>JZKD02S1626584.1:372317-400000 GCA_000966675.3 Picea glauca
AAAATGGGTTTTCAGGAATAAATTGAATGAAGATGGACATTTTACAAGGAACAAAGCTAGATTGGTATGTAAAGGATATGCACAGATTGAATGAATCGACTTTGAAGAGACATTCTCCCTAGTTGTTGGAATGGAATAAATCCATTTTATTTTAGCTTATGCATTCTCCAAAAATACTAAAGTGCATTAGATGGACGTAAAATCATCTTTTCTGAATGGGGAACTTGAAGAAGAATTCTACATTGAACAACCTGAAGGATTTCAGTTGTCAGAGAATGCATACTATGTGTTAAAGAAGGCCTTGTATGGTCTAAAACAGGCTCCTAAAGCATGGTACTCTAGACTGGATAAATATCTACAACAGGCAGAGTTCATAAAAGGAAGTGCAGACAACAACCTCTATATCAAGGTAAGTCAAGATAATATTTTATTAATTGAAATTTATGTTGATGATATTATTTTTGGTAGTGATGATGACGGGTTAAGCCAGAAATTTGTAAAGGATATGCAGAATGAATTTGAAATGTCATTACTTGGAGAACTATCCTTCTTTCTAGGACTTCAGATACATCAAAGCAACCAAGGAGTTTTTATTTCTCAAACCAAGTATATCAGAGAAATTTTAAATAGGTTCGGAATAGAATATTGAAAACCAGTTATCACTCCCATGCAAATCAGTTGCAAGTTAATAAAAGATGATGATTCAAAATCTACAGATCAGAGGCAATACAGGTCAATGATTGACAACCTACAATATGTGACAACATCTAGACTAGATGTAATGCAGGAAGTTGGACATGTGGCATGATTTCAAGCATCACCAAATGAATCACATGTATTAGCAGTGAAGAGAATTTTTAGATATCTCAAAGGAACAAAAGACTTTGGATTATGGTATCCAAAAGGAAAGGATCTATCTCTTATTGCCTACACAAATGCAGATTGGGCAGGTTGTATTGATGACCGACAAAGCACCAATGGAGCAACGTTATACTTGGGTGAGTGTTTAGTATCATGACTAAGCAAGAAACAATCATCATTATCTCTATCTACAGTCGAGGAAGAGTATATTGTAGCAACATGTTGTAAACAGGTTCTTTGGATGAAACAAAATTTGATAGATATACAGTTTGAGTATGATGAGCCCATTCCAATCTATTGTGATAATACAAGTGCCATAAATATCTCAAAGAACCTGGTGATGCACTCTAAGACAAAGCACATTCCAATCAAGTATCACTTTCTACAGGAACAATTTGCAGAAAAGAACATTAGAGTTGAGTATGTGGGCACAAAATAAGAAGTGCCAGACATCTTTACAAAACCACTTCCACAGGAATCCTTTGAGTATCTTCACCAGAGACTTAGAGTTATTTCTACTCCAAAATGAATGCTTTTGAATTCTTATCTTATATGTCTTATATGTACACGAGGAAGAACCATAAAGAGGATAGTTTAGTCAGGGGGAGAAACCCTGAATGAAAAGATATCTTTGCCATTGATGACAAAGGGGGAGAGATTCATCAGATATAGAGGACATAGGCATGGTTCCATGGGGATAAATTGTCATAGAGATGCAGATGATAGAGGCATATTTCTAGTGGGAGCATGAGTGATATGACTTCAGTATTGCATGACATAATTTCAGTTTTGCATTAGAGTGTTTCCATCAATGCCAAAAGGGGAGATTGTTGGTTGTCATTGATGTCAACCCTTTAAGAAAGCTTGGTAGCACAAAGGTTTGGGTAATGGAACCAAGTTTTTTTGATGAAAATATGACTTGTTATTGTATATTCATGGTTGATAATAAGTAGAAATGGATGAACTCCAAAGTGGTCCCCTTATGGTGAAATCCCTCACAAGAAAATGCTTTGCAGATTGAGTTATCCTAGAAGTATGGTTAGAGAAACCATGCTTATTTGTGGAATAATGAGATGACGGTCAATGAATTTTTTAGTGAAACTATCCTATATGGGTATTTCTTGTCATGCCATTTTTGGTGGTATGTGGAACGTCACATAACTCCTCACGGTTAGAGAGTTATGGCCATGAGAATTTGGAGAACCCAGGTTTGGGTAATGGACCCAAGTTTGTTTGATGGACAATGGAATGATTTTTGAAATATTTTCAGGTAATACTATTCTATATGGATGGTACATGTCATTTCATTTCTGGTGGTATGTGGAACGTCACATAACTCCTCACGGTTTGAGAGTTATGGCCTTACGAAGTTGGAGGACCCTCTTATGTCATCTAGAAGCCTCAAAAGGTCAAAGTAGTCAAAGTGGCTTAATAGGTTCTAGAAGGTAAATAATAAAATGAAGTGATGAGAGTTCTATAATTCAAATTGAATACAAAATAAATTATTTAAATAATAAATTTAATGGATAAATTAGAAGTGGATTAACCCTAAAATAAGGAAAGTGGGCAAAGTGACCTAGAAGATGGTTTTAAGGAAGCTACTTTGAGAGTATAAATAAGAGGCAAGTCTATCTTATTTTAGATACAATTGAAGATATCTAACACCTATAGGTGTCTGAGGTAACCAATGAATATATAAGCCTAATTTTTGAGGGAAGGTGAAGAAAAGAAGGCCAAAATTTAAGGAAGGATAAATTCTTTTGATGATGCTTTCTAAGGTATGTTATTTATAGGTCATCTCACCATTTTTGCAATAACTTTTTTTTTCTAGAATGCTTCAAACCTTGAAATTGCTATGAAATTTAGGAAACATATCCAAGTATCTGTGGTAAAAAATTTAGCTTGTGGATCATTTTATTTTTGGATTTACACTCTGTGGAAAACAGGGTTTGTGGTTAGTCCTAAAACTAGTCAAAAACAAATGTTTCAGGTAAAAATGTCATAACTTCTTCATAACAGATCCAAATTCAGTAAGAAAAAATGAGTTGGTTAGAGTACAGTCTGTAGTATTCTTTGTAATAGTTTCATATATATTCAACAAATATTCCATGTGGGGCACGCTCTACAAGGTCACTCTCTAGAATAAGCCAGAATTCACCAAGGTATGCCATTTTTGCTATAACTCCTTTTTTGAGAGGTTCCAAGTAGTGAAACCTGGAGAAATTTCAGAAAATATAATGAAGAACATTGTGTATAAGTTTCATATATTTATTCATTACAGGTACAACATTATTATTAATTCAAGTTAGGGTTGTTGACTAATCCAAAACTAGTCATGTGAGACTAAAGAAAAGTTTGATGAAAATGCTAGTCTCTTGTTGTTTAAAGTTAAGGAAGGTTTGCAGGTATGTGATCATATACACCAAATATATTATAGAGTTACAAATCATATTTGGATGATGAAATTGATGAGGTCTTTTGGTTGAGGTACAAGTTGGGTACATGGTTGAGACAAGTAGTTGATGAGTTGGCACATACATGAGGTGTATAGTTGATTATATTGGTACATATTGATGAGTCATAGTTGATGAGTACTTGAAACATGATTGGTACATGGTTGGTTGCACTTGTTTATGGTACATGTTGATTATAGATTGATTGGTATAGGTTGGTGCATGCTTGATGCATTTGTTTATGGTACAGATTGGTGCATGGTTGATGCACTTGTTTATGGTGCAGGTTGATTACAGGTTGAGGTACATGTTGATGCATGGTTGATGCATGGTTCAGGTTTATTGGTACATGTTTACAATGATATATCTCACAGTGATAGTGTGACAATGGTTCCATCATTCTACTTCTACTTCAGGGTGGTTGGACGGGGCAAGGACAGGTGGTTGTAACCACCTTCCGATTATAGCTGGAGAACATAGGGGGTTGTAGCCTCCTTCTGGTTGTAGCCAGGGAATTGAGGAGTTGGAGCTTCCCTCAGGTTGTAGCCTAAGAAACTAGGGGGTTGGGGCCTCCTTCGAGTTGCAGCTAGAAAACAAAGGATGTTGGTGCTTCCAATGAATGTAATTCTTCAAGACATATAAGAAAAATCATTCCGCCACCTAAAATACTGGTGTACTATGTATGTGTGTAATTTTTCATTTCTTATTTCTCATTATTGGATAATAATTCTACATTGATATAACACTTGGATTATTTGGAGAAAAATGATTATAATTACGCTATTACTGATTCACCCCCCCCTCTCAGTAATCCAACAAGCCCAACCCAACAAGGAGACAAGAAGGCCCTACACCATAGTCAAAGAAAAAGAGGAGACTCAAGCACCCTTAGAAGAGACAAAGACGATCAAGGGATCACCAACAATGGAGAGAAAATCGGTATGTTTCTTCTAGAAGTATAAATGGGTTGTAGAGAATTCCCAATGACTATATTTGAATTGGGTTTTATTGTTTTGAAGCATAGCATAGGACACATGATATTGTATCATAAGCACAATACTCACACTACAACTCAATACCACAACCTTCAATAGAATAAATGTTCCTCTTACCAATGAGGTTCACCATATATAATCCCAATCCAATATTCCACCTCTTGACATTACACTTCCCTAATACAATATATTTCATATCAACAATACACTTATATGAAACAAAATTTATGTTCTCAACTTAACACTTTTCCTTCTCAACCCAAATCTGAGTCTAAATTAGATACATCTGGAGTATTTCCCCAACCCAGTAGTGAGAGGATGTGCCTCTTGATCCCATGAAGACTTCATCCTATTCCATAGTTAGTATTAACATTGCCTCTAAAAAATTATATAATGATCCCTTTCTAGAACACTTTGACTACAATGGGTGGTATCCATTTAGTTACCAATATTACATCGATGCCTCCTCCTCCTCACACAATCCCTCAATGACCAAGTGACATTCTTCCTTGCATTTTTCCTAAGTTGGAACCTCTTCCTTTACAATAGATCCTTCCTCCTTCCACTCCTCCTTCACCCATGGAATCTAGCCCTTATTTCTATTTTTCATCCAATATCCCTTAGGCTGGAATTCCTATCCTTACTTGTAGCGAACTCCATCCTACTATCTATCCATTTGATGGTTCTTTCTGGGTAGTCTTACCCATCTATTTCTCCTCCATTATTACCTTGATATTCTTAGGGTAACACCTACTCTCCTTGTTTTCTTCCCCTCTTCCATTTTTCTAGTCCCCTAATCATAGCCTATAATACCTGTATTATCCATATCTCTTCTTTACCTTATCCTTAAGATGCCTAGGGAAAGGTTTTCCTCTCTTCCTTTTCTTATATTTTATCTTATCGGCCACCTATTTCCTCAATACTTTCATCTTTTATTGTCTCCCTTTAGTTCATTGTCTTGAGTAGGGATGAATTCAAGATGGTATTCCTTAGTTGAGACTAGTCACACCTCCCTTGTTATCTTCCCTAAGAGGTTATATTTTGCGGTTGCATCCTGTAGCCTATATCTATAAGGTCAACTTCATTTCCATGAAATTTCCTTCCTCTCAATGCTATCCTCCTACCTTCGATGGTGCTTAATTAACGTTGTTTTCTTATGTTCCTTTTCCATCCCCATTATAACATTTTCACCTCATGCATTCAACGGTGCCTTTCTAGAATCAATGGCACCTGCCCTCACTAATGTCACCTTACAATTATTAGTGCCTTCAATGGTTCCTTTCCAAAATATTGATAATATCACCTTACCATCATCAATGCCTTTGATGGTTCCTTTTAAAATCATCACTTCATGTCTTCATTGATGTCATCTCACAATAATTCCACCTCTAATTCCCTCACTAGTTGTAGGCTAGCATTTCCAAATTTCACCCTCCCTCATAATAGTTTTTTCCTCTCACCTCTATTTCCTTCACTAGTTCAACCCTACTGTGGTATCCTCTCACCTCTTGTCTCCTCTCTCTTTTACCTTTTATTGAATGTTGTGCTCTCATGGTAATTTTTGTCACTATCCCTTCCCTACTTAAGGAAATTTGTTAACCTTTGTTTTGTAGGAACATATATTTCTTGGTTACTAAGATCACCATGTTTACACCTCTTATGTCTTGGCAAGGTTAATAATTTCCAGAAAACATAAAAAATTGAAATCCTTATGTGACATTCCTCTTATGAAACAAGTATTTGTATCATTTTTTCTTTATTACATTGTTCTTTTCAATTTTTGATATGAACACATTTATTCACAACATGTGGTTTCACACTTGATACCTTGGTACCAATCATAATCATTAGTGGGTGAGCTCACATTTGGAATATATTTCCAATATTGATTAATAACCAAATGAATTTTCCCATTCTTGACCACATCTCATTACCACATTATGGATAATTTATACATCATGATGACCATAGCTAGATCTAGTTGAATACCAATGAACATGCAATATGACTATTTTTCATTATTTTTGATCCATCAACATAGGATTATCAATGGTTAGCTATCAACATGTTCAAAGAACTTTTCTAGTGGGATTTGTTTATTATAATATTTTGGGTCCCTCATCAAGGAAAAACCCATTCATCACATATTTCAACCATAAGTAACATTTATTTCATAGAGGTATTATGACCTAAATTCAAATGTATCATGTTACACATGTTATGGTTTGATATTGTAATTAACACGATTATCATCATGAACATAGGTATGCTTGCCTCATTGATAAGATTATAGAACATGTTCACATCACAATTGTTGTTATGTAGGTGATATTATATCTCTCTCCAAGGTTGGGTTACCTTCAACAAGGTTCCCAATACCTACAATATATTGACTCTATTTTTCATAATTAAAAAAACCCCTTTATGAATGAACGTAATAAGATATTGGTCAACAAGGTGAAGCCCCTATGATCCTTATGAGTATTTAAGATGTGTATGGTGGTATTTATAATCATAAAAGTTTACTATGTTAGAAATGATGGCATTTGATTCAATGTTGGATAGGTGTACTAAGTGAACTATGATATTTGCAGGGTATTTTTAAAATGTGTGTCATTTTGCTTCCATTTATCTGGATAATTAGCTCATACTTTTTGTCATTAGCAGTGAACACATAGTAATCAATCAAGAAATTATTTCACTTCTATGGCATGGTGTCCGACAGAACGTTTGCATTTGGATTTGAACTCTCACAAGTCGCATCAGGATTCTTCATCATTTTTCATGGTGCCATGATCTCTAAGAATTTGAGTGCGGTTACCTATTGCAGAGAAAATATGTGAGCTTTTTAAACTGATAAAAGCTTGCTAATTGTGGAAGGTGAAAATGAATTTGACATCCAAGTGCTTTTATTCAAATCAGATACATTGATTTTCATATATCTTCAATGACGAAAAATTTATTAATTTTAATTGAAATATCTATCTAGTGATCCGCACTCCACATTTGAATCATTACCGTTAATTAGTCATAAATGTCATTAATATTTGGTGGTCCATGTTAGGTATTTTTAGATGAAACAACGTTGGAATTTCTTGAATCCCGAATCCTTGAATGGTTAATCCTGGGATAATCGCTTTTAAAATCTTAATTAATCATGTTTAATAGGGAGTGTTAAATTCAAGTGTTTTAAGGAGTTTAGACTTATGGAACTTTTAATGTATCTCGAGAGGGAATTCTGAAACCCGAAACTGCAAGGTGATTAATTATCTGGTAATAGATTTTAAGTCTTAATTAATCACATTTTATTTCAAGAATTTCATAAATTTGGACTTCAGAGAGTTTAGGATATGATATAGGATAAATATCCTAACTCCAAACTGCAAAGTCATTAATTATCTCTTGACCGTGATTAACTTAATTAATTATATTTTAATACTTCAACATCTTGGTGCTTCAGTGATTTGTGAATTAGTTATTTGTTATATTCCCGAAGGGTCATCTCCCGTAGTGACATATCGTAGATGACGTAATTCTGGATGACGTGTCGAGGAAAGAGAAATGCCATGTGTTACTTGGAATCATATGAATCTTCAAATGAAAAAGGTCAGAAATGGGTGCCACATGTCAACTCAGGGAAGACTCAAAAGATACACATGTCCTATGACTTGCATCTTTAAAAGGTTTTAGGAAAATTCACGAGTAGATACCTTCGGGTTTCATGGTTTCAGAGTTTTTATCATTAAGACTTGTCGAAATACCCGAAGCACGGAGCTCCAAGTTAACCATTATATAATTACCTCTTTAAAGTTTAGGCAGCTCCAGAACTTCGAGGGTTATTGGGATCATTCGATTAAATGGGAAAACTCATCAACGAATAAAATCATGCATGCCTTATTATTAACTAATCAACAATTAATTTCATTTGAAATTAAAATATCATTTACCAAGCTTCCACTTTCTTTGGCTAAAATCATATTTTCATTTGGTGAAAAGTAAGAAGTTCAAAACTTCAGAATTGTATGTGTTCCAACAAGTATGATTATCAATATTGATCAGTGACAGTGTTTTTTCAATGGATGCAGGTCGACAGTGCTTGCTAATTAGAATCACATAAGGATTAAATGGGCCATGCACAAAAATCAGATATTGAGGGAGAGGTGTGGAAACGTCCCTGTCACAACCTACTAGCACTTCCTCTGTAGCTTGAATTGTAGGTTAACAAATACCTAGTTCGAGAGGTCCATGATGTCCTCAGGGTGGACTGAGACAGTCGCTCACGAAGATTTCTAAAGGGCCTGAAACAAGGAAGAGTCCTTATCACTTAGAATCCCTTAGTCTCTCAAAAGGTCTCCCAAGTGGAGAGTTGAATCCAAGGGTTGGAAAACTACCAAAACTAGTCAAAGGTGAGTGGCACCCTTGGAGCATGGAGGTGCATCTTGAAGGGAACGTCAGGTAAATTAAAAACTTGAGTCAATGAATCTATGTGGCCTAGAAAACAATGAACTAAATTGACCTTGTCGGATTAAAATAATTAATTAAGGAGTGAATCTATTAATTATAAATCCAAATAAAAGTCAAAACCAAACTCTAAGTTTTAGTTAAGATACTAAATCAAATTTATTGATTAAATTAAAAGAGTTGCGACAAATCAAATTAAGAATTAAATCAGTGAGAAAATCTAAAGATGTGATAAAATGCACATGTGTGCATAATTAATAATTTGGATTTTTAAATTAGAAGAAAATAATAATAGGAGAGAATAAGAGAACACTTGGAAAAGAATCTTGAGACAACCTACCTCTAGTCTAACTAGAAGGATACTCCTAATCAAACTCTAACTAAGATAGGAGACACTCATTTAATGAGAATCTAGGGATTAAAGGAACAACTGGGAGAGAAAATAGGAACATGTGGGAGAATGTGAGGGAAATTGACTTTTTAATTAAAATAAAAACTTGTAATTACTTTTGCAACTTGGGGAGAGAGTGAAAAGTGTGTGGGTGAATAGTCCTAATTCAATTAATTAAAAAGTTAATTAAATTGTGCATGTGGACATGTGTCAGTAAGGAAAATTCTATAAAACAAGTGGTCTATATGGGAAATGGGCACACTGGTTATTGGTAAATTTATGCTGCCAAAATAATTTTGGACCTCTATTTTACTTGTAAGAGTTGAGAGACCAAGTTTGAGGATAGAATGGTAGATCTCCCTTGTGAGGAAAACTTGGTGCTAGATTATTTCTGGTTTTTGTGCTTGGCCCCTTTTTGTATCGAGGGGCTAAGAGGGGAGAAGAGTACCCCTAACATTAGCTGGGAGGTATCGATGAAGTCTCTACAATTAGCAAGGAAGAGCTCGGAGGGAACACCCGTTTTCTGAAAATCTTCATATTTCATCTTTGTCGGTTATAGTATTCTTATTTGTGAATTGAATTAGTAGAAATAATTGATTGCATATTGAATGTTTGAGATTCTATTTCGAACAAGTTGTAATTCTAAATTTTAATTGATGATTTCACTGAAAATTCATGAAGTGATCTTGTTAAAATTCTTTGTTTCGGTGCCCATCATTTCCGATCCAGAATTCAAAAAATTTATGTGGGCTCTGTGAAATTTATACATAGTTCCTATATTTAAAAATTTGCATGTATGCTTTCATTACATTTGTAGTTCTGGAAAATTACTTCTACTTATTGAAATTTCTGAGAATGAAATCATTGTTAGACAATGCACCTTTATTACTTTATGAAATGATTTTTGTAATTTACTACTAAATTAAATTTGTAGTAGTGACATTATTTGTTCCATTTGATGCTGTAAATATTCCAAGACTACACTAAATAAAATCTTTAAACCCATCATATGTTTGTGAAGGTAGAAGTAGGAAACTTGAGAGTGCATTGAACTTGGTGTTGGTTGGTGTATGTTGTGTTGGGATTTTTTTTTAAATTTTGTTTTTCATTGGAGTTTGAAAACATATAATTGTAAATTTCACTTGGATACTAGGAATCGTGATGATAACTGGTTCAGTTATATCCATAAAACCTTTAATTAAATCACTGTCTATTTAATTGCAACCCCTGTTTCGAAATATGTTTTTGAGAAATAAACTTTGTTTACCACATTGCCAAATTTAAATTTGAGACTATATTTTTTTTTTTCATTCAATAGAATGATTGAAATTTGCATAGATTGGATATGGTGCTTGGAAATTAACCTCTGTTCAGGACCCAATTTTTTTTCGTATTAATTAAAACAAAATTCTATTTCGAATTGGTGTTAGGGCCTGATTGAGTTGTTTGAACACAACTCTGGATTTGTTGAATTTTGGATTTGTGTTTTAAATATAAATATGTGCTCCAAGAATCCGTAGTCGATTCATATGACCATGCCTTTGTAGAAGACTGGTTCTAACTCATGTTGTGCGTTTTCATCGACTGTGGGTTCTTCCCTCCTTGGAATATGGGTTTTATTTTGTTTCCTTGTGTGTGGACGTTGCCTTGAAAATGTTGTTGTAACATCCCAAGACCGAGCCCCAATTGTAATTGTGAATGCAAATATGTTGTGTAGGCTGGTTAGTCAAGTGATTATAATCTAGGAAGCTTATGTGACGATTAGGTCAAAGATCCTAAATGCTAAAGGCCAAAGAGCCTCTTTTTCTATATGTAAATACTTGTATCATTAATATAAATACATCGTTGCGTGTAGACCGACCACGATAAAAGGGAATAGGGGACTAAGCTCCACTAGGTAGGGTTAGGGAAGGCGATAAGTGTCTAGTATTAGGGGCTAATCTAGAGGGATTACCTCTAAAGGAATAATATTGTATTATTATTTCCAAAAGGATAAGGTTGGACATAATCCGTGTTGTGCTAATTTTTTGGGGAAAAGGGAACAAGTTTTAAGTGGAGCTCATGCAGCCTCAGGAAAACATGTGTCCATCTGAGTGCATGCAACTTATAGTGGGGAAAGCCAGCTCGTTGGGGGGTTCACCCTCCACTATCACGTCACTCCTCATTCTCCCATCCTTCGCCTAATTTTATGGGGTCTCGTTTGTGGACCCCGACATATTTCACGCACTTTGGAAACTAGTAACCTGTGAATCTAACCTGTGTTTTCCTATGAAGCACATCGTATTTGTACTTTCCAAAACCGTGTTGTGACTTATCAAATTTTGGTTGTTGCCATCCCCTGATCTATTTTGAGCCTTTCTATTGTCCTTACTTGAGGGAATTGATTTGAAGATGGTTGAAGAAGCGGGTTGTCAAGCCCATGGTTGAAGAGACAAGTTGTCGGGTCTGTGAGCAGCTCTCTCTAGTTGAGAGAGTTTGTTTTGAAGTGATTTTCTTCTAGAGAGATTCCAACACCAACTACGAAGCTCTGAGAATTCCTCATCCGGCCTATTAACGAGACCCTGAAAGGGGAAGTGGACCAGCTGATGGATTGTGGAACAATGAAGGTGCATATTCCCGGGGTGGAATAGGAATGCAGGGAATGAGAGTCCGTGAGTAGTGGGCATAAGAAGGCTCTTGGAGAGAATCCTTCCAGTTGCACTGTGGAGTCTCCTATAACCTTAGCCTAGTCTAGGATTCCCTTGCCCTGGGTGGATCTTAGTCCCAGCTTAGGGGTGACCCACTACTGAGAGTGATGAGCAATGTGGTCTATGTCTGAGAGGGTCATGGAAGGTATGCATGCAGTTGGTGGTATTTCTCCAGTTAAAGATATGTATCATCTCTATGCTTAATTATGTATGTTGTGCATGTCTATGATTCTTGCAATGCTATCATGTGTTTTCATTGCATGTATGAATCACTGTCAATTCCACAAGAGTCTGTATGGTAGTAGTAATTTTGTGTTATTGTTTTTAAATTCATTAGAAATGCATGTTATATATATTTATATGTATGTTCTGGGGATGCCACAAAATGGTACCCGAATAGAAGCATAAAATTACAGTGAAATTCTGCAGTGGCATTCCCCGGGGTGACAGGTTGAGGGGTCGGGGACATTACAAAATGGCATCAGAGAAGAAAAAAAATGATAAGGTTGTTTGGAGAGCATTACCCAATAGGGGTTGGTGGCCGAGGAGGTTACAAAATGGTATCGAAGCCATGGTTCCAACACTGAGCCTGGATGGGCCGTGTTAATGGACGTTGAAGCAAAAGCTTCACAAAATAATTCTTGTCGAAATGGAAAAAAATCAAGTTCAGAGCCCATGGTTTATACCCGGAACCTAGATGGTCTGCGAATGAGAAATTTGGTGTAGAAATTCCAGATAATTTTGAGGTACAAAGTGTGAGAAGGGCATTGAAATAATACTTGGACTGTGTTCAGAAAGACAATAGGTGTAAAAAGTTTAATAAATGGTGACAGAGAAAGTAATCACAACATTCATGGTGTTGGGCCATTAGATATGGGTGAGAGAAAGATAATTCGTTAGATTAAGTGAAGATTAAATCATGACCGTCATATCTCATTGAAGGGAGATCGATGGTGGGGAGCCATTGCGGAGATCGGGAAGGAAATTAAAGCATGAGCAAGTTGAGACTCCGCAATCCCTCAGGATCATTGATTGTTCTCGATCAAGATATCAACAGTGGATATTGATCCCAATATGGATGAGCATATTCACATTGTGAAGATCGGGAAGTAAATTAAAGCATGAGCAAATTGAGTTTCCACAATCACTCCTGTCTGTTGATGTTCATATTACATTAAAAAATGACTGTCGATCTTGCAAAGTGAGATAAGCACCCAAAGGTTAAGACAAGGTCACAACTCTTGCTCACATGTAGAGAAGATAGAGTGAACTTCATGCAATTCCTTTCCATAGATCCAAACAAGGAACATGTGTCGACAAGTTATATTGTTCAGGAATTCGGTGTTCAGGAGAAATGGACTGTACTGATGCACAAAATCTTGAAGTTCTGAAGTCCGGAGTTCATCCGGACCATTCATCAAAAGGGACATGTGTCGACACATCGACTTGTTTGGGAATGCGACATTTGGGAGAAACAAGGTGTGAATAGAGTGGAAACTCCCGAAGTCTCAAATCCCGAAGCTTCGAAGTCCCAAAGTCCGGAGACAATCCAGACCATTCGTCAAAGGAGATGCATGTCAGAATATGAACTTGTTTTGGAATTTCGTGTTCAGGAGAAATGGAGGTATGATAGGATGAAATATCTCGAAGCCCAAAGTCACAAAGTGACGTGGCATGATGACATCACCCAGGGTGATGTGGAATTCCTTATTCCTACCATGTGTCATTCAGAATGGTACTTTTGATGACCTTTTTGGAATAAAAGAAATATGACATGTCGGGCCATGTTCCACCAACTTAATTGTTGATATTTGTACCATGTGGGTCCTAAAAGGTAAAGTAGATCATAAATTTAGAGTTCGGGACTTTTGAGGAATGCTAAGGTAAAATATTTCGAAGTCCCGAAGTCCTGAAGTGATGTGGTCGTGTTGACGTCACCAAGGATGATGCAGACACATGGGATGTGTGCCACATGTTAGTGAGTTAAGAACCTATGGAGATTAGCCACTTCAGGGAAAAGTGGGGTTGCGTGGGTTGATAACTCCTGAAGGCTGTAGTGCCGGAGTTCTGAAGTAAATAACAATCACCAGATCTAGGATTTGGAGAGGGGGGCCATTATATCAACATCTAATTAATTCATGACCATCGGATCATCACAAGTAATATATATGATGCAGAGAAGTTGCAGATATTGGGGGCATAAATAACATCCATGCGGGTTTAACCTCCACAATCCTTCTATACTATCAATATGTAGATTTGGAAATATTAATGGTTGACATCGATTTCACTACAGGTTAACAGTTTCTATTGCAGAACCCGGGAAATGAGGTAAATGTTGTGCTAGTTGGGACTTTGTAATCATCCCTGATCGTATATCTCCACTCCGGTTCAAGAACAATTGTCGATCCTCGATAGGAGGTTAGCGCCTGAAGAATTGAGAGACGTCATAGCCTCAATTACCTAGGTCGAAGTTATAGGTCCTTTGGGCATATGAGAAGAACTAGGTTCAACATCTTTGTATTAAAACTATGGTTACGTGGATATTTGATCCTGTTAGTGATCGAATCTGAGATCTAAGGTGATCCTTGGCACCTTGATTTCTGGGTCTACGATGCAGTTACAACAAAAGACTGTATATAAGGGTTTTAGGATGAGAGGTCTTGCGTCAACAACTTTATGCTCAGGACTCAGAATTGAGAAAGGAAGTAGCCATGGGAAAGGTCTTCTAAAGAGGATTCCAAGTATTTATCCATGATTAAGGATTGAAAAACTCAAAGCATAGGAATTCAGAAATAATATTGCGGGTGACCATAAAATAAAAATTGTGCCTATGTTACCAAAATGGTATATTGTTGTTCTAGTTAACAAATTTTGATGTATGCATGTTTTCGGATGTAATGATTACATTTAAAACAAAACAAAAATGCTAGAGATGTCTACAGATCGAAGAAAGAAGGAAAAAGACAACTCTTCACTTTACATTTAAGATCTTTAAGAAGTTATTGGATCATATGATGGGTCCAATAAGCAACATGGAAAACTCGAGTAAAATTGTTGTTTGGGGAAGACATGTTCTATACAGATTGATATATATATCAGAATGCTAGTATTTTGATAAAGAAATATGAAATGTGTGCATGGATAAAGTGAGAACATATCAAAATTTTAGTCCTACAGTTTGGACATAGAAACCCCATTATTGCTATGGGAATGCGCAGTGGAAGCATGGTATGAAGGTCGTCAAAGGTGACATGTTGGAAGTTGAATATGCATGTCAGAAGGAAATCAGATGGGTTATGATAGGAGAAAGTAATAATTCATCAAGAAAATACAATTGTTGATATGCTCAGTCATAGAAAGGCTAAATCAAGTACATCAAGAAGGAACTTGGTGTTAACTATCTAAGGTTACTCAGAGAACATGACTGAAAATATAATTGGGTTATGTAGGAGTTGGATCAGAGGGACCCAAGTAATAGTGGGATGCTGAAAATTAATATCAGCATAATATGTAGTTGCAAGTCCATGAACATCCTAAGATATTGGAAGAAGAAATCGTGAGGTAGATATCAAGCTAATGGGAATGCAGGACAACACTCCAAGAAGGAAATCAAGAATAATAGAGGATTGTTGATGCATTCCAAAGGTATTGAATATATTTCCACAATAGCATGGAGATGTCAAAGCCAAGAAAGACTTCAAAAAGAAATGAATCTATGTAGAGAGTCAGTAAGGAACCATGAAGAAGAAATTGGTTCTATGCATGGTTTTGAATGCAAAAGAGATGGTGCTTGAGAAGAATCCATCTCAAGTGGCATAGAGCCATGAGTGACATCCCCAGAGATTGGAGGTATCACTTGAAATTATGAAATAAATTAAAATCAATATTAAGTACTTATAATTAATTATATGCAGCTAGCGAAGAAGGCATATGTGCATCTTTATATTATGCTAGAGATTGGCTATGCAAGCCAAGTTTGAGGCTAGTTGGCAAGGAGAATAGAAGAGTGCAAGAGAACTCAAATACTAAAGTACTCAGTTAGGAAAGGGATGAAGTAGTTCAATCCAAAAAGTAAATGGATGTTGAAGATCCAAAGTCTATAAGACAACATGATTGGAATTATAATACATCCAAGTATGAGTTGGGATAGATGGATCCAGGAAATAACTAAAATCTGAAGGTTAATATCATCTTAGCATTAGGATGGAAAAGTAAAGGAAGCCAAGAGTGGTTTGGCTAGAAAGTGCTCAGGTCATAAATAACCATTTATAGTGGTTATAGTGAGAGCACATGAAGATTCATGAATCTGAAAGAATTGAAGACTTCTGGGATCAACAAGAAAAAAAAAATGATATAGGGAGAAAGAAGTTTCTGCAATTACTGTAGCAGCAAATATGTTATGGCTTGTTGGGATAGCCATAAAGAGAGAATGATTGCATGTTTACAAGTGTTGTTGATGATGTTGCTGCAAATGGACAGAAGAAACAAAAAGATGGAATGTTGATTATAAGACTGATAAGAGGCATGGGAGCTTCTACTATCATCAACTAATAAGGTAGCATCAAAATCATTTAACGGTAGAGATGCAGGTAAGTATTTCTCTTTTGAAATTATGTTGCATAATTGCCAAAAGGAAATTCAGGTAAGAATTTCCCTAGATTGAATTTTTATAATACGAAGTATGGTATTGTTTAAGTGCATTAACACGAATAAGTTACCACTAGGTGTGGTAAAGACTAGAGGGATGTTATAGTTATCCAATCTTATTAGCTTTTGAATGCACAGATTGACATAGTAGCATGTTATGTTAATTTGGTTATGCAGTAATAACCAAAGAAATAAAAGATAAGAAACTATTAGAGGAATGATGTCAGGAAATCTAGTCATGTACGAGACTAGGACATGGTTGGATATGGAAAGGTATGGATATAAAAAGTTTACATACCACACAAATACCCAATGAGATTCCTACCTTTAAGTAAAACTTGGAATGCAACCTTTTTTCTAACACTAATGCACACCACCGAATTATATTCTTGGTGTAGTGTTCGGGTTGAAAAGGAAGGCATCCAAATAATCGAGAAGGCAATGGGAAGTGTGTGGATAATTTGTCAAGACATTGGCCAAATTTCTAATTTATGGATGGTGAGATACAAGACTTAGATAAGGATCATTTTGAAAATCAATGCATAGGTGCATTGGATAAATAGGCATTGAGAGTTGCACTCATGCCTAGTAAGTTGCAGAGTTGCCCTCATACATGATAGAATTGTATACTTAAATTCATTTCTTGAATGCGTTTTGTGAGTGCATGCATATATATTATTGCATGGAAATAATTATACTAACGGCTGAAGTGTTGATAACTCATGGAATTGAGAACATTTCAGGAGATGTTAGACATTCCAACATGAAATTTGCAAGTCAAGTAGTCACATGAACATTAACTATAGGAAAGTTTCTGTTCAGAAAAAGGAGTAATGAATTTACTGATATTAATGAGGATTAGGCGTATCCATAGAATGATAATTCATTTTATCCAATAAATTGGTTGTAGTTGTGATTAAATTTTTAGTTATGGACAATTCTTAGAACACTTCATAAGGTTTTTGTACATATTGAAATGAGAGTATGATGTACATGAAATACCAACAATTTTTTGGTTGAATGCAAGATAGAAGCATTGTAGGAAAAATGGTATTCAACTTGGTGCTTGCTGAAAGCCATAAGGAAGACTGCATCCTATTATTGCAACAACAATGAAAAAAATTATGAAAAATAATTTCATATTTTAGGAAAACTTGAATTCCTTATGAAATTAATTTGATTTCTAAATAAATTATTTTATGTTCTCTCATGATAACTGCATGTGTGTGATGCAAATGAGATAATAATGATCAAAGTTGGAATGCTAGAAAGAACAACTACTGTTGAGGACACTAAATCCGTATAATTGTAGAACCTTGGTGGGGTTCTGGTAATGGGTTAGCACTCTCCTTGTGTGTGAAAGCCTTGGCAAGATGGATCGTTGAAGGACTGTGTAGTAATGAGGGGATGCTTGAGGCTGGAAGGGCAAGTGCAACAAAGAGGAGGAAACTCAAGGATTCTTATGGCATGGTATCTACCATAAGGAGGGTGTGTCAAATGGAACAATTAGTTGAATTATTTCCAGAAGCAACTCTATGGAATAGAGAAATTGACTTCCAGCTGTAGTATGAATACCATAATTGGTTCTTTAAATTAGAGCACCATATGGATAAAAAGATTCCAATGGATAAATCTTGGAGATTTTTAAAGAATTTGAATGGTATATGGTATATAATGCACTGAGGGAAATGCATAAATAAGGGGAGGGGATTCTAACATCTCAATACTGAGCCCAAATTGTAATTGTGAATGTAAATGTGTTGTTTAGTCTGGTGAGCCAAGTGATTATAAGTTAGGAGACTTATGTGATGATTAGGCTGGAGAGCCTAGATGCTAAAGGCCAAAGAGCCTATTTTTGTATATGAAAATACTTGTATCATTAATATAAATACATCGTTGCATGTATACCAACCACGATAAAAGAGAATGGGGGACTAAGCACCACTAGGTGGGGTGAGGGAAGGGGCTAAGTGTCTAGGATTAGGGGCTAATCTAGAGGGCTTACCACTAAAGGAATAATATTATATTATTATTTCCAAAAGGATAAGGTTGGACATAATCTCCGTTGTGCTAAGTTCCTGGGGAAAAGGGAACAAGTGTTAAGTGGAGCTCATGCAACTTCAGAAAGACATGTTTCAACCTGAGCACATGCAACTTATAGCGGGGAAAGATAGCTTGCTGGGGGGTTACCCCTCCACTCTCACGTCGATCCACATTCTCCCATCCTTCTCCTAACTTACTGGGGTCTTGGTCATGGACCCTGACATCCTTCACGCACTTTGGAAACTAGTAACCCATGAAGATGACCTGTGTTTTCCTATGAAGCACATCATATCTGTACTTGCCAAAATTGTGTTGTGCCTTATCGAATTGTGGTCGTTTCCATCCCTTGAGCTATTTGAGCCTTATTATTGTCCTCACTTGTGGGAATTGAGTTGAAGTTGGTTGAAGAAGTGGGTTGTTAGGCCCACGGTTGAATAGACAAGTTTCCATGCCTGTGAGCAACTCTCTCCAAGTGAGAGAGTTTGATGGGAAGTGATTTTCTCCTAGAGAGACTCCAACACCAGCTATGGAGCTTTGAGAATTTCTGATCCGACCTATTTTTGATACCCTGAAAGGGGAAGTGGAGCAGTCAATGGACTATGGAATAGTGAAGGTGCATATTCCCGGGGTGGAACATGCATGTGGGGAATGAGAGCACATGATTATTGGGCATAAGAAGTCTCTTGGAGAGAATCCTTCGAGTTTCACTGTGCATTATCTTGTAACCTCAGCCTAGTCTAGGATTCCCTTTCCCTGCATGGAGCTTAGTCCCAGCTTGTAGGTGACCCACTGTTGAGAGTGATGAGAAATGTGGTCTATGGATAGGAGGTTCTAGGAATGTCTGCACGCAGTTGGTGGTTTTTTTCCATTAAAATATAAGTATCATCTCTATTCTTAATTATGCATGTTGTGCATGTCTGTGATTCTTGCAATTCTATCATGTGTTTCCATTGCATGTATGAATTACTATCAATTCCAAAGGATTCTGTATGGTAGTAGTAATTCTGTGTTATTGTTTTTAAATTCATTAGAAATTCATGTTATATATATGTATATGTATATTTCGGGGATGCCACAAAATGGTACCCGAAGAAAAGGCCAAAATTACAGTGAAACTTTGTAGTGGTGTTCCCTGGGGTGACAGGTTGAGGGGTCAGGAATGTTACAGAATGGTATTAGAGTAGAAAAACAATGATAAGGTTGTTCGGATAGAGTTACCCGACACAGTTTGGTGTCTAGGGATGTTACAGTTGTCCCATCTTTGATTAACCCACAAAATTTTAATTAGAGTAAAGCGTATTCATTACCGAATGCATTTTCGCGACTTGTTGAGTTAAATTCCATTTTATCATAAATTAGTGTCATTTCAAGGTCCGGAACAAGTGACGAATCAAGTCCCGGAATAGGCATCGGATCAAGGATCAGATTAGATTCCAGAACTTTGTCAGTTGATATATTTTCATGTTATCCTTATCACCTAGGTTCGATTCCTTTAGTGGACTTGTTTTTTACTCTTAAATAAAGTTGTGAAGGGTTTGGTGTGAAAAATTGTAGGTTTAAAGTTATTAAAAATACCTTCCATGTAAAGAATACTCCACCTTGAACTTGCTCCTTGTAAAAAAGAAATATGTCTACCTTAATAATATCACATGGTTGAATATTGATCTTATTTTGTTTTGTTACATTGAATATGTGAATTAGTATCTGAATCTTTTATTGTATTGCTAAATAAAATTTGGTCTTTCTTAAAATAATTTTAAATAGAATTGAAGATTAAAATTGAGTTCTTTATATTATTGTTTTTTTTAAGTAAGAATTTATATATTACCTGTCATGGAGAAAAAATACAGTATTGACTATGATATCAAGGTTTGATTGTGCTAAGTTTCCCTGAAGGGAAACCAACTCAGCCAGACTCTTGATTGTATGATTCACTGAAATTTAAACATATTTGTTTGAATCGCCCCATGGGGAAATTGATTCGACCAAACCATTCTTGCATACTGTAAAAAAATAAAGACTATATTCTCACATACTAAAAATATTGATAGCGCTAGACTTCGACCGCCTGTGAAGAAAGTCCCAAAAACAACTAACATTTGTCAAAATAAAACAAGCAATCTGACACCTGTGCACCTGCCAACTGTCATGGTGTTTGATGCCCTCGCTTGTCCTCATCTTCCCCAACATGCTTGTCCATGTTCCGATCATTATTACCCCAGAAATATAGAGTAATAAACACCAATGAATATGATGGGGCACTGGTGCCCAATTCTAGTGAGTGCAGGGAGCGGAGTAGGGTCACAAGTAGAGATTCAATTTGATCTATGCATTGGTCTAGGTGTTCCAACTGAAAGCAAAGGTCGTAGACATCCTTAGGAACTAAAAAGACCAAATATTGAAGAATCGAGACTGAGTATCTGAGTCCTAAGCACGAAGCATAGTCTGAGTGGAGAAGAGTTTGGCCTGGAGGTGCTTCCAATTGTAATTCTTCCATTTGAGCATTGAGTTCCTCTAGAGAAGGCACAAAAGGTGGTGACAGGTGGGAAGATGGTGGTGGAGAGGGAGAGAAGTGTGGTGGATTCAATGGGCATGCAAGGGATAGCTGTGAAGTTGATTGCAAATCAAGGAGCGGGCCAGGAGAATAGCCCAGAGAATTACCCTATAGATCAAACCAATCAACCCTACAATCCCACAACGATGAAAGAGGAAGAAGATCACTTTGGCCTAGGAAGGATTGAGTGGATGAAGGGGGTGAGGATATAAGCATAGGTGTGAGTATAGGCAAATGCTAACTGGCCATGGCCACTTTTTTCTAGTATCAAATAGGACCTCTATTTCGCTTCCTGTGAAGGCGAGGCATAACCAAGAATACATGAGGATGAGGCATAGGTGAAGATAGGGATACCAAGGTGGGAAGAAAATAAAATGATAGAGTGCAAGAGTATGAGAGAAAAGAGAACAAAGGAGATGAAATGGAGAGAGGAGTGACACCATAAGAAGGAAACTGGAGAGTAAGTTAAATCATGCATAGAAGGATTGACCGTCGTACTTCCTCCATCGTGATGAAAATAATCTAGTGCAGGGCACACTAGAGAAATTTTTTTGGATCATGCAATATTGAAGTGTTGCAAATCTCATAGGGTCATTATAAAGGCAGGAGGGAGGCCACAGGTTCCATTCACATGGTCCGTGGAAAGGTGGTGGATGTTTTCTTCTCC
Organism: Picea glauca; assembly: GCA_000966675.3. Classification (NCBI taxonomy): domain Eukaryota; kingdom Viridiplantae; phylum Streptophyta; class Pinopsida; order Pinales; family Pinaceae; genus Picea; species Picea glauca. The sequence goes on from JZKD02S1626584.1 coordinate 394,080, forward strand.
CTTGGATGTGTCGAGCACTCTGACACCCCATCCAGAGGGCTATCCATGTTGATATCCCTAGAGATACAGTCTTGGAGGATGGTATGATCATTATGGGTGGGAGATGTATAAATGATATATGTTCCTTGTAGAGACACTCCAAAATTGGCTAATTTGTCTTCTATATGATTGGCTTTCCTTCGCACATGCAAGGGAATGAGCACCAAGTGAGACCTAGTGATAGATTCAATGGCACCGAGTCCTTTGGTAATTCACCAACAAGGGGAAATTATGTTTGGATCCACCCTGTTGAGTATTTTTTCAAAAAGGATAAGAATTATTTGTGAGTCCCCTTCGATGATCAACTTATGGTACCCATGATATTGAGAAATTTGTAAGACTTTCATGAGGCCACATAGCTCAGTTGTGTTGTTTGTGTTTTGTCCAAGGATGTCATTTGTGATAAGAATAATGTTTCCTTCACTGTTGCAAAGACCCACTCCAAATTCAACAGGGACCGAATTACCTCAGGAGGCTACATCAAAGTTTAACTTGATAAACTCTGGACTTGGAGGTGACCAGTGTGAAGGGATGCCTTTGGCTTGTGATCTTTGGGTTTTCCTTGAAAAGTATGGGTGGAAGTTGACGAGATACAATTTTATTAGGGAGGAAATGAAAAGTCCTAATCTTTCTAAGGTTGCAAGAGGATGGTTTCTCTAATGTTGTCATGTATTTGTTTCGAAACTGTGTTCCAATCAATATGAGACAAATGGAAGATCCTCATGTTTTGTACTTTCCATATATTCCAGAGGATGAAACTCAAAAGTAGCTTCCAAATGTGGTTGAGGAAAGAAGAGTGAATATCTGATTCTCTCCATCCTTCTATGGTTTCCTTGAGTTTTTCTCGATTGTGATTCATGGTGCACATGATTAAAGTGAAATAGTCCCAGATTTGTGTATTGTAGGAGAAGAGATTAAGAAGATAATTTTTATATTTTGAATCTTTCCAACAAAGAGGGAAAATGGATGGCCTGACAAAGCCTATTTTGGTGAGATTCCCCTAGGTGAGGATATGTAACACCCTTTTTTCCCCCAATTTCTAAATATAAATATATTGGCCAAGATACTATCGAAAACTCGATATGTGTAAATGATTGGTTTGATGAACCTTTGTATAAAAGGTCAAGGAGTGCAACTTTGTTATTAATAGAAATGGCTAAGTGTTGCATGATTGATGAAAGAGAGGGTTTTCCAAGATAGACCACAGATGCTATGAAAGAGATGGTGAGGGGAACCATGAATGGTTGATATAACCCCCACCAAACCAGTACCTTGCTGGATTTAATTTCTCAGGACCAGAATAGTCCCCTAACCCAAGGATGAATTACAGTAAGGCTGGTCGATGGGAAGACCTCCTCAAGAGTTAAGGAGGGGATGGGGAAGGGTGATCATCTGAAAGGATTTTAGACTTGACCACAGACTGGGAATTCGGGAAACACATAATCTTGCTGAGGAAGGAAAGAAAGGAAGGCGTGGTGGGTAGAGGAAGAGTTGTGAAGAGAAGTAGAGAAGTGGGACTAAGCCCTCAAGTTTGAGGAAGAACTGAGAAATGAACGTTTTCTAGTCACAGGATGTGGCTAGCAGGGTTATGATACAAGCTGATAAACAAGGGTGTTGCATGATTGATTAAGTACTCAAGTAGGCCTCCTTTCTTGGTATAGAGAAACCCATTGCCAAGATCCCATGGGAGGAGGAGAGTAACCTCTGTCCTTGATTTTTGTTAAGCCGAAAGACAAATTTCTCTCTTAGAGCATCATGGTCTAGCTCAGGGGTGGCCAGTGGTAAATCCGTTAGGAGTGGCTGAGCCTATGGTTGGGTGAAAATAGGCACCCCTTTTAGCGGTCACATCGCAATTTCTGGTTCTGATAAGTATTTCAATATTTTGTATTTTTAAATGGACGAATGAATGAATGTATGTATTTATACATCTAATAATGGTATTTTTATTAAATGAACAAGTTATGTGTATGCATTTACCCTCTTGTGGAATCATTTTTTTGATTGGTCATCTATATGCCCCAGTTTATCCTTCGAGACATCTTTGGGACGTAAACATGTAGGAGGGATGAGATATAAAACATTGCGTCAATCTGACCTTGTAGGTCTTGAGAGGATATCTCCTTTAGACTGCATTTTTCACAACTAAGACACCATGCCCAAGTCCTTAGCAAGTTCACGATGATGAATATGTGTCTAACTTGTGAGAGTTTAGAAGGACCCATGTGACCAACACCTAGGAACCCTATGCTAAGCCTAAGGGAGCTAAGTCATCCTGGATTTGTAACTTTGGAAGTCCAATAATTTGGAGTATTTTCAGCCCAAATAGTCACAAACCAGCCGAAGGTGACTGAGAGTCATGGTTACCTCTAAGGTTTATCAACGTTGGGTGATTTCCCTAGTGTTTAGAGGAACCTATCTTACCGACTAAACCGAGATCCAACTCCCCATCAAAAAGTAGCATGAACCACTGATCGAGAATGTTTGGGGGTTCCCTCAACCATTAGATGTACACTGAGGGGACTTTGGTAGAGTACCACTTCAGTATAATGGATATGACATAACACCAAACTCCCCAAACTTCAAAGTTACGAATTAAAGGAGAGTCGTAGATTTGTGGAGATCATTAGTAGCCCTGCCTACCGTTTGATCATCTAGGAGGAGAGACCCACACACGGTACCTCGAAGAAGTCATGCTTCAAGAGAATAGAGTGGAAGTAAATCCAAAACTCTTGAAGGATGGAGTCGCAAAGTGACTAGGACCATAGATCTAGAGACCCTTTGGGTTCTTTCCTAGCCATAGGATTCATGTGTAGTAAGCCCGACGTTGACTACTTCAGGAGGACAGGGGTGTTGTAATGCCAAACTCCCTGAAGGATGAATTCAGGAAGTAATGTGGAGCATTGATCCATGGATTCTTCAGGATCCCTCTCAACCATCGATATACAAGAGATGTGCGGTGCTAGATCCTTTAGATCAGAGACTAGGAACTCCAGGGAATTTAAGGTGTGGTGTGTCGAAAAGTTTCAAAGCTCAAAGTAAGGAGAGCCATTGATTCAAGGACACTTCAAGACTTTTCCTAACTATCATATCTGGGTTGTGTTCAACCCGATGCTGACGAAATTTGGGAGAAAAGAGGAGTTTTCATCACAAAACTCCCGAAGGATAGAGTCGGGAAGTAATGCTAGCGATGGATTTATGGATCCACATGGTCGAATCTCAACCATGATATTTTAGGGATGTTTGAAGGATTTCAGTATGGTGTGACATGGAAAGCCCATGTCACCATGGTGACGTGGACCCATGATCGATGTGCCACGTGTCATCTCGATCTCTTCTTTTCATAAACCCTATATACCTATTGGAACGTGACACGTGTCACCCCTGGCCCTTCCACCTATCAGTCCATGGTATGTGACCACCTAGACAAAGTGGTTGGTGAAGTGATTGGAACTGCGGGAGTCTGGGACTTCAGGACTCTGAAGGATTTGTAGTGTATTATTGTAAAGAGACCAAAAATCTCGAAGGCTAGAACCACATGGAAATTTTACGAGACTTTGAGAGTTCGAGACTCTGGTAGGTCTCGAGCATAGAAAGTAAAGAGGAGTTCAATGTCGAAGTGTTGAAGTGCCACATCAAAAAAGTTATGAAACACTCTATATTCGGTATGGTATATGAATACCTAGTCCATCATTGGCTTAGGTGATGAAAGGATGTTCCCTATGAGAGGAGAGAACCTGGTGATGGATTCCTGTGGATTCTACGTGGATATCAATCGATGAGTGCCTGAAAATCCTTCACCAGAGAATGTATTCCACTCTGGAACTCCGATAGGAGCATGATGAATAAGGTTGGAGATCTCTTGGTGAGCATAAATACAATAGAGATAGAAAATGAGGACTTCATTTAAGAAGGAAGATGAAAAATTTGAAGGCCCCATCCCTAGGAAAGGTACTCAGGGGTCGGGTGTGTTACAAATTGGTATCAGAGCATGGTTACAACACTTGGCCTGCTTGGGGTCATGGACAATTTGCGTAAAAACCATTTTTAAATTAATTTTAAGGGTGACACCCTATCTTACCTCTTTCCTAAAGAGTCTGGTTAAAGTGTTACTGAAGAAAATAATGAAGCTTTCTATCGTGTGTGTATTTAATAAATATGAACTTTGTGTTATTCATAAATTAATATATTGTTGGCTAACAATAAGTGTTTTTTCATGACTCAAGAAGCCAATAAATCGTGGTAAAACAACAAGCATAAAGGATGGCGACGCACCATGAAGTGGGGATGACTGCCACAATAGAGACAAATAATCTAACGAAAGGAAGATTGTGGAGACCCCTCAGGATCTAGCTGAAACTGTAATAAGCCTCATGGCCAAATTACAGAGCTACAAGGCCGACAACAAAAGTTTGATAAGGGAGCAAGAAAAAAAAATGGAAATTAATGCAGTCTTGTTGTAGAGCTTATCCGATATATAGAGGCAGATCTATCATGGACCCACAACTAGTTAGGTGGACCGATGACATACGAAGAGAAGTCAAATCCAACCTGAGATACGGAAAAGTGGTCCCATAAGTAGCCACACTAAGAGGAGTGCGTCGAGGAAGGTCCATCCTAGAGGAAGGAGACACTCATCGAGAGATTCCTATGGAGAGGAAACTGACAACTCCGAGGGATCTTTTAGTAGCAGAGCCATATCACATTCTCAAAGGAAGGTAAAGAAGAAAAATCATTCAAAAATTCATGATCCTTAAAAGTTCAAGAAAGCCAAACCACCCTCTTTCAATGGAGATATTAAGAAAGGGGAAGAGGAAAAAGGTTTTCTGCTTGGTTTAAATAGGTATTTTAGATTCCATGACTACTCTGAAAACTTGAAGGCTCGAATAGCCATATTCAAACTAAATGGAAAGGATTCCATTTGGTGGGAAGATCTTAGGAATGTGAAAGGAATCCATGAGAAGGACTTGTCATGGAAACGGTTTGAGAAACACTTCAAGAAGAAGTATCTTTCAGAGAAATACTTTGATGGGAATAATAAGGATTTCTATGAACTCAGGCTGGGACAACTCAGCATAGAGGAATATGTCAATAAATTCCTTGAGTTGCTAAGGTATGTACCCTACATAAAAGATGAAAAGGTAAAAGTGAAACAATTTATTAGAGGGTTACCTCAGACCTACTGGGATAGGATTGAGTTTGACGAGCCAAATACCTTATAAGACACTATCCGAAAGGCAAGGTATTATTATGAACAATTCAGGAATAAGACAAAACCTTGCAAGGATTGGAAGAAGAAAAGTAGTTCGAGATTCAACAAGAAGGGGTTTTAATCCTCAAGATTTAAGAACTATGGGGAGGGTTATAAGATGAGCCTTCCTACTAGAAGTGTGTATCAGAAAAAACTCCCCTCCCAGAGTGGAAATAAAACTTTTGGAGCAAACCCAGGAAAGAATGATAACCCAAAGAAAGAACCCTTGAAATGGCCTAGCAACCCGCTTCTTCAATCCATCTCCCGAGCTAACCAGGTACACAAACAGGTATGGGTATAGATATAGGTTTAGGTACAGTGATAGGAAGGTACGGAGGACAACTCATGGAGGTAGTGAATGATCCTGGAATCCTTGAATGGATGACTGAATAATCGCATGAATGGATGAATCACCCCCCAAAATGAACTAATTCCAAACTATATGTATGCATGTTCCCAACTTGACACTTGTCATGTTGGGAGCTACTTTGGCCCACTTGTCCCCATCCTTATAACTTAGGATAAAAAAATTATCCATACTTTACACTTTAAGGAATATTAACATAATATTCCTTTTTGGCTTAGCTCTGTAGCTTATCCCCTTTTCTTAACTTTTAGCCCTCCCCTTTCCCCA
>JZKD02S1626584.1:406556-435895 GCA_000966675.3 Picea glauca
TTAAATATTAAAAGAATTTAAATATTATTCTAAATACTAAAAATATAAAATAGATGATAATGATTTTTTTTAATTGACATTTTTGAAAATTATACATAATTAATAATTTTGGTTTTGCACATACTACTCTAATCAATTAAAAAAATTATAACATATATGTAAGAAAATAGAATATCTGGCATTTCAAAACTAAACTATATGATCATTAATTAATAAATAAATATCAAAATATATAATTTTCTGAAATATATTAAATTAAAAATAAATAAAATTATAGAAAAAAAACTATTTAAGATATATTAAATAAATAGAAACAAAATTGTATATTGAAAAATATTTAATCCAAAATGTATACTAATTTATGGATAGATATTTTCAATTTCCTATTTATGTATTTATACATAGCTAATTTTAATATTATATTTATTGTGAAACAAAAACAGAAATACCATTTATAATTGTAGCATTAACAAGAATAATTATGAAGCAACCAAAAATTATGAGTAATAAAAATTATAGTAGTAGAGAACAGAAATACCAACGACCTGTCTTTGGCTTTGAGAAAAAATGGGTTTATATCTTTCAATGGAAGAACCATTGGACTAATATTTTATCTTTTTCAGTTTGTTCGAGCAGAACCTAGTTGCTTGGATGAATAGTAAGCAAATTTTAAAATTAGTGAGAAGAAAACTTAATCTGTTCGATGTCCAAATGAGTGCAATTACAAAAAAATATTGGGAGTTAAAAAAATTTCCCAAATTAACCTAAATTGCTTCTCTATTAAAAAACACTTTGATTTTTGGTAATGTTGCATAAGAATATAGGATAATCAATTAAAAACAAATATAAAGAAAAAACAAAAGATTCACTATGGTAGATATTTCTAAATAACTCATTGAGTAAGGAGCGAAAGGAAAGAAAAAGTACACTGGGGCTTGTCTCTTCATAGCACTCCACCACATCTTTATCTACATGAGCATGGATAATAATAAAGGTAACAGCTAGACAATCCTCATTTAAATAAACCAAACAATCAATGTCTTGGTTTTAGTGAGTTTGAACAAGGATAATCTAGAACTTGCTAAATCACACAAGTTCAAATTATTGATATATTTTGACTTACAAACTATTGAATATATTTTAGGTTATAGTTGTAATCAGCTCAAACCTACCGATTACTTATTCTCACCAATTACTTATTCTTGGATCGGATCAAACCTCAGGTCAGACCAGACCAAACCTACCAATTACTTAATCTCAGATCAGATCAAACCTACCAATTACTTATTCCCATGATTTTAAATAAAAAAAATTACAATTATGCATGCAGAAATAAATAACAATTAAACTGAAAACAACAATGACTTACCTGAAATAGAAGCAGTGGAGAGTCTGTGACGGTATCTGATCCTGGAACGTTACCTATAAAGTCAAGAGCACGAGGAATAGGTGGAGAGAGATCTCCCAAGTCTTCCAAGGAAATATCTGCATCCATTATAAACTTACCCTTATCATATGCATTTCTTAATCTTCCGGCAAAGGGATAATAATCTACCAGAAGCTTGCCGAGAGCCTCTCCAATAGTAATTCAAGGATGAGTCGCGGCGTGATGGATAAAACATAAGTATTGATCGTCAATATTGGTATGATAAAGAGGTTGCGTAGGAGTTGGTTAGGGGAAACCAGAGTGGGTGGGCGTTTGGTGACTGTGAATCTGGAGAAGGAGGTGGCGGGCGAACAGGAGCCACTGGAGGTGGTGGTGCCTGTCTCGCCGCACCCACCACCACCACAAAGACAATCCAGATAAAATAGAAAAGTGAGTGATGTTGAGAATGAATACATATTTATCAAAGAAACTGAAGATGAGAGGAGATTATCAAGTTCGTCTCCTCCGAAAAAGTGTTAGTGTTCCTGACATGTGGAATTTTCATCTGAATTTTACGAGTACAAGTAATAAATGAATTAGCTCCTCTTAGATTGAGATCTTCAGATTAAATCTTGTTGAATCAATATTCAATACTACTCGCTCAGCTCTTCCGGCCTTGAATTAAATTAATAGAAATCCTTCGAGCACAACAGAAATACAGTAACAAATAATGGCACTTATTTGCTTCCCCAGTCGCTCATCAAATTCTGTATTGTCTATCTGAAGCTTTTTCTCAGTCCTCATATTTCAAATCTTTTGCGGCTTATCTGACTCAAAACGATGCCCTCACTTGTCATATGTGCAACCTTCATCTTTTTATTAGATGTGCGTACCATCAATTCTAAACGTGTGCGTACCAGCGATAGTCTTCCCTGAAAAACACAAGAGACAAAAATAAATTAGTTGAACAATCAAATGATAATGTTAGAGAAAGGCGAATTAAAGTAGAGGAGACTGTGAATACTTACATTATGAGTGGCGGAGGATGTGATGTCTTGGAGTGCCTTTCTCTCGCTAGGGAACGGCAAGGCAGAGTCCAACGAGGATGAGGAAAACAAAGGAATGTTCTTCCTCTGCGAGAGAAAAATGGCCGTCTGCAAACTGCATATAGACCTCCATATCAAGATTTCAAGTGACAATACAGAGCGCATATGCAGAGGTAGCGATAAGGAGAGCATGGGGGATTGGAGGGGATATTAGTTTGAGATGTATTTGTAAGACTCTGAATCCAGGCACCACAATCGAAGAGCCGCCATCTAAACACAATCTAAGGGGATTGCAGACAGATTAAAACGATAAGAAAGGAATATTGCGTGCTGAAGAACTTTGTATGATGGTCTGGCCAAATATATAGATGTTCATGTGTTTGTCATGGGCAGTGTAATTACCACCACATCTTTATCCAACCTGCCTGAAACAGGTTATTAGAGACACAGGGAGCACTTCCAAAGAAAACAAATACAACTACAGAGAGACTCTGCAATTGATAGGGGAGGAGGACTTGAACAAACAAGTGCAATGGAAACTCAGACATATATATAAATTCCTCTCCACCTAGATGGTTAAAATGAGCTGATACAAAAAAGCGTGATTTTAAATCGCGAGCAGGGATCAAAATTGAGGTCTTCATTGCTCTTCAAGAGCCCTGTAGCCCTTCATAGAAGGGTTTAAAATTATTTTCCATGCAAATGAAAATTAATATAAAAAAACACTTGTCAAATTTGAAATAGAAATTATTTCTTATTTTTTCATTTGAAGGGCAAGGAATTTTTTTTTTAATATATTCACTTTTCATTGTTTTTATGACTCTATAAATTAGAAACTTAGAAATTTCCTTAATAAGTTTTATTTTTTATTTTTTATTGTTTTTATAAGTTTTTTATTTTATTAGTCATTTCTAATTCCCCTATATCTTAGTAATAAAAAAAGAATGGTAAGAATCTTTTTATCTATATCTTAGTAATAAAAAAAAGAATGTTACCAATTTTTCATATGTCAAGTCAATTCAAAAAAAAATTGTTATATTTTTTCTATAATACAATCCTATTTTTATGGATCTCATGCATGCATGCATATTCTATTTATTAAACTCACAGAGATGAAAGATCAAATGGTGGATTTTTTAAACCTCAACAACAACTAGTGTTGTGAATTGGAAGTGAATTCTCTAAAACGAGTGTTGTGAATTGGAAGTGAATTCTCTAAACACCAACAACAACCAGAGTTGTGAATTCGAAATTAAGAAATATATTACTACAGAATGTAAGTCAATTTCTTTTGTTGAGAACCTTTCCCAAGTTATGGATCTTTGTTCTGTTGTGGATCTTTGTTTTGTTGTAGTTTTATCTTTGTTCCGTCTTATTGAGAATCTAGTTGCTCCGTCTTGTTGCTCATTTATTCTCCACAATATTGTTTCTTGTGCAGTATCGTGTTCATTTTAGGGAAATGTATATTCGTATCTGAAAGTTGTCCCAATATATGTTAGTGTAACTTTTGTTTCTCCTTGAGTGAAAGTATCATATATCAGACTGAACAATAATTCCATTGGGGTGGAGAGCTTCGCAGAATAACCATTGGGGTGGAGAGCTTCGCAGAATAATCACCAATAAAAACGTAGTTGATTTAGTTCATAATTCCATGCTTCTGTTTCAACATCGTATGCCAGCCAAAAACTTCTTTAGAAGTAGTCAAGCGAGATCCTTATATAGAGCTCCTTAAGCATTTCGTAAGGCGTAGTGGCTCTTGCTCCTGTGAGTAACTCTCACTGAACATTCTTATTTACCTTTTTTGTTTCTACAGAACTTATGTTTGGGATCGCCCATTTATGGGTTCTTTAGCCGATCCACTCCGTATCAATCATAAATGTCGAGAAGCAATTCCCCCGCGTACATTAGAGGATATATATCAGGATATATATCAAACTAGTATCGAAACTGAGTTTGAATCTAGGGGTGAGTAAATTCGGGTTCATTATTGAATAAATTCTCTGTGTAATGAGCAACTAATAAATGAAACATAAAATACAATTCTGTATGGTAATGCTGATTTCATGATGGAATAAATTTTGTCTGCAGCTAATAAATGAAATATAAAATACTTTTAGTAGTCAAGCAAAATGATATATAAAATACTTCTATATTAGTATCTTGAATATTAATATGTTTATTTAAGTTTTTTTTCATTATTAATTATGTTTTTTAATTTTAGTTGATTATTAATTTATATATATTTTTATTGATTATTAGTTTATACTGTTTTTAATTTTAGTTAATTAATTATGATTTGTTTTAAATTATTAAAAAATGTTGGTTCGTACTTGTCCATTTCATGTTTCATGTGTAAAAAGTTATTATCTGAAATTTTGGGTTGCCACTTACAGAGAATCTCCACCCCCTCATTTATTCTCCACAAATAGACTAAGAGTTTCTTCTTCCTATCATCTAGCACTAGTGAGTATTTTATTAATTTAATTTATTTTAATAAATAGCTAATGTTTATAGTTTGTATATTAATATGTTTATTTTAGTGCTAGTTGATTATTAATTGTGTTTCTTTTAGTTTTAGTTGATTATTAATTTATATTTTGTTTAATTTTAGTTAATTAATTATATAAGTATAAGAAATCAATTCAACTAAGAATTGCAAATGTTTAACTTTACTCCATAAAACGAAGCAAAAAAAAATTAGTTGAATTATTATTGTGTGCAATTTTCTGTCAAGTAAATTAAATTAAAGAAAAGTTGCAATAAAATGGAATTTGGAAAATAAATTAGAAATAATTTGAATATGTTATTATGGAATCTAATTAGAATGTTTTATGGATGAAATTTTATGGGTAAATTTCAATTATTTTTTCATTTTCATATGAAAAGAATAATTTATTTTAACATGTCAAATTAGAAAAGTTACAATAAAGTTAGCACTTCAGTTTGAAATATAATCTTTCCCTTCAAATTTGATCCCTGATCGCGAGTCACCAAAAAAGCTAACGGATAAAAAAAAAAAGCGTGAATCGCCAAAAAAGCTAACGGAAAAAAAAAAAAAAAGCATTAATCACCAAAAAAGCTAACGGATTAAAAAAAAACTAAGATACAAAAAAGCTTGATTCTAAATCCCGTCATTCTCCAAAAACCCTAAAGAATAAATCCCGTCATTCTCTAACAAAATTCCGCCCCTCCTCGAAGGTTTCTCTAAATCCCGACATTCTCCAAAAACGCTAACGGATAAATCCCGTCAGTCTCCAACAAAATCTTGATCTCCCGAATCTCACGAATCCCGTTTCTCAAAATTTGAAAGTTGTGAGATGTTTGAATATGGCCCACAACACGATGATATCTCGCCCTCACACTCACCATCATCTGGTATAGTTTGTCATGCTAGGATGCATGATTTCTCAAATTTTCCCCCATTTTTTATGTGTGCTTACATATAACATATAGGGATAATAATTGCAGAGACACTTATTTTGTAACATATATAACATATAACTTTATTTTACTATTTAATGCATCACACTCTTAGATATGTGAGATTTATGCTGTGGTTTTCTAGAAAGAGAAGACATTACAATTTTTGTTTAGTGTTAAAACCATTTAATCATAAAATTGATAAATTTATATGTGTTTTATAAATAAATTGCAATATTTTAAATAAGGTTTCTACATTGCAAGATTTCTAAAGCATAAGTATGGGTAGATAATGACCACTATTTAAAATAATTTTGATCACACCCATTTAAAATTATTTTAAAACCATTTAATCATAAAATTGATAAATTTATATGTGTTTTATGAATAAGTTGCAATATTTTAAATAAGGTTTCCACATTGAAAGATTTCTAAAGCATAAGTATGGGTAGATAATGACCACTATTTAAAATTATTTTGATCACACCCATTTAAAATTATTTTGATGATACTTAATGAGCATAGAATTAAATTTTCAACAGATATAGTTATTCTATTATAATCTAAACTTTGTTTTTACATAGATTTTTACATATGACGTGTTAATTTTCATTGTTTTGGATATAAAATACTTTTGTTGTTTAAGCATCTATAAATTTGTTTTTAATTCTTTAAAGTACAAATACCATTAATAATTATTCCCTAGCCCCAACTTTGTCATGGAATTAAAAAAAAAAAATAACTTTAATGAAAAAATGAATCACATGGCCTCAACTTTGTCATGGAATTAAAAAAAAAATAACTTTTTTTTTTGTAAGTGACTTGAGATTCTATATTACTGAGAAAAATATAGTACAAAAAGGAATGGAGGGTCAACCCCTGATCTGCCAAAAAGGAAACCAGGTCAGGGCCCCCGAAGTTGCATTGTCTACATAGGCAGAGGGAGGCCTAGGTCGCCACCTGGGGAAACTGACCCAGTCTCTCAAAATTTGTTTGAAAAACCTATACATAAGAAAACCATAAAGCTAGGAAAGAATAACAAGGGTTTCTCGTACACTGATAGACAAAAGGAACTTGGGTTGAGGTTGCGCTATTCCAAGAGGATTGGGTTTCTTTCCTCTCCTTCCTTCCTTGTTGCATTCTCCTTTTTTTGTTCCACAGTGTACGTCCTTCTGATGTAGGTTGGTGTGCCACGTTGGCTTGCTGGAGTGAATCCATGTGGTGGAAATAGCGAAGGTAGATTTTGAATTGTCCTGCTATTCTTTCCAATTTTTCACTCTGGTACCTCTAGTCCTCTTCTATTCGTCTTGCATTGGCCTCCATATTACTAAGGCAGCTCAGAATTTCTATGTGTTCCTTCTTGTGGCCTCGTTTTCCCCCCCTGCTGGTCTCTCTCTTGTTAGCTCTTAGCTTACTTATCAACATTTTTGTGCGCCACGCTTCCTCCATCGTTTTGTGGTAGAGGGTTTTCCTAGGTTGTGTGGCCCCTGGGTCCCTTATCCCATCGGATTCTTTGATGAGTTCCCCCCAGGGTTTTCCCTGGCGCTTGTTGTTGAATTCCTGCTCCCATCTGTTGATGACCGCCTTTCCTTTTGTATCAACCTGCTCAAGAAAGGTTCCTTTGGCCTCTCTGGCCACCTGTTCCATCCTAGTGATCTTTCAGGCGCTTGTTGGGAGTTCCTCCCCCTAGGACCCCCTCTTTCTCTGTGTGTTCTTCATTCTCACCATATCTGTTTGAATGCAGTGGATTATGTTGTGACTTTGTCCTCCACCTCTATTCAACCCTTCTTGGTCTCTGTAATTGCTACTCATTGGTCTGTTTCTATCCCTGATGTTTCTTCTTTTATGGGGTTTCCTCGGAGGTGATTTTGTCTGAGTGATCATGGATATCTCGTAAAGGTGTACCTTTCATTCCTTTTTATCTATTTCAAAGTGTGTGTTCTTGGGATTCCTTTCGTCGTCCCGACGTCAATCATTTGCCTTGTACTTTTTACGCCAATAATTTCCTCCCTTGGAACCTGTGCATGGCTGAGGTGTACCCATTACTACCCTCGGGCTACCCTTTTGATCTTCGTCCTTTGTCGACTGCGGATTACCCTTTCCGCTCTCCCACGACCAACCCATGTACTTCGTTCTATTGATAGGATCATGGTGTCATACCTCCTCTTGTGGTGTGACTGTGATCTACATTGTAACTCATGGTGAGAATGTGGCCTATCGGATTCTGCCTGGATCCAACTTGCCCTTCAATTAATTATGTACCTCCAACCTCGATGTGGTCGTCCGTACTTTGACTATCATCATAGTCCTTTGTCGCTAGTTGGGAACAATCTGTCTGAAACTGACATTGCAGGATGTTATTCCATGTGGAATCTAGTTTTGTTCCTTCCTTGTTGACCCCTTTGTTAGCTATTCTATCCACTAGTCGATTTGTTGACCTTCGGACCCAATGCAACTCAACTGTGATTGCCATCTGCAAATGTTCCTGAATTTTTTGTAGGGAGTACACCAAGTGCTAGTGCCTCTGGATTTTTCCCACTTTGGTGTTGTTTTGGATTTTCCTTGCTGTGTTGATGACCAATATGGAGTCTCCTTCCACTATAATGTTTGTCATCCCTCCTTTGCGTAGTATCTCGAGGTCGATCTCGAGGGATCGAAATTCCACAACATTGTTAGTTGAGTTCCCCAAACTCCCAATGTACAGTCGTATAATTTTTCCTTGATCGTCCCTGATCACTCCCCCTGTACCTGTTTGTCCTGGGTTACCCTTCGACGCCCCATCGAAATTCATCTTGAGGGAGCCCTCTAGTGGCAGTTTCCATTTGTGCTCACCTACTTGTAGTTGTGGCAACCGTCTCACCTGCCTGGGGTTGTGTTCTCTTTTCAGTTGAAAGGCCTCTAGGATTCTGAGATCCTAGTCTGTCAGTTGCACTCCTCCTATTTGGAAGTTGCGGCTCTGTACCATTTCTTTTGTCATATCTCTAACTGTTTCCTTGCTCTTTCTAGCCGTCCATATTTGATTCCTTAAGACATGCCTATTCTGTTCCTTCCATATTGCCTAGATGATCATGACGGGGATGAGGGTCCAACATAGGTTCACCTCTTTGTTTTCACTATAGTTTTCCTTCCATTTGGTTATAGTTGCGACAATATTACCTTTGACCCTATTAGATTGTCGGAAGATGCTTGATGCCCAGTCCCATACTTCTGTTGTGTAGGGGCATTCATCCATGAGATGGTTCATTGTTTCCTCCTTTTCTTCACATAGGTGACATCTTGAGGGGCCTATGAAACCTCTCTTCTTTAAGTTTTCCCATGTTAGCATTCGGTTGTGTAGTATTAGCCACTGGAATATTTTTATTTTTGGCCAATGGGGGTTGTTCTAGAGCTTCTCCCATTGTTGCATCATGCCTTCTTGGTTCTGGTTTGCTATGTAGTAGCATACTTATTTAAGTTTGAATTACCTTCTTGCTTTGTGCCCCCATCTCAGCTGGTGACTGCCATCCGTGACTGCTATTTTTCATCTCCCCAATTCCTCCTCCACCTCTTTTACTATTGTTGCGGTCTGGTCTCTTGTCTGTGGAGTGAGAGTGTTCCAGATTCTCCATTTGTTGTGGTTTGTTTCGTATTTCCAATAATGGTAGAGTTGAGTTTTGCCTTGCTCCATCATCTCCTATTGTAGTTCCTCCCAGCCAAGTTTTACCATTTTGGGTTCCTGTTGCTAGGCATATTCCCAGAATCAGGCGATTCTACCATTCCTTATTTCCCAAAAGCTGTGTGTTTGGATCCAGGTCTTGTTGCACCAGGATAAGTTTCAGATGGTGGAACCTTCCCTGGTGCCTCTGAAGCAGATTTTATCCTGATCACTAATGTCCGAGGCATACTTTTCCTTCCATAGGTTGACCCATGGCATGGTCATTTCTTTGACCCATCACCACCAGATTTTCGCTCCATAGGCTTCATCGGTCTCTTGTGGGTCATCTAGTCCCAGGCCTCCTTTTCTTCTTGGCTTACATACTTTCTCCCAAGCCACCAATGACCATTTTTTCCTTGTTTCCACTCCTCACCACATGAATTCCCTTTGTCTAGCTCTTATTTTTTGTATAATCCCCTTGGGGGAGGGGAAGAATGACATCATAGAAGTTGGGATATCTTGCAAAGCCGACTTGGTTAGGATAAGTCTTTTAGCTAGGTTGAGGGACCTGTACGTCCAGTTTTTTACCTGGTCTTGTAGCTTATTGACTATTCCTTCCCAAGTTGATATCTTGTAGGCTTTGTCTGTCAAGGGGATGCCCAAGTACTTGGTTGGGAGGGTTTTTCATTCAAAGTCCAAGATGTTGGCCAAATTCCTTTGGATGGCAGAGTTGGTATTAATGAAGAAGATAATAGATTTGGATTGATTTATCTTTTCCCTCGAGGCTTCCACAAACTCGTCTAAGATTCGTTTGTAGGCTTTCTCTTCTTTGACTGTGGGTGTGCCATGTAGTAAGGTATCATCCATGAGTTGTTGGTGTGTAGAAGTTAAGTGATTCTCGTAGGGCTTGATACCTTTTATTTCCCCTGTTGTGGTTGTGCTTTTTATGCTTCAACTGAGTCCTTCCATCATTAAGATGAAAATGAAAGGGGACAACGGGTATCCTTGCCTGATGCCTCTCGTGGGTGAGTAAGGCTTGGTAGGGGATCCATTTATTAGTAGTGAGAAGCTTGTTGTGGAAACTAGGTTGACAATCCATCTGATCAAGTGTTGGGTGAAACTGAAGGTTTCCAGGGTCTTGACCATATAGTGCCAGTTGATTTTGTCATAAGCATTCACTAGGTCCAATTGTATTATCATTCCTCATATTGTCTGCAGCTTCAGGGTGTGGATAAGTTCGTGGGCATGGATAATATTGTCCATTATTTTCCTTCCTTCCACGAAACCTTATTGCTCTTGTGAAACCAGTGTGGGTAGGAGTGGTTTCAATCTATTTTCTATAACCTTGGAAATTATCTTATACACCACATTGCACAGTGCTATAGGTATGTAATGATCAGGGGTTTTGGCTTCTTTTTCTTTGGGGATGAGTGTAATCAACATAGAATTTAGTGCCTACAGAATGGAGGATGACCTTCTAGAGTCTTCCACTACCCTATAGAAATCATGTTTGATGATTTCCTAGCAGGATTTGAAGAACTCCATTGTGAAACCATCTGGGCCTAGGGATTTTCCATTGGTCATTTCCTGGAGTGCTTGGTCTATTTCCTCCTCCGTAATGGGTTTGATCAGGTTGCGATTTTCTTCATCTGTTACAAAGAGATGGATATGTTGGATTACCTTTTGTATGGCCTCCTTTATATATTGGTTAGGTTCCTGGGCTATCCCGTGGAAGTGGTTTACCATAGTTGTTTCTTTATCCTTATGGGATTCTGTTTCTATGCCATTCTGGTCCCTTATCTTCAAGATTTTGTGGTGGGCTCCTCTGGCCATGGTTGTTCTATGAAAAAACTTGGTGTTCCTTTATCCTTCCTTTAGCCATCTTATCTGGTACTTTTATTGCCAAAGAGTTTATTCTTGCTTTCACCGTTCATCCCAATCCTGGGTCATCTGGATCTCCTCCTTTTTCCACTCCTCATTGTAGCCCTCCAAAATGTAGGTTTCCTGGAGCTTTTTTATTTTTTCTTCAATTTTGTTCTTCTCTTGGTTTATATTCCCAAAGGTGTCCTTGTTCCACTCCTTGAGCCTATATTTTATATGTTTTAGTTTCTTGTAGAGTTGGAACATCCTTGTCCCTTTCTCTGGTTGCTCCTCACATCACCACTATTTGATCTTTTCTTTGAAACACGAGTGTTCCATCTAGAATTTTTGAATTCCGAAGGGTCGGTTTTTTGGTGTGGGCTAGAAGTCGGTGTCTAGTTGTACTGGCCAGTGATCAGATCACCCTCATGGGAGAATGTTGCAGTCTAGGGTTAGCCCCTTCATTATGATTGACTTTGACACTAGGGCTCTATTGAGTCTTTTTGTGACCTGATGCTGGCTCATTTTCTTATTGTTCCAGGTGAACTAACCATTAAATACTGAACAGATAGGCTTGTTTCAGAGTGGTAACAGATAGGATTATGATACTGCATGAATACTGGACCCATGGCGTATCAAAAGGATGTTGAATATTTGAAAGTGCTAATATTGGTGTGGTACTTATATTTTCCTTCAAAGTGTTGAAACATTTGTGTTTGTTTCCTCCCCACTAAAAAGTTTTTCTCACATTGATTAAGGCATGCAAAGGAGTTGTTATAAAGGAGAATTTTGAAAGGAACCTCCTCCAATATTGGACTGCACCTAAGAAGCTCTGTATCTCGAATACACTTTTGGGCTCATACCAATTTACAATTACATCAATATGGAAGGATCAATTTGTAATTGTCCTCCTCCTACAATATGACCTAAGTACACAAGTGCATTCTTTCCAAATTCACATTTAGAAAATTTTACATATAGCTTTTCCCTTTGCAAAGTATCCAATACTTTCTTTATATGACTCACATGTTCATCCCAAGTCCCACTAAAAGTAAGAATGTCGTCTAAATATAGAATCACAAAATCATCTAGGAAAGGCCTGAATACATCATTCGTCACACGCATGAAAGTTGTTGGAGCATTACAGAGCCCAAATGACATAACTAACCACTCAAACAATCCTTGTTTGGTTTTAAAGTCAATCTTCCATGCATCATGTTTTGCAACCCCGATCTGATGGTATCCACTGTGAAAATCCAACTTAGTGAAATAAACAACATTCTTTAACTGATCAAGTAAATCATATATACGAGGAAGAGGGTATCGATTTTTCACCGTGATTTTATTTAATGCCTGGTAATCGACACACACTCGCCATGTGCCATCATTCTTTGGCACCATCACAATTGAAGAACCAAAAGGAGATGAATTGGGCCCAATGACCCCTTGATCCAATAAGCCTTGTGCCTGTTTCTTGATCTTTGTCATCTCTACAACTAACATCCTGTGCATGCCCACATTAGGATGAGGATAATCATATGGAAGGTGTATCTCATGTTGGATTTACCTCTTAGGAGGTAATAAATCTGGTTCCTATAAAATATCATCATACTTAGAAATAATATCAATTAATTCTTTCTTATGAGAAGGATCACATCCCTGGAAAGTCTTGGATTTTCCGACCTCTTTCTCTCTTACGACCATGAGTACATATCTCTTATTAGTGTTTATGCATCTCTTCATTTGTCCTGCACTAACAAGTGTTGTGTTTACCCTCATGTTGTGAGCTCTAACAATATATTCCACTCCCCCCTTAGTAAGGTGGTATTTTTTCGCATGACGAAAGAAGACTTATTTTCTATCATAAAGATAAGGACTCCCCAACATTATGCCACATATATCAAGTGATACAACATCCAAATCCACTTCATCAATCAACTTTGAATCAATAGAAAATTTGACCCTGTATTGTTTGGTGACATTAATTTTTTCTTTATCACATACCCAACCAAGAGGATAAGGCTTTGGATGTTGTTTCGTTTCAAGATCCATCTTTTTGACAAGTGCTTCAGATATCAAGTTTATTTGGGAACTCAGATCAAATAATTTATCTATAGTAGTGTGTTTAGATAAAACCCTTCTATGAAATAATTCATTCCTGTTTCATTCTTCATCATGATATTCATTATTGGAATTTGAACTAGCATGAAGGGAATCTTTACCTTGTACTCCAACTGCTTTGATATTTCCTTCATCTTCTGAATTGGAACCGAGATCTTGTTGCACTGTAGCCACAATTTTTGTCTTCCCCTTACCACCGAACTATTTCGGTCTCTTCTCTAGATGCAATTTCCAACAATGTTCATCATCATGACCGATTTTATTGCAATGAGTACAAGATGGCTTTCCTCCTTCTCTCATCAGTGTGCCGGTGTTCTTGTCCTTCCTTTTAAACTTCTTAAATGGATTATGTGGGAGATTGGAAGGTTTCTTTGTGGGATCTTCTTGAACATGATTTCCCCTGTTGTCAAGGTGAGTGGCTTTCACACAAACTTCGTGAAGACAGGTGGGGTTAAACAAGAGCTATGTATGATGAATATAAATGTGAAGTGCGCCAATATACTTCATCAAAGTTTCATAAGAATCCAAAGGAATTTTTAATGCTAGAGCTTTCTTCCTAAATTATTCTGTGAAACTTTGTATAGTTTGACCTTTACTTTGCCTTAAATTTTTCCATTTCATCATTGCTTTATGTAGATAACCCAATGGATAAAATTGCTTCCTTATCACTAATTTAAATTCCAACCATGAGGAAAGAAGATTACCACACTTACTTATGTCCTAAGTTTTTCTCTCCCACAATACGAGAGTGATTTCTTCCAATCAAAGAGAATCCAATTGCACTTTAACGTCCTCTTTATCAATATGTTGAACACAAAAATATACTTCAACATGTCGGATACAATTATCTAGATTTTTAGGATTAGCATCTCCATTAAACACAGGTACAACAAATTTTACATCAATCTTTAATAAGTGTTTCTTGAAAGAGGCTTTATGGCTAGAATGATGAGAATGATGAGAATGCCCATGACGAGAATGATGAGAATGATGACAAAGATGCCAAATTGATGGTCCCATGAATCCTTGCTTCCTAAGATTATCCAAAATCAATATCCTATTTTGGACTAAAATCCAAAGAAAGGTGGATACTTTCGGCCATAGTTTGGATATCCAAATGATATTCCATAAGTGATCTTTCGATAGGTTGTGGAAATTTTCTTATAGATGATAGCTCTCTTTGATTGTGAAAGTTCTAGTGGTGGTGTACCCCCAATGAAGAATGTCGAGATTCTCACTAATGCAGATCTTCCTTTGGTTTATCGTGTCTTTCCATTACTATAGGTCATAGTTTTTTGGTGTGTGGAGGTCTTGTGGGAGCATTTTCCAGCTTCACCAAGGGGGGTGAAGAGAGACATTAAGCCACATGTATGCAATTTTAAGGAGCTCAAAATATTCGATGTGATACTGATAGGGGCGAACGTTATCCATTTATTACAATGGGGGAAGCTGTTTCCAAGAGTCCTTCCAAAACAAAGTGTTTTGAGCATTTCAAACATTCAAAATTGCATGAGCCTGTATGAGTGATCGATTTTTACATGATGTGTTCCATATGTCAAAGCCTTGTAATCTTCTAGCCGAATGAGATGTGCATGTGGGATGTGCAGAGTGTATTTGGGCTTCCAGAGTATGGTCCATAGTTCAACTAGATATTTGAGCCAGCACCACAAAATTGTTTCCCCCATGGTTTTCTTTATCTTTCCTTTTTCTCAGAGGCCTAGTGTGCCCAAGTATTTTGGTTTGCAAACTTTGTCCCAACTGACTAAGGCCCACTTTTTTCTAGGATCATGTCCATGCCAGAGGAAGTTTCTCTGTGGGTTCCTTATACTTTTGATGATTGTTTGTGGGGAAGCCAAGGAAGAGAACATGTAGGCAGGGATAGCTTGAAGCACAAAGCTCAAGACACTGTTAAGGGCCTTGTGGTTTTTGACTAGCTACAAACACTGTTAAGGGCCTGAAAAACGCGCTGCAAAAACATGATGTTCAAACAATATAAATTGTCACAGAAATTCTTTGGTTTTCTATTGTTGTTCACCATCCAAAGGAATTAACGCACACAAATTCATCCTGTACACCCATATTTAGCATGCGCAAGAACACCACAAGGTAATTCATTCTACACACACCTATAACCACTGTGCATCACTTCTTTGTCCTGCCAATAACTGGTGAGCACTACTTTTGTTTCACACTCCAATATCTATTGCACAAAATTTTTATTCTTGCATTAATACTTGTTGCATGCTAATATTCCGCGCACATTTTACTCTACACACTGCACGATGCCAATGTTTACTACACCCCCACCATGCACTATTACTCTGTGTGCACCATTAACTAAAATATCGCGCGACAACATATACCCATATTGTGCGTGCCCCAACAAAATCCCTCTGCGCTATGTCAAAATTGCACACACCACGTGCGCCATTATTATGCATGTGCACAACACACGCCAATATTATGCATGCATCACTCAATATGCACCACACAATGCTATATTTTGCACGTGCACCCGCACATCAATATTTTTCTGTGCAACACCAAATTTTAGCGCGTGCACCCGCACACCAATATTTTTCCGTGGCACCAAATTTTAGTGCGCGGACCAGCACACCAATATTTTCTGCCCAACACCAAATTTTAGCATGCATGTTCGCATGCCAATATTTTTTCGTACATCGCCAAATTTTAGCGCGTGCACCTGCACACCAATATTTTTCTGTGCGATGCCAAATTTTAGTGCGTACACTAGCACACCAATATTTTTCAGCGCAATGCCAAATTTTAGCGTGTGCGCCCGCACACCAATATTTTTCCGTGCATCATCAAATTTTAGCACGTCCACCCGCATGCCAATATTTTTCCACAATCACAATCTTTTCATTGCGTATCATGCATTTTTAGTGTGCCCAGCTGCGTACATTCATTTTTATGTGCATCAATTCCTCATGGATTCCACTGCATAAATTGGGTCTTTTTCCTAACTTTTTACCCATTTTTACCATAGACATTCTACAACTATGAAATTTGTTCAATTTCACCCCAATAACACCAGTTCAACCTCTGCAACAAAAAATCGTTGTGGGTTCACATTTTTGGAATGGATTTTTCCCACACTCAAATCACGAATTGAGAATTTTAATCAACTAATTTCACTCCATATATCATGGCTTCACTGTAACTTCAAATTCGACCAATTCCAGGTCTAAATTTTCTAGAACATATATTAAATCTATAATATCTCACAACTTGGCCGAATTTCTCATTTTTCCCATGAATTTAACAACATAAATTGGGAAGTTTTCCCAATTCCACATAGTTGCTTCTAATTTTTACCATGGGTTCTCTGTAACTTGAAATTTGGCCACCCCTAAATCAATTCTCTATGAAATTTCTCTTCAACTCAACTTGATTGGCCCATCCAAGATCAATGTTGAAAATTGAAGCTCTGATACCATATTGTAACATCCCTGACCACCTAGGTTGGGCCATGCTACTCCAAAAAATGCGTGTATGCTCTAACACCACATTGTAACATCCCCAACATCCAACTGGGCTATGCCACATAAAAGTTTCGAGTTGTAATGAAATTAAAAACATATACACATAGAGACTCTTGTAGAACTTTATATAGAAAAATCAAACAGATAAATACATAGTGTAAATACACAGATTCATACAAAAATGATAGTAAGAATAGACATGCATCATAGACATGAAATGCCGATAAATATAACACATAAATAATAATGCAACATATAAATTAACACACAATTGACACTCATCTTGGTAAGAATATCACCAACTGTGTGCAGACCTTCCACAAACCTCCCAGCCTTAGACCACATTGCTCATCACTCTTAGCAGTGGGTCACCCACAAGCTAGGACTAAACTCCACTCGGGTAAATCCTAACCAGGATGATGTATCATTGATGCAGGAGCATCACAACAACAAGCGAGTGTGGAACAAAACGCCAATGCATTTTGGCACTTGATAAATTGTTTGAAATGTTTTTGAAGTTTGATACACCAAACTTAAATGTAATAGTTAAGAAAGAGCATACTTGTAGATTGTAATTAGACCTTGAGTGTCCCGCTCTCATCTAAAGGACTAAGAGGCATTTATGCTAGTAAATATAAGTAGGTAGCTTTAAATTCCTAGATTAGACAGTTTTAGGAGCCGGAGGGAAAACATATATAGACACCCTCACTTGTATCAGTGTAACATTAGCATCATTATCAATCAAGAGAGCATAGGAGAGCATAAGCAAAGAGCTGTGTAGAAGAACCCATGTACAGAAGTCTGAGATTAATATATGAAGCTTGATTCAGACTCATGGTGTTCAAATAATTTCTGTGTGTGCATGATTGAATGTTATTCTCATGATTGTTTACTCTCTGTTATGCATTTGATTTGATGTGTGAATGTATAATTTCATATTTAATGTCTAAAATCTGAAGAGAGGGAGAGTAAGAATGAGTTTCAACTGTTTCTCTATCTGAGAAAGAGTTTTTCCATGCAAGGAGTGCAGTGAAATTGTTCACAAGGTATGCATTGACAGAAGTCAGAGCTCATCTCTGCAAGCTCAGGAGGGATAACATTGTTCTGATTCAGAAGTGCAAGTTAAGCACAAGAGCCGTGCAAGGAGTGTCCAGGCTGAGTGAAGCCTCAGAGTTACGACCTGAGTGAAACTATTGAAGGACTGTTGCTGCAAGGAGAGTGCATAGAGTCTAAGAATTCAAATACTTGGAAGTATTTGAAGAATTGCTACAAGGAGTGCGTGCATGAATATTTTTGAAGACTTGAGTTGTGGAGAAATTTTAGGAGAGATAGAGTCTTCAAAGCTTTTGAAGAAAAGCTCAGGAGGTTTAGTACCTTGAAGTGCTCAAAGGGGAGGTGTTGTAAAGTTACTTGTAGGTAGATAAATTCCCGTGAAGGAATACCGTGTTCGTTTAACAGGAGTTGTCAAGGAAGCATTGGACGGTTGAAATTCTCTGTGGAGAATTCATGAAGTTTCGAGAACTGTCAAATCTTGCAGAGGAGAAAGAAGGTTACGGTGAGTGTTTTCTAAGTGCAAGATCAGGAGAAATTGGGCCATAGGATCTGAGCCAACAGGAGTCGTTGTATCGCTCATGTCATCTCATTTTGAGGTTTTGTGAGTTCGGGAACTGAAAGCCTTGCCTCAAGATTCGCGAGGTCGCGAAAGGCGAAGTCCCGAAGGGGTGAAAGGATTGTCTGGGCCAATTATTGGTGAAGTACATCGAAACTCGGTAATTAGGGGTTTCGTGGGTTGAAGAGACGAAGGCTTAGCATCAAGATTCATGAAGTCGCGAAGTCTTAAAAACTCCAAAAAGGCGGGAAGTTCTGTTGTGGGACCCACGTGGAAGACGTGTGGGAATTTCGGCATTTTGGCATATCGGTGGATAGGAAGTCGAGACTTTTGTCTCGAAAGTCCTAAAGTCGTGAGTTGCGATAAGGAGTAGAAAAAGAATCACATCCATCCATTTGAGGAGGATAGGTGGCAGAGATCAAGGGATCTCAGGAACTTGGAGGTTCGCAAGTTGAGAGCCCAAAAAAATTGGGTGCTCCAAGTCGCGAGTGGCGAAATCGTGAGGAGCAAGGAGAGTCGTTGGATCCAGAGAATGGGAGGACCGTTGGATCAAGGATCCCATCGCCTATTGTGCATTCGAGGGTTCAGAGGTTGAGAGTAGTCACTTTCGATATCAGAATTCGCGAGTAGTGAGAACGTGAGAAGAAAAGTCAACATCGCTTCTCGGGGTTTCGTGAAAGGAAGGTGCTAAGGT
Organism: Picea glauca; assembly: GCA_000966675.3. Lineage (NCBI taxonomy): Eukaryota > Viridiplantae > Streptophyta > Pinopsida > Pinales > Pinaceae > Picea > Picea glauca. Next base: position 425,813 of record JZKD02S1626584.1, read on the forward strand.
TGGACACCACAACTTGTGAAGTGGCGAGTGGCGAGAGGAGCTAGCGTTAATATTAGCAGTAGTCATGCGTGGAGGGAACTGACAGAGGGGAGCTATACCCATTTCATGATCTCGGGTATTGCGAGATTGGAAAAGAAGAGTTGGGAGCCTCGACTCAGGAACTCGCGAGTTGCGAGTTGCGACAAGCGCCTTTGGAATTTGGGCCTTGGTCATAGCACTGTGGTCGCACGGAGAAGTGGAGCTTGTGCTTAAGTGATATTTGCATAGGGAAGCTACCTAAAAGGACCTATGGAATGATAATTCATGGTTCCAGCAGGGAATCTAAAGGGCTAATTCGGCTCGAGGGAGATAAAGAATGATCCTATTGGAGGATCTCAGCCCGAGGGCCGATAGGTTTGCATCAAGTGGTATCAGAGGTTGACTCTGTTTGCATACTTTAGACAAGGAAAGAGAGAAAGAAAATCTCAGCCATGCCGCTACGAAGAAGAGACAGACAAACACCTGATCCGCTAGAGGATAGGGAGATGTCAAGAGAAAGGGGTAGGCAGGTGCAAAATCCAGCCATGGAAAGAGATATACATGACATACGTGCCAGACTCATGGACGTGGAAATGAAAAAGAGGCGCACAACTGGTGTTGGAGATGTTAGTGAATCTGAAAGTGAAGATGAAGATGGACATGAAGGAGAGGGGGTCACAGCAGAAGATGCAACAAATGAACGCTTGATTAGGGCTGTTGCAAGAATGAGTGCTAGGGAAAAAATGGACATTCTAGTATATGAGGGAAATCTGGATGCTGAAGAGCTTCTAGACTAGATTAGAGCTCTGGACACATATTTTGACTATGAAGATGTCAAGGAGGACAAAAAGGTCAAACATGCTGTCACAAGATTGAAGGGACATGCAGCATTGTGATGGGATGAACTACAAGCTGACAGACACTACAAAGGTAAGTAGAAAATCAAGAGTTGAGATAGGATGATCGCGAAGATGAAGGAGAAATTCATTCCCAGGGATTACCAAATTACTCTATTTTAAAGAATGCATAATTTGAGACAGAAATTGATGTCAGTAAAGGAATACACTGAAGAATTCTATAGGCTGGACATCAGGGCAGGTCATCATGAAAATGATGATGAAAAGGTTGTCAGGTACATGAATGGTCTGAGATACGACATTCAGGATGAGATGAGCATGATGACCATCTGAATGGTGTAATATGCTTATTAGATGGCTCTAAAGGCTGAAGAGAAGCTGAGCTGAAAACAAGGTCAAAGAGGCCGAGGCATAAGTCAGCTCAGAGGCAAATCAGTTGCCCAGGATAGAAATCAGAAACCCAAGGAAGATTGGAAGAAACCTCAGACTCAAAATGAGAGAGGTGGAATCTCACAAAGAGGGAAACATACCGAACAGAGAGGTTAGTATGCTAATGGAAACATTTTTCCTCGTACTAGAGGTAGAGGAAGAGAAAGAGGTGGAGTGGTGAAATGCTTCACATGTGGAAATGTTGGACATAAATCTTATGAGTGTCTAGACAGAAAGAAATAAGGTGGTGAGACTCACATTTCCGAAGCGCAAAGAAGGAATGTTGAGGTAGAATATGTTGAAGGCGGAAGATCATTGATGATGCGAAAAGTTCTCTTAACACCAGAGAAGGAGGTGGAGAGTTCGGTCCAAAGGAACAGATTTTTTCGGACCTCTTGCAAGACCAAATATTGGGCATGCAAAGTCATTGTGGATAGTGGTAGCACAGATAATCTCATTTCTATAGAGATGGTATAAAATCTGGAGTTGGAGACTATTGAACACCCAAGTCCATACAGAGTTTCATGACTACAAAAAGGACATCAGGTAAATGTCACTAAACAATGTTTAGTTGAGTTTAAAATAGGAGGGTATAAATATGAAATACTCTATGATGTTATTCCCATGGATGTTTGTCATCTATTGCTGGGTAGACTATGCCAATATGATAGAAATGTGATTCATGATGGGAGGAAAAACACATACACCCTAGAGAAGAATGGGAGAACTCACATGTTGTTGCCAATTAAGGACAAGGAGGTAAAACCTGAAGTAAGAAACATTGTACTTCTCATGAGTAGGAAGGAACTTCTTATAGAGGTTAAGAAGAAGGAGGAACCACAATTCATTATGGTTAGGAAGCCTAAATTTTTTTTAACTAGTACAAGGGTAGATGATTTACCAGAAGAGGTTCAGAAACTATTGGAAGAATTTGCTGACATAGTAGTGGACGAACTACCTCGTTTGTTGCCACTGATCAAAAGTGTAAATAATCATATTGATCTCATACCTGGAGCTAGTTTACCAAACAAATCAACGTATATATTGACGCCGCAGGAGAATGAAGAAGTCAAAAGACAGGTCCAGGACTTAATGGACAAAGGGTTCGTTAGAGAAATCTTGAGTCCATGTGTTGTTCCGACAGTGCTCAGTCCGAAGAAAGACGGAGGCTGGAGGATGTGTACAGACTCGAGAGATATCAACAAGATTACCATCAGGTATAGATTTCCATTGCTAAGAGTGGATGATTTGATGGATTGTTTGAGTGGGGCCAAAAAAATTTCGAAGATTGATTTGAAAAGTGGATATCACCAAATTCATATGAGAGAAGGTAATGAATGGAAGACAACCTTCAAGACTAATGAAGGGTTGTATGAATGGCTTGTTATGCCATTTGGCTTAAAAAACACATCGAGCACTTTCATGAGGTTGATGAATGAAGTCTTGAAGGATTTCATCGAAAAATTTGTCACAGTGTATATTGATGACATATTGATTTTCAGTAAAACAGAGGCAGAGCATCTGAAATATTTGGCTACAGTGATGCAGAGATTACAGCAAGAAAAGTTGCTGATAAACATGAAGAAATCCTCATTCATGAAGACAGAGCTCATTTATTTGGGGTTTGTTATTTCTACCGATAAGTTGAGGATGGACCTAGATAAGGTGGAGGTAATTAAGAATTGGCCATCACCGAAGAGTATATTTGAGGTGAGAAGTTTTCATGGATTGGATAGTTTCTACCGGAAGTTCATTAGGAATTTCAGTGGAATTAGTGCGCCGATGATGGACACAGTGAAGAAGAGACACAAGTATTTTCATTGGACAGAAGAGGCTGAGAAAAGTTTTACTTTGTTGAAAAGGAAAATCACGGAACAACCAATTTTGGTGTTGCCATATTTTAAAAAGTCGTTTCAGGTAAAATGTGATGCAAGTGGATTTGCAATAGGGGCAGTCTTGAGTCAAGAAGACAGGTCGATAACATACTTCAGCGAGAAGATGAATGAAGCAAAAGTGAAATACTGCACGCATGACAAGGAGTTCTATGCTATTATTCAGGCATTGAAGAAATGGAGACACTATTTGATTTCTAAGGAGTTTGTCTTATACAGTGACAATCATGCTTTGCAATTTGTGACTCAACAAGAGAAGTTGAATCAAAGACATGTTAAATGGGTTGAATACATGCAGAACTTTACTTTTGTAACTAAGCATATTTCTGGAACTGCTAACAAAGTTGTTGATGCTTTGAGCAAGAAATGTTTGATGTTGCAGGAGTTCAGAGTCAAAACATTGAGTTTTGATGATCTCAGGGACATGTACAGAGATGATCCAGATTTTAAAGAGGTGTATGAAGCAGCTAAGAATCCAATTCTCAGGGACAGAAGCCAATGGAAAAAATACATGATCCATGAAGGATTAGTGTTTAAGGATAATAAACTTTGTATTCCAAAATGCTCCATGAGGGATAATTTGCTGAAGGAGAAACACAGTGGAGGATTGGCTGGACATTTTGGTCATGACAAGACGTTCTCAAAGATAAATGAGTCATATTTTTGGCCAGGAATGAGAGAAGACGTCAAAATATTCGTGGACAAATGTAGAATTTGTCAGCATTCAAAAGGGAAGAGGCAGAATGTAGGCTTGTATCAACCATTACCCATACCTGAGAGGCCATGGGATGCAGTAAGCATGAACTTCATATTGGGGCTGCCAAGAACACAAAAAGGGTTTGACTCGATCTTTGTGGTGGTAGATAGATTTTCTAATATGGCACATTTCATACCGTGTCAGAAAATCAGTGACGCAACTCACATTGCGAATCTATTTTTCAAAGAAGTCATTCGACTTCACGGCTTACCAAAAAGCATAGTTTCGGATTGAGACACCAAGTTCGTGGGACACTTTTGGAAAACCTTATTTAAAAATCTAGGAATGAACTTGTCGTTCAGTTCAGCTTATCATCCTCAGATGGATGGACAAACAGAAGCTGTAAATAGGAGCTTGGGAGACTTGTTGAGGAGTTTGGTGACTGAACATCATAGTCAGTGGGACAACATTGATGCCACAGGAAAAATTTGCTTACAATGATTCAATCAATAGGAGCACAGGGCAGAGTCCGTTCCAAATTGTTTATGGGACACATCTAAGAGGAGTTTCTGAATTGAGAGATTCAAAACAAACTACAACTAGAAGTGCTAGTGCAGAGGATTTCACAGAAGCAATGAAGGAACTTCACAGCCAGGTGAAGGAGCGATTGCAGAACTCGAGCCAAGAGTATAAGCGCAGAGAAGATCAACACATGAGACAACTTCAATTTGAGGTTGGTGATTTGATTCTGGCACATCTGAGAAAGGAAAGGTTCTCGAAGGTGACATATAACAAACTGAAGATGAAGAATATCGGACCATGTAAGGTCTTGAAGAAATTTGGGGCAAATGCTTATGAGATTGAATTACCCAATGGGATCGAAATTTCTCCGATATTCAACATCTCAGATTTGTACCATGGATGATTTTAGGGGCTAAATTTCGCTCATGGCCTAATTTTCCATGGTTTTTCCAAAAAATGAGATTCGTTATTTTAAAAATGATTCGCCCAAATTCTATAGGATAAAATTATTTTACATTAAAAAATGCCAAAATTTTATAAAAAATATACAAAATCCTTATAAATCTGAATATTTTTACAAAATATCGCCAAACATTTATAGTTGGCATATGAAGGATTAGTAAGATTCGTTAAGGTTTCTACATTTTAAAACAAATTTCCATCCTTAAAATCATCCTTGATTTGTACCCTTACAAAGCTGAGGAAGCAGGAACAGGTGAGGAACAACCAGAGGTTCAATGGAAAAAACAGATGCCAGTTGCAGAGAAACCACAGATGGAAAGCATACTGGACAAAAGAGTTAGTAAAAGGACCAGGAGAAAGGAATATTTTGAATACTTGGTCAAGTGGAAGGGAAATCCAGTTGAATATGCCAGATGGGAGAATGAAGCAGAAATTAAGAAGCATGGCCAGACCGTGCGAGAGCTCATGGACAGGAGCCCATGAAAATTTTCAAGTGAGGGAGTATGATGCAGGAGCATCACAACAACAAGCAAGCATGGAACAAAACGCCAATGCATTTTGGCACATGATAAATTGTTTGAAATGTTTTTGAAGTTCGATACGACAAACTTAAATGTAATAGTTAAGAAAGAGCATACTTGTAGATTGTAATCATACCTTGAGCGTCCTGCTCTCGTCTGAAGGACTAAGGGGCATTTATGCTAGTAAATATAAGTAGGTAGCTTTAAATTCCTAGATTAGAGAGTTTTTGGAACCAGAGGGAAAATGGATATAGACACCCTCACTTGTATCATTATAACATTAGCATCATTATCAATCAAGAGAGCATAGGAGAGCAGAAGCAGAGAGCTATGTAGAAGAACCCATGTACATAAGTTTGAGATTAATATATGAAGCTTGATTCAGACTCATGGTGTTCAAATACTTTCTGTGTATGCATGATTGAATTTTATGCTCATGATTGTTTACTCTCTGTTATGCATTTGCTTTGATGCATGAATGTATAATTTCATATTTAATGTCTGAAATCTGAAGAGAGGGAGAGTAATAATGAGTTTCAACTGTTTCTCTGTCTGAGCAAGAGTTTTTCCGTGCAAGGAGTGCAGTGAAATTGTCTGCAAGGTATGCATTGACAGAAGTTAGAGTTTGTCGCTGCAAGCTCAGGAGGGATAACATTGTTCTCATTCTCGCGGAAGTGAAAGTTAAGCACAGGATCCATGCAAGGAGTGCACAGGCCGAGTGAAGCCTCAGAGTTATGACCTGAGTGAAATTATTGAAGGAATGTTGCTGCAAGGAGAGTGTGCAGAGTCTAAGAATTCAAATACTTGGAATTATTTGAAAAATTGCCTCAAGGAGTGCATGCAGGAGTCTTTTTGAAGACTCGAGTTGTGGAGAAAGTTCAAGAGAGATAGAGTCTTCAAAGATGTCGAAGAAAAGCTCAGACAGTTTAGTACCTTGAAGCATTCAAAGGGGAGGCATTGTAAAGTTACTTGCAGGCAAATAAACTCCCTCGAAGGAATACTGTGTTCATTTCGTAGGAGTTGTCAAGGAAGCATTGGATGATCAAAATTCTTCGTGGAGAATTCGCAAAGTTCCGAGAACTGTCAGATCTTGCAGAGGATCAAGAAGGTTACGGTGAGTGTTTTCTAAGTGCAAGCTCAGGAGAAATCAGGCCATAGGATCACTCACATCATCTCATTTCGGGGTTTCATGAGTTGGGGAACTAAAAGCCTTGCCTCAAGATTCGCGAGGTTGCGAAAGGCAAAGTCCCGAAGGGGCGAAAGGATTGTGTGGGAAAGTTATTGGTGAAGTACATCGGAACTTGGTAATTCGGGGTTTCGTGGGTTGAAGAGCCGAAGGCTTAGCATCAGGATTCGTAAAGTCGCGAAGTCCGAAAAACTCCAAAAAGGTGGGAAGTTTTGTTGTGGGACCCACGTGGAAGACGTGTTGAAATTTCGGCATTTTGGAATATCGGTGGATAGGAAGTCGAGACTTTTGTCCCGAAAGTCTCGAATTCATGAGTTGTGATAAGGAGTAGTGAAAGAAGTGCAGCCGTCCATTTGAGGAGGACAAGTGGAAGAGATCAAGGGATCTCGCGAACTTAGAGGTTCGCAAGTTGAGAGCCCAAAAAAATTGGGTGCTCCAAGTTGCGAGTGGAGAAATCGCAAGGAGCGAGGAGAGCCATTGGATCCAGAGAATGGGAGGACCGTTGGATCAGGGACCCCATCACCTATCACGCATTTGGGGGTTCAGAGGTTGAGAGAAGTCACTTTCGATATCAGAAGTCGCGAGTAGCGAGAAGGCGAGAAGAAATGTCAACATCACTTCTCGGGGTTTCGTGAAAGGAAGGTGCTAAGGTTGGATGCCACAACCTGTGAAGTGCGAGTGGCGAGAGGATCTAGCGTTAATCTTAGCGGTGGTCACGGGTGGAGGGCGCTGACAGAGGGGAGCTATACCCATTTCGTGATCTTGGGTATCGCAAGATTGGAAAAGAAGAGTCGAGAGCCTCAACTCATGAACTCGTGAGTTGCGAGTTGCGACAAGCACCTTTGGAATTTGGGCCTTGGTCATAGCACTATGGTCGCATGCAGAAGTGGATTTTGTTCCTAAGTGTTGTTTGCACAGGAAAGCTACCTAAAAGGACCTGTGGATTGATAATTCGTGATTCCAGTAGGGAATCTAAAGAGTCGATTCAGCTCGAGGGAGATAAAGAACGATCCTGTGAGTGGATCTTGGCCCGAGGGCCGATAGGTCTACGTCAATCATAGACAACAGGAAAGACTCTTTCACAGGTGCCAACTCAAAAAAATAGCCTACAGTCCCTCATTCCCCACATGCCTGTCCCACCCCAGGAAGTGTGTCCCTTCTCTGCTCAATAGTCCTTGGCTTCCCCACTTCCTTTCCAGGCTTCAACAACAGGCTAGACATGAATTATCAGAGCCCTGTAGCAGAATTTTAGCACTTTCAAAAAATAAATTCCAATAAATTCTCTCACCTTGAGAGATTTCTCAGGGGCCTGAAAACCCACCTCTTCAATATCCCACGGGCTTGACAACTTGCTTCTTCAGTCCAGCTCCTGAGCTAACCAAGTACACAAACAAGTATGGGTATGGATACAAGTTGAGGTACAGTGATAGGAAGGTATGGAAGACAACTCCCTGAGTGCGTGAATGATCCTAGAATCCTTGAATGGATGAATGAATAATCTCATGAATGGATGAATCGCCCTCCGAAATGAACTAATTCCAAACTATATGTATGCATGTTCCCAACTTGACACTTTTCATGTTGGGAGCTACTTTGGCCCACTTGTCGCCATCCCTAGAACTTAGGATAAAATAATTATCCATACTTTATACTTTAAGGAATATTAACATAATATTCCTTTTTGTCTTAGCTTCCTAGCTTATCCCTTTTCCTTAACTTTTATCCCTCCCCTTATCCTAACTAGTGGATTTTAGTTCCCCATACTCTTTTATCATGGTTGGTCTATGCGCATCTATAAAACACAAAATATAGACAAAGGCTCCCTGGCCTCAAAATCTCACACACTTATGTCGTTGCACGCAGTATCCTGGCATGTGCACACTTCATCATTTTAGTTTGCAGTACATGTACGCACTATACCATGAAAGGTGCATACAAAAATGATCTGAAACAACTCACCAACTTACGTATATTTGTCTTTATATTTGAATTGGGTTCAGCCTAGGGGTATTACATATATGTAGATCAAATCCTTATCTTTAGCATAGCTTGGGAGGAACAATTGAAGCATATTTCATAGGTCTTGGGAAACCTGTAACAACACAAGTTATATGAAAATTTGGATAAGTTCTCCTTCGGTATGGAGAGAATCCAATATTTGGGATATATCGTGGATGAGTAGGGTATGCATGTGGATCTATCCAGGATCCAAGTTATCCATGATTGGCCGACCTCAAAGAAAATGAATGAGCTCTGCAACTTCATGGTCCTTGCCAACTTCTACCATAGGTTTATTTTGTGGTTATCTCATATTTCTTGGGCCATGAGCTAGGTGACCAAGGGTCGAGTGAAGGAAAATTTTGTGGGACACCTCCCAATAGAAAACATTTGAGGATTTGAAATTCCACCACTAATAAAAAATAGTCCTTATTTTTCTAGACCTGCAATAACCATTTGATATTGAGACATGTGATTCATATTATGCTATCAATTCACTCCTCAGTTAGCATGGGAATCCAATATCATATCACAGTGAAACACTATCTGATGTTGTTCGTATATACCCCACCTATGAAAAATATATGTATCCATTATGAAGGCACGTTGACATAGGAAGCATTGCATTCTAGTGTAGGAAACAATCATCTACACTAATAACATGCCTTTGGAATTCATACAAACACAAGAAAATTTATAAAATGATAGCCATCACGAGTTGACCACGTATCTGCAACAATTTCACTTGAACATCAAGAAAAAGAACGAAAACACCAATCATGTCACTGATGGCCTCATTTGACCTCCAATTGTGATGCTAACCACAGTTCTTAACTCCTACTCAAGAGAGAGAGAGATTCGTCGAAGAGAGAAGTGAAGGTAGAGGGAGAGAGAGAGGAAGAGATTAATATAGAGAGAGAAATTCTGAGATAGGGGGATAGGGAGGGGAAGGAGAGAGAGGGGGTGGGTGAGGTTGAGAAATTTAAGGAGAGATAAAGGGAGGATAGTAGGAAAGAGAGAGAGATGGGGAAGGAGGGAGAGATATAGAGAGAGGTTTATAGGGGGGGTTGGAGATAGAGAGAGGGATAAGGAGGGATACAAAGAGAGAGTGAGTGTGGGAGAGACAAGGGAAGAAAAGTGAGGGAGGGATAGCAAGAGATAATGGAAGATAGGGGAATAGGAGAGATGGAGGAAGGGAGAGAGGGTTTAGAATCTCTCTCTCTCTGTCCTCTCCCTCTTTCCATCTCTATGCCCCTTACTATCTCTCCCAATCATTGTCTCTCTTCTCTCTCTCTCTCTTACCCTATCACTCCATCATCTCTCTCCCCCTCTATCTCTCTCTATATCCCTCCCTCACTTCCCCCATAAAATCTCTCTCTCTCTCTAGTTTCCTCCCTCTCTTTATCTATCTCTCCCTACCTCCCTCACTCCCTACCCACAACTCTCTCTCTCTCTCTCTCTCTCTGTATCTATATATATATCACCCCTTATCTAACAATAT
>JZKD02S1626584.1:469033-492399 GCA_000966675.3 Picea glauca
AATGAATTAAAAAAATTATAACATATATGTAAGAAAATAAAATATTTTAATAAAGGACATTCCAAAACTAAACTATATGATCATTAATTAATAAATAAATATCAAAATATATAATTTTCTGAAATATATCAAATTAAAAATAAATAAAATTATAGAGAGAAAACTATTTAAGATATATTAAATAAATACAAACAAAATTGTATATTGAAAAATATTTAATCCAAAATGTACATTGATTTATGGATAAATATTTTCAATTTTCAATTTCCTATTTATATATTTATACATAGCTAATTTTAATATTATATTTATTATGAAACAAAAACAGAAATACCATTTATAATTGTAGCATTAACAAGAACAATTATGAAGCAATCGAAAATTACTAGTAATAAAAATGCTAGTAGTACAGAATAGAAATACCAATGACTTATATTTGGCTTTGACGAAAAAGGAGTTTATATTTTTCAATGGAAGAACCAGTGGACGAATATTTTACCCAGCTGCTTGGATGAATAGTAAGCCGATTTTAAAATTACGTAGAAGAAAACTTAATGTCCCAATGAGTGCAGTTACAAAAAAAATTGGGAGTTAATTTTTTTCCCCAAATTAATCTAAATTGCTTCTCTATTAAAAAAAACACTTTGATTTTTGGTAATGTTGCATAAAGATAGGATAATCAATTAAAAACAAATATGAAGAAAAACACAAGATTCAATATGGTGGATATTTCTAAATAACTCATTGAGTAAGGAGGGAAAGGCAAGAAAAAGTACACTGGGGGGCTTGTCTCTTCATCGCACTCCACCACATCTTTATCTGCATAACCATGGATCAATAATAAAGGTAATATCTAGACAACCCTCATTTAAATCAGCCAAACAATCAATGTCTTGGTTTTAATGAGTTTGAACAGGGATAATCTAGAACTTGCTAAATCACACAAGTTCAAGTTATTGATATATTTGACTTATAAGATATTGAATATATTTTAGGTTATAGTTACAATCAGCTCAAACCTACCAATTACTTATTCTCACCAATTACTGTTGCATATATTCCCATGTAGTTTCTCCCTGAATTTGTTGAATTCCCCTAGTCTGTGCAATAACCTGCTTCTCTGACTGAGGCAACTTCAATTCCTAAATCAAAAGTTTGTTTATGTTTGCAGAGTAAATTGTTGTCCTCTTACCTAAGGTTCTATAGATTTCATGTACCACTTCAGGGCCCTATCCCTCAGAGTGGTCTGAAACTCTACAACTTTAGTAGCATCGACGGTTCCCTGGCCCACCAGATGGATTCACATAAATACCAATGTTGTTCAACATCTTCATCCCCCATTCTGTGGAACTCGAGGTATCTGTTAAGAGATCCAACAGCTCCTGCCATAGTGGGTATGGGTGTTCCAACCAAAAAAAAACCTCTGGGTCCTGGTTCAAATATAGATCATATACTATTGGTAGATAATCCTCCTCCTGTGCTACTAATTGGCTGAGACTTATTCTGATTACTACTATTGTTTCTTCTTGTTATTCCTAACTGTGCTAAACTTACTGTTGCTTCTTGTTATTCCTAGCCTGAAAAGAACCAACCTTCTACGTTAATAGAACAAACATGCAATGAGTCTTTTCCATACTGCCAGACCCAACTGAAAAGGACCCTATGGGATGACACTTACCGCTACAGAACCTTAGTTCCTACCTCGAATGGATGCCATTACGATTATTACTTAGTATGCACATGTTGAGGGTCATATGCCAGTCATAACCAAACACACCAGTCATTGCTGATCATTGCCAGTTGATCATAGCCAGCAGGTCATAGGAGATCATAGCTGCCCCATAGACCCAATCATAGCTGCCATATCACAATTAGCATCTGACATAGCTCCATACAAGCCAGACATTGCCAGATATTGATATGTTACCTAAAAACATATCGATATTTAAAAATAACAAATTGTTATTTATTTTAGGTATTTTTATTTATAAATAAAAACATAAAATTAATAAAATGAAAACGCCTAACAACAACATGAAAAGCCGACAATGCATATGGGGAAGGGAATATGGGTTTATATAGGAATTCCGAGTGTAAGGAAGCCATTGGATTGTAACGATTATAAGATCTACGGATATTAGAAAAAGACCATCAGAAACCAAGTTTCTTCCAAACCCCAGCGGGATTTTTCTAACCCATTTTTTCTTACCATGCTTTTCTGAGATGGGATGGAGCGGTACAGAGTTTGACCAACAAACATTTGATCAAGTTTCGACGAGATGGAGCGGTTTGGATCATGGTTTTGTTTTGTGATCATGCTTGTCTGAGACGAGATGGAGCGATTTAGATCATGGTTTCTTTTTTGAGACTGGATGGAGCGGGTTGGATCATGCTTTTCTCTTCCAAATCCCATGGTTGTTTTTTTGGATCATGCTTTTCTGAGATGGGACATAGTTGTTTGTGTTATCATTAGCAAGCAATGGTCATAGTTGTTTGTGGTGTCGACGACCACCTGTCAAACAATTTTTTTTGGTTAGATGCGTCCATGTTACGTGCTTGAATAATGTAGGTTATATTGTAACTTTTTATTTCAAATTCCTTTTGTCTTATTCACAAAGGTTTTAAGATATTTTCTACTATTTTATATACATTATTTTTTATAATTTTTTTATAATTTTATAATGTTTTATATATTGTGTATTAAATGGAATTTAAAAAAAAAAATTAAAATTTTTGAAATAATTTTTTTAATTTTTTAAATAGACAATAAATTTTAATTTGACAAATTTTGTTTGATTTCAAAAATACTTAGACACGAATAAGATTAATTTAAAATTAAAAACTTCAAAAATATTTCGGACCTCAGAGCAGAAGAACATTTCATTCCAGACGAATCAACCATTTCCGACCTCGGAGCGGAAGCCCCTGGTCCATATAACCCTCTAATCACATATCTATCGGTGCCCATCGTCGTACAAGTTAAACCTTATGAGCGTCAGGTAGTTTCAGAAGAAGCCATGGAGACAAATGTTGCTACTTCTTCAGGGAATCCTCATATTCCCTCTACGACTGTCACTACAGGGGATTTTCCGCCTCCTAACCAACTGTCGCCAGCCCGAACCACTATGGTCTCGATTTCCTCTAGCTTGGGAAATGGTATGATTCCATATATGATGGAGATCACCGATCCTTTCAACCAGAGTGCGACTGGTCCTCCGTTCTCATACAGGATGCTTGGCTTCGATACGAACTCTGTCCTTTCCTACTCTACTCTACAGACTTTAGGTCTGGGGGAATGGAGCTCCAACACTCTATTTCAATGATCAATGGGGGGTAGTTCAGATATCTATAATTCTTTCCCTTATGGAGGGGTTCATATACCTCCTTTATCCCCTTTTCTCGGTAGTGCTCACTAGCACTCCACCGAGCCGAACGTAAAATATAGTTCGTTTGGAGAAGGTAGTGAAGGACTTCCTTCTTATAACATGATGGTAGGGTCGACACCAGTCTATTTGTTCAACACGTTTCTTCACAACACATTCTCATCAGCTTCTGTCTCAGTCGGGGGCAGCTGTGGTTATGGACAACAAAATCCTATGCAGGGTACTATTCCTACAAAGGGGGAAAACTCAAGAATCCCTTCCTCACAAGGACTCTAGAATTTGTGGCAGGGATCAGTTCACTCATCAGGGATGTCGATCGAGGGAAACCCCTTCCATAGCCATTGTAACCTCAAGCAAGGCTCATGCCTTATTCCCGACAGATCAGTGGGAGGCAACCCTTCCAAAAATTCTTGGAATGAAACGTAAGTCAGAGCCAACATTGACGTTCAGAGAATAATATTACAAACAATTCCTAGCAGAGCATAATAATGGATTGGAACTCTTTCCCCTTTTTCTAGAAAACCTGAATCTAGTTCCTGAAGATATTACAAGCATGCAGGTTAGTTCATTTAGAAATCCGTTTCGCGAAATTGCCTAGTTGTTTACAAGAATAACGGGACAAGAATCCACAACTACTCTTTCCCGCATGGCTCTTTATTATTTATATTTCACAGTCAATGAACAAGCCATTTTTTATTGGGGCAATTTAATTTCCCATGAAATAGCACATTCTTGTCGGTTTCCGCAACTATCTCTGTCCAATAATGTCAACTACAAATTCCACCTAGTAACGTTTGGTACCAGGCCTTGTGGAAGCATAAGGCTTCCCATTGTTTTTATGATGTTTTTAATGGCTTCTTGTCTGTTTTCAAAGTTTTTTTGTTAGGATAAGATGCTCTCCGCATATCTAAATAGGTAACTAGTTTTTTGGACAAGAAAGGGACACTCGAACATTTGGATAATTACACTGTCATAAGAATTTTTGGCTCCACGGAACAACCTACACTCCTTCCATGTCACATTATGGACATAATATTTGTTGCGGAAGTAGCACATCAATACATCTATTGGTTCCATCTGTTCCAAAGGAAGAAAAAAAACCAGTTCATTCCTCTGCCTTGGAAAATAGGGGAGTTTGTGCTGAAAAATGTCAACAAAATTGACAATTACGCAACACATTCTAGCATATCGAACCTGAGATATGCTGAAGACATAAAAGGATTTGACCCCTATGATATTTTTAGACAACATTTACAAACACTTGGCCTCAACGATTGTTTTGTAAATAAACACCTGCCCAAAAACAGAAATAGTGGTGACAACGGTCCTGCCTCTGATGTTGATGAGGTATAGATAGTGCAAAGATGTACTAAATTGTACACGCAACAGGGGAAAGGCCCCAGTGACAAGAGTTTTCAATCCACAAATACCAGTCCAAAAAGTACTACATCTCGAAGCATCGCTCCAACGACCTATCATAGCAACAAAGAAACCCAGATTTATTCAAACGGAGGAGGAGATAATGACCCTCCTCACTCTAAAATTGATAGCTCTCACAAGATTTCACTGGAGAAGAAGAGAAAAAAAAATGTGGGGCAGGAAAAAGAGCCAAAAATTCAGAGTGAGAACATGGAACTTGACACTAATCTGGATACCATGATCTTCTTCCTTGATCATCCCGGAGATGCCATCCACCATAGCCATCCAATGGACATATCCGTTACCAAAATTTTTGATGAAGATGAATCCTTCATGTTTCAGAGCGTTGTTTTTGATAGCCATAATAAAAAATTGATAATTCAAAAAAAAATGATGAAAATAAGAAAGACAAATCTTGTTCAGAGATTGACATTGCCAACATGCGGCCCTCCCAAATCTCTCAACTTCACACTGCGACTGGAGAATGATCCAGGTGGATATTGGTGGCCACCCACCTATTCCACTTGGACCCCCACCATTTCTTCTTTCAGTTTTTCAGTTTCCGCACAATTTACTATTTTTAGCAGTTTTTCGGGCGTTTAAGGCCTCAAAACGGCTCCGAAATTTCAGGACCCGAAAAACTACTAAAAATAGTAAACAGTGCGAAAACTGAAAAACTGAAAGAAGCAATGGTGGGGGTCCAAGTGGAATAGGTGGGTGGCCACCAATATCCACCTGGATGAGAGAAGCACTTCATGATTCCATTGGAGGCATCGAGACCGAGAATGCCAGACTGAAGGACCGAATCAAGAAATTGGAAGACACTTTCATTCCTATGCCATTGCTTGTCGATCCTTTGGCAATAGCCATGCCTGGCACCCATGCACCAAATGTAAAAGTATCCTCCACCCTGATTGCATCTTGTAAATCATATGTGGAGAAAAATATCAAAAAAAGAGTGGAACTAGTTACCGAGGCATGGAAAATATAACAAACCATCACTTCCCTTGGAACTAGGGCACATAGCTTGCTCGAGCTTTTGCAGGCCAAATTAAAAGATGAAGAAAATTTCTTTTTAAAAACGTCATCCCTTTTGGCAAGATTGTCAACAATATGATAGAAAAAAAAAGAAGAGAAGAAGATCTTCCATCCAAAAACTACATCGGCCAATTGAATGCATGTAGGAAAGAAAAATTAAAGACCCTGCATCTCATTGTTTAGTCATGTGAACAAGCCATATCAAAGAAAGATATATTATTCACAAAGTTGTCAAATATAAACTAAGTCGGGAAAACCTACAACTTCCAAGACCCCCACTTAATCACAAACTCCTTTCCCTTAAGCAAACAAGAGTTCGATAAACAAGTTGCTATGTTTAAAACCTTGTCTCTGCAAAAGTTTTACAACATCCTTCAATTTGATCAAGCTCACATCCATGATTGGCTAGTCAACTATGCAATACAGAATGAGGAAATTCATCAAGCTCTCTCTAATCTTTCCATCGACTTCCGGGAATTAGAAAACGATATTTTCAACATAAAAATTCGAAATGAGATCAACATCGCCCCAATGAGAGGATACATTGAAGATTGGCTCGAAAGGCAATTGAAACAGGCCATCGACAAAAGGCAACAGGCAGTTGTTAGCATTCCAACAGTCGTGGAGGACATCCTTGAAATCGCAGTCGTCGACGACATCAATGAAATGACAACCGCAAGACAATAACCAAAGGGATCATATGTGCCCTCACTATCAATTTCCTCATCCCATCCTTCTTTGTTTATCAACCCAGTTATTCCATTTTCTTAAATACAGATGAACATGCAAACACTTATACCTTTCCATTTATTTTCTTTTGCAGCTATTGCACTTTATCTTCTTTACAAAATCCTATTTCTTTTACATATTTCTCTAATGGTCCGCAGCAGCCCCAATCCCAATCTACATGAAAAATGCATTGAAATTCTGATTTATATGTAATAGACTTTAATTTTTTTGTATATTTCAAAATTTCCCGTAGTATGTAACAAAATTTTATTTTTTGACAAATTTCAAATAAAAATACATTTAAATTTCTATATGTTACAGACTCTATTCTTATCTTTCACCACTCTATATTGAAATGCATTTAATTTTTAATATGTTACAAACTTTTATTCTTATCCTTCACCACTCTGTATGGAAAATGCCTTTACTCTTTTATATGTTACATAATTTTTTTTTTTTTATATATTTCAAAATAAATGGTGCTCAACAATGAAACTATCATTTACTTATACCCCATGTTCACAAATGCATTTAATGTAATGTACCTCAAAAATCACCATAAAAAAAAAAATTTGTTTGTACATTTATATCCTTGAAAGGTTTCGAGATCTCAAGCAAGTAAGCTTTATGTTAAAAGGCTTGAGTCTGAAGGTTTGTTAGAGTCCTTACTATTGTCGACTGTCCTTACCATTCAAATTAAGTTTTCTAATCGATGAAATAATGAGTATTTACTCATCACTTCAATGTTTAATTAAGATTCTGAAATTTATAATTACTCTCTTATCTTCTAGTACCTAAAACGCTACCACAGTCCTAACAATACAAACAACTTTGGGGTTTTATGACCAAAACCCTACATAAAATATTTACCCTCTGTTTGCAATTCAATCTACCTGTAGAAACGATCAGTTACTTCCATACCTCTATCCGGAATGAAGACTCTTTGAAATGTTATTTTACTAGTCCATTCATTACATTGTTAGAGTTGTTCCCATAACAATAAGTTTCTTCTAGGTTCCTATAGTTTGTGAAACATAACAGAGGTCAATCGGGTTTCAACGATTATAAGTGCCAAACACAAAATGAAACAAAGGGGCCATGTCATTTGCCAAAAACATGAGAAAGCGGGAAGACTGTGGACCCGATACTTCGGGGTTTCAAGGTTTGGGACTTTGTGAGTTCAAGTGCCCAAACAACAATATATACAAACTTGTGAAAAGTGTCCAGTGTATCAGGATTTCAGGGTTCGAGATCCACACACCACAACTCCCAAAAGGTGGAAAAGAAAAGTGGGACCCCCCCCATCGGGGTTTCAGGGTTCAGGACTTCGTGAGTCCAAGTACCCAAACAACAACATATACAAACTTCCGAAAATTGTGAAAAGGTAAGGATGTGGGCCATACAAATTCGGGTATCGGGGTTTACTAACTCCCGATGAAAAACATCACACGACATCAAACGTCAAATTGCGAAGTTACGAAAAGGTAAGGGTGTGGGCCCTACAAATTCAGGTTTCGAGGTTTATTAACTCCCGATGCAAAACATCACACGTCATCAAACGTCGAATCGTGAATTTACGAAAAGGTAAGGGTGTGGGCCCTACAAATTTGGGTTTCGGGGTTTACAAACTCCCGATGCAAAACATCAAATGCTAAATCATGAAGTTACGAAAAGGTAAGGGTGTGGGCCCTACAAATTCGGGTTTCAGGGTTTACTAACTCCCGATGCAAAACATCACATGTCACCAAACGTCGAATCGCAAAGTTATGAAAAGGTAAGGGTGTGGGCCCTACAAATTCGGGTTTCGGGGTTTACTAACTCCCGATGCAAAACATCACATGTCATCAAACGTTGAATCATGAAGTTACGAAAAGGTAAGGGTGAGATTCGTATTTCGGGACTTTGGAATTAGGGGTTTTGGGGTTTCAAATGTCAACAATAGCACAAAACAATTCCCGAAGTTCGGAAAAGGTAAGGTGGGACCCGTATTTTGGGATTTCGGGGTTCGGAACTTCGTGAGTTCACATGCCCCAAACTTCTCATGTAACCAACTTTCGAAATGCGAAAAGTGAAAACTTTGGGGTTACGAAATTTCTTAAAATCATTATAAAACTTAACTATGGAAAAGGAAGACAATTTAAAACAAAACAAGGGAGGCATAATGGAAAAAAAAGAAAGAATTCTTTTGATAGATGTCAACTCTCAAGATTGTTTAGCATTTGATAGAGAAAAGGGGTTTTCCAGATCCCTTCAATTTCCAAAATTTGGTCTTTTACAGGTGTCCTCACTTTCATTCAGTGAGGCAGTAGGCGTGGAATGATTCAATATCCATTTACCTAACAGGATTCCTAAGGTCTAACTAAAGAGCTTTATACTCTTACACTCTGCAGAAGGAGTAAAATAGAATAACATTTTTCTGTATAGGGTAATTTCTATTGTATTCACTTGGAGTTGTTTTTAATCAGTGTATTACATGTTAATAGTGCTAGATCTATGCATCTATTAAATGCAAGAACCATTCCAGTAGACGTATTATATATATATATATATATAAACACAGATTTCATTCACATATATTCCTCATAACGAACAGAAAAAATGGGGACTGTTACAACTTCGTTTTAGTCAAGTACAATGCATCAGTGTTTAGGTTTCGGTTCCGATTTAACACATACATTGCATAAAATATAAATTCATTTAGACAGAGAATGGAAATCATTCCAGTTCCAATCAAACACATTGCAGCAGATGTAAAATCATTCAGAACAAAGAAGGAGAAAATTTAACATATCTGAATTCCAATACGTGGGAAGACAAAGGGAATAGCCATGTTCTTCCCAACCGTAGAATAGGGAAGCCAAAATCACTTGCCTGATTCACCCCCTAGCCTGACCATGAATCCATGAGGGTGAACTTGGAAACTCCTCCTCAGCTATGTCCTTCAATTCCAACAGTTATCCTCTTGCCTCACACTTACTCAACAGTGTTGATAACAGCAAGGCGATTCTGTTTCAACAGGCTCCTCTTGCCTCACACTCAATCCACAGTGTTCATAACAACAAGAGAGCTCAGGAATCCTTTCCCAGCATACTTGGTAGTGTCCTGCCTCCTCGCATATGTTATTTATCCATTTTTGCCCAGGTATTTTCCCTTCTTTGGGGATTTTTGCAAATTTTCTTAATCCCTGATTTTCAGGGGCTGCCAGTGGCCAAATCTCTGATTTTCCACCTGTAATCATCAGCCCAGAGGCAGTTCCAACTTATTCCCCACTCATGGAGTCATGGTTAGTTGATTTTAACATGGTTGTTCCATTTGTCCTCCTGTAGTTAATATAATTATTCTATTGTGATACAAGTGTCATAGTTAAATAGTTAGTTGGGTCCAAACAGATCTCTACCCAATAGTCACAATAATTAAATACAATTATTAAATTCGAAATTCGAAATTTCCATAAATGGAAAAAAATTTCCATATTCGAATTTGCCAAAAACGAAAATAAATTTCCAGCACATAAAAATAAAAATATTTATTTTTGAGGGATGTCACATCCTTTCCCCCTTCAGTAAAACATTGTCCTTAGTGTTCGTTCCTTTCCTGGAACATGATTGGATGAGATTTACGCAAATCTACCTCCAATTCCCAAGTGGCCTCCTCAGGACTAAAGTGCCTCCATTGCACCTTTACCTGAGCGACGACTCTGTTCCGAAGTGTTATTTCTCTCTGGTCCTGAATGCGCAGGGGTTCCACTTGGAACTCGCCCTCACGTTTCACCTGCACCAAGTTCCAATCAATCATATGAGTAGGGTCATGAATATACTTTTTCAACAAAGAAACATGAAATACATTATGAATTTTTAGATTAGTTGGAAGTGCAAGCTGATATGCTATGGGTCTAATTCGATCTAGTATCTCGAGGGGCCCACAAAACCTAGGTGCCATCTTGGCATAGTTCCCCAACTTCAGCGAGCTTTTTTGGGCTTTGACCTTCAAATAAACATGGTCTCCCTCTTGAAATTCCAAGTGTCTTCTTTTCTGATCCGCATAGCTCTTCTGTCTATCCTGTGATTCTTTCAAGTTTTGTTGTACTTTCTTTACCATGTTCTCCATTTCTTGGAGCATCTCTGGTCCAACCATGAGTTGGTCAGCCGGGTTATCCCAGCTAATCAGAGTTGTACACTTTATGTCATACAGTATTTCGAAAGGGCTCAACTTAGCTGAAGTTTGGTACCCATTGTTATATGCAAATTCCACCAAGTGTAGGTAGTCTTCCCACCTGTTCAGTTTTTTTCTTACATACATGCGAGGCATATCTTCTATGATTTGGTTTGTCCTTTTGGTCTATCCATCCATTTGTGGATGATAACTCGTGCTGAAATTCAAATTAGTATTTAGCCCTGCAAACAATTCCTTCCAAAAAGCGGATGTGAATTTTACGTATTTATCTAAAATCACCATTTTAGGAATACCATGTAGTCTAAAAATTTCTTTCATGAATATTTCAGCAATGCTAATAGCTTTAAAAGTAGACTTTATAGGAATAAAATGTGCAGACTTACTGAGTTTATTGATTACAACCATGATAGAATCATTATGTTTATGAGTTTTAGGAAAACCTATGATAAAGTCTAGTGAGATGGTCTCCCATTTCCATTCTGGTACTGGTAATGGTTGTAATAGGCCAGCTGGATGCTGGTGTTTAGCCTTAACTTGCTCGCAATCTTGGCACCTAGCCAAGTATTCTACTGTTTCGCCTTTCATATTAGGCTAGTAAAATAGTTTTCTGAGTGTTGTTATTGTTTTTTGGTAACCTGGATGGCTAGAGTATGGTTTCTTATGCACTTCGTCTAAAATAGTTAATTTTAGCTCTGTTGAATCTGGTACGTAAAGTCTGTTTCTAAATCTTAATAGTCCCTCCTTATCGATACTTATATCCGGTTCATCTAAGTTGGTGACACTATTTTGCAATTCTGCCTTCATCTTAGTGTAATTTTCGTCATTAACACCTATCGTTCTAATTCTTTGTTCTAGATCACTTTCTTCTCTACTGATATTTATCTCAAATAAACCATGGATTCTGCGGCTTAAAGCATTTGCTACTTTATTTTTCTTACCCTTGATATGTCTGAATTCAAAGTCAAATTTGCTCAAGAAGGCTAGCCACCTTGCTTGTCTCGCATTAAGGTATGGTTGGTTAAACAGATATTTCACTCCACTATTATCTGTGAATAGTAATAATTTTCTTCCCATGATATAGTGTCGTCACATTTTTAAGGCATGTATTACTGCTGCCAATTCTAAGTCATGAGTGACATAATTTTGCTTGTGTTCGTTTAATTTTCGGGACTCATAACATATCACGTGCCCTTCCTGAATTAGAACACCACCTAGTCCCTCTTTACTTGCATCCACGCATACTGTGAAGTCTTTATCTGGGTCTGCTACCTTCAAGATGGGCGCCAATGTCAATAATTCTTTTAGCTTGTTAAAACTGTCTTAACACTTTTCCGACCAGTCAAACTTGGTCCCTTTCTTTTGTAGTGACGTGATAGGGTAGGATATCTTGGAGAACCCTTCTATAAATCTGTGATAATATCGAGTGATTCCCATGAATGACCGGATATCTGCCACATCTTTAGGCACTGGCCATTCCATAATGGATTTTATCTTTTCTAGGTCTACGGAAATACCTTCCAAGGAAATGACATGTCCTAAATATTGTATTTCTTTTTGATAGAAATCACATTTGTCGAATTTTGCGTATAGTTTTTGTTTTCTTAGTGTTTGCAGGACTATTCGTAAGTGTTCATCATGTTCCTCCTCTGTTTTAGAATAGACCAGAATATCGTCGATAAATACTACTAAGAACTTGTCTAAGTACTGGCTACAAATTCTATTCATTAAGCACATAAATGTGGTTGGTGCATTAGTGAGTCCGAAAGGTATGACTACAAACTTGTAGTGTCTGTATCTTGTTCGAAAAGCTATTTTTCTTATGTCTTGATCCTTTATCCTAACTTGATGATAACCAGATAGTGAATCCAATTTTGAGAAGATCTTGGCCCCCCCAACTTGATCGAATAGATCATTTATCCTGGGTAAGGGGTATTTGTTCTTAATGGTTACTTTGTTCAGTTGTCTATAATCGATACATAGT
Organism: Picea glauca; assembly: GCA_000966675.3. Lineage (NCBI taxonomy): Eukaryota > Viridiplantae > Streptophyta > Pinopsida > Pinales > Pinaceae > Picea > Picea glauca. The sequence goes on from JZKD02S1626584.1 coordinate 481,757, forward strand.
CTTAGAGTACCATCTTTATTTTTCACAAAGATGACTGGTGCTCCCCATGGAGAGACACTTGGTCTGATATACTCTTTATCCAATAATTCCTGTAACTGTATTTTTAATTCTGTCAGTTCTGGTAGACTCATTCGGTAGGCTTCTTTTGAGATAGGGGCTGATCTAGGTAGTAAGTCTATGGAGAAATCTATTTCTCTCCTAGGAGGCAATTCTGGTATCTCATCAACAAACATGTCTCTAAATTCACGTAGGACAACAAAGTCTTCTAACTTGGGCTTATCTTCTTTTTCTAATAGATTCGTTACTTGGATGGCGTATACTTGACATCCCTTTCTAATACATTTCTTGAATTGCATCGCTAAAAATTGTCTGACTAACACCAGTTTTAGTATGCCTTGGGTTGTTCTAACAGTGCCAAAATTATCTTTATAGCTAAGTATCTTTGTATAACAATCTAGTACTGCTTTGTGTTGTTCCAACCAATCCATCCCAATAATCATATCATAAGACCCTGGTGGTAGGATGTTCATATTGGTCCTTATCTTTTGACCATCTAAACTGAACTCAAGATCAGAAATAGAATTAACTACTTTTCTTTTAGTCCCTGTTGCTAGTTGTACAAGCCAAGATTTTGCATGCTTTTGTTTCTTAAGTTTATTCGACTCTACTACATCGGGAGTAATATAACTCAACGTAGCTCCATGGTCAATTAAAATAGAAATTCGAGTTTCATGGATTTTACCTTCAATCTCTACCACCGAGGACTAGTGGTCAGCTTGTCAACCATCTATGGCTACATTTATCCGATGCAGACTTCTACCCATGTCACCTACTGTCAGGGCTTCCTGCAAATTGTGAAAAGAAGTTCTGTTCATTGCAATTAAACGTGGATAGTTCCTCCTTATATGAGGCTCCCCACACTCCCAACACTTTAATGGTTCGCAGGCGTTGTCCCCAAACTTCTTTGTTCCAAGGTTTACCGGTTTACCGCTACCTTGCGTATTTGGATGATTGGAGTGAAAATCCTTCCTTGGGAAACTTTTTGCTGCATTTCGATAAGGAGTTGGCTAGTATCCTTTCTTTCGCTGGTTTACTCCATCCTACTTCTTATCCTTCCAGGTCTTGGGAAACTCTACCCGTTGTTTGTACTGGTCATAGCACATTCGTGCCTTCCTGAATGCCTCGCTCAGGGATTTGAGGTTGTCAAACTCAATTCTGTTCTTGTAGGACTGTGGTAAACATCTTAAGAATCGCTAGATTTTTACCTTATCCTCCCGGATGTATGGTACGAACCTTAGTAGTTCCAGAAATTTATTTATAAGGTCATCCATTGTCATTTGTCCGAGTCATAATTCATAAAATTCTTTCGTCTTCCTTTCATAATATCTCTCAGAAAGGTATTGTTTCTTAAAATACTTCTTGAAGTCGGACCATTCCAACTGTTTCTCCTTTAGGCCCTTGGCTAGTTTTAGGTTTTGCCACCAAATGCTGGCCTTCCCCTTCAGATTGTAAATGGCCATTCTGACCTTCATGTTGCTGGAATAGTTATAAATTTGGAAGTATTTTTTTATGTCCAACAACCATGCTTCGGCTTCTTCTCTTGTCCTGGATTCTCCATCAAAAGTAGTTGGCTTAATATTTTTAAATTCTCCTTCAAGGTGGTCTGTTTGTTTTCTTTTTCTGTCTGGTACGGTTTTTTCTTCAGCTGAAGGTGTCCCTTCAGACGAACTGTCTCCTTTTTCTGTTTTCGTACCAGAATTCTTGGAGGCCCTTTTGCTGATCTCTTCCTCAGGGTTATCATCTTTTGGTCTTTTCTTGGTTACTATACTACACAACAGGACTTCATTTATCTCTTGCTGTTCCTGTTGCGCCTTCTTTAATTTTTCATTGTCGGCCTTGAAAACCTGTAGTTCAACTATAAGGTTTCTCATTGTTTCCAACACCTCCATGGTTGAGCTTCCATCACTGTTCTGTCTCGGATCTCCAGGAGGTCCTTGTTGCGGATTCTCTTCCATCCTGATTTCTGCACCTTCTTGAGCTACCATTATTCAACACAAAATAGAAAATCTTTCTGTTTGCAATTCACAAAATTTGTTAGTTTTCTCATAGATCAGAATATATATACTAAGCAATTAATGTGGCCCTATTCAGGCCCAGTGTTGTAACTTTTTCTCTGATACCATATGTAATGTACCTCAAAAATCACCATAATTTTTTTTTTTTGTTTGTACATTTATATCCTTGAAAGGTTTCCAGATCTCAAGAAAGTAAGCTTTCTGTGAAAAGGCTTGAGTCTGAAGGTTTGTTAGAGTCCTTACTGTCATCGACTATCCTTACCATTCAACTTAAGTTTTCTAATCGATGAAATAATGAGTATTTACTCATCACTTCAATGTTTAATTAAGATCCTGAAATTTATAATTACTCTCTTATCTACTAGTACCTAAAACACTACCACAGTCTTAACAATACAAACAAATTTGGGGTTTTATGACCAAAACCCTACATAAAATATTTACCCTTTGTTTTCAATTCAATCTACCTGTAAAAACAGTCTGTTACTTCCATACCTCTATCCAGAATGAAGACTCTTCAATGTTCTTTTACCAATCCATTCATTACATTGTTAGAGTTTTTCCCATAACAATAAGTTTCTTCTAGGTTCCTACAGTTTGTGAAACATAACAGAGGTCAATCGGGTTTCGTTGATTATAAGTGCCGAACATAAAACGAAACAAAGGGGCCACGTTGTTTGCCAAAAATGCGAGAAAGAGAGAAGAATGTGGACCTAGTACTTTGGGGTTTCAGGGTTCGATAATTCGTGAGTTCAAGTTCCCAAACAACAATATATACAAACTTGCGAAAAGGGTCCAACATATTGGGATTTTGGGGTTCAAGATCCACACACCACAACTCCTGAAAGGTGGAAAAGAAAAGTGGGACCCGCCCATCGGGGTTTCGGGGTTCAAGACTTCGTGAGTTCAATTACCCAAAGAACAACATATACAAACTTCTGAAAATTGCGAAAAGGTAAGGATGTGGGCCCTACAAATTTGGGTATCAGGGTTTACTAACTCCCGATGCAAAACATCACATGACACCAAACGCCGAATCGTGAAGTTACGAAAAGGTAAGGTTGTGGGCCCTACAAATTCAGGTTTCAGGGTTTACTAACTCCCGATGCAAAACATCACACGTCATCAAACGCTGAATCACAAAGTTACGAAAAGGTAAGGGTGTGGGCCCTACAAAATCAGGTTTCGGGGTTTACTAACTCCCGATGCAAAACATCACACGTCATCAAATGCTGAATCGCGAAGTTACGAAAAGGTAAGGGTGTGGGCCCTACAAATTTGGGTTTTGGGGTTTAGTAACTCTCGATGAAAAACATCACACGTCACCAAACACTGAATTGCAAAGTTACAAAAGGATAAGGGTGTGGGCCCTACAAATTCAGGTTTCGGGGTTTACTAACTCCCAATGAAAAACATCACACGTCATCAAACATCGAATCGTGAAGTTACGAAAATATGGAAAATGCATTTAAATTTCGCATTCACCAGTCCATATGGAAAATGCATTTAAATTTCCAAATTTATTCTTGCAATTTAAACAAATTTTTTACTTTGTTATATACTTTCAAAAAAATTAGGTTTGCTATATACTTTCAAAAAATAGATGGTGCTCTTCCTGCCAACCCTCATTTACTTTTGCCCCATATTCCATGATATACATGTTGCACACAACATTTCCATGATATACATTTTGCACAGAACACTTCATTTCATTTACAATTCGACCCCATTTTCCACAATTTTCTTTCTAACCTCATTGGCAAGGACTGTGCTGCCACTCAACCTTGTTATAATTAGATTTTAGCATGTTGATTAGATTTTGATTTTATCTAATTTGATTTTATAAGATTATATTTATTTAATTTGATTTTATAAGATTATATTTTGATCTTATGGCTTTGAAATATTTTGACTTTATTTAATTTGATTTTATAAGATTATATTTTAATTTTATGGTTTGGATTTGTAGGTTGGAAGATGGAAGATTTGAATCCTTAAAGATTGAGATTGGAGAATATTTGGAGGCTAAGATCATGGAGACAAACTAACTCTCAAATGCTATATAAGAAGAATCAAATGAATGTAAATGGGGGGTTAGGAACTTTAAGGCCTTTTTGGGCTTTTGGAGGGGATTTTGATTTCATAATGTAATAGGAGTCTTTTTAATGTAAATATTTTCCAGAAGCAAGGAGATTCTAAGATTTGTTTTTCTAAATTATGTCTTTTCATGTAATTTGTTTCTTATGTTCTAGTTAATATTTCTTCTTTTCATAGAGAGATTAATTATTCAAAGAAACTGTGCCAAATTATGTCATTTAGATACACTGCTATGTGTCCAAAAAGAAAACCTGGTGAGTGGACAAGCACTTCTTAGATTTTTATTCAACATGTGTTAAGGCGTCTCAATATACATTCTATAATTCCTCAACAAACTTGGAACAGACTGGTGTGTCCCTACCTATAAGTTCAGTGTCTTAAAGATGCACTCCGCAGCGAGCGATATATCAAAAGTGATTATTATCGCAGACATATTTTCAACTATATCAAGTGCAAGGTGAGCTCTTCTCGATCTTTATGTGATAATTAAAGATGCTCTCTCCTTCTTATATAGCAAGTCCAACAACAAGAGGTAGAGTGAACATGATAATGACCACTCCCCACTCCATGCAGGGTAAAGATTGTTGTTGATATGGTTAATTCCTTTCCCCTTAGTTCATGCCTTATTCTATGCGATTATTCGGCTCTTGTTGCGCTTTATAAGGTTATTGTTGCGCTTTCTTATTATGATTTTATTTATCTCATGCTTGATCTTAGAATTTCAAGATGATAGACTTAGGACCGATGTACTATTCAATTGGCATGAATATATGGTCAAAAGATGAAGGCATATACTTCTCCCTTCATTCTTCATTGGATGAAGTTTTTTATTCTTTCTGTAATGGGATTTTCATGTAACAAAGTGTTGAGAACAAAATTGAATCCCAAGGGCAAATGGTGCTCCTCTATATAATATTTTCATTGGCTACCCATGAAATCTCGGGTTGGATTACCGTAAATCAAGGTGTGAGCAACCATGGTTTTGAAACCACTTACTAGAACACACCCAAGTGCAACATTATATTCTTCTCTGTAAAATTTTCCATTGAAGTGGTCGTACTTGAAAGTGTCAGTTCCAGGCCTAATAGTACCATGGTCGATCAATCAACTACTTCATCAGGAAATCATTCTTCCTAGTTTAAGTAAGTAAAATGGTCGACCAATCAACTACTTCATCAGGAAATCACTGTTCCTGGTTTAAGCAAAACAAACAACTTGAGATTCGACAGAACAATTTGAAATTTGACAATATTAATCAACCTTTAACCTATCTATCTCTGTTATGCCTTGTTAATGTCGACAATGGAAAATTTTAGAAGGAAACATTGGAGAAGTTGGTGCAGGTAGGCATCTCCATCGACAAAAGATTGCATTATGAAGCATTTCAAACATTCTCCATTTGATGCTTTATATGCTTTTTCGTGGCTTTAGATGTTTTTGCATGTATGTTTTTTTCATGGCTTTAGATGTGTTTGCATGTATACTCAATGGAAGTTATACTATATGGATTGTGTCTCGATTTATCTCCTTTATTGATGGCCATCAGATTGTTACGCAGGAATTTTTGGGACAGGACCATCCAAGGACCATCCAAGGTCAACCATGAGATGCACAAAATTAATTGACCCAAAATTATAATAGGGTATAAACGGGTGTACTTAGGTAGGTGAACCAAAGGCTTGCACTAATTTCCAGGAAGCTTGCATTAAATTAATTAAAGAAACCAACCTGCAGAAACTTTTGTAATTGAACTTCGAGAATTTATTTTTGTAATTTTAAAATCCCCCATGTCAATCTTAGACCACAAGGAAAACTTTACTTTAAGATCCATTTAATGACCCTCTAAAGAGGCTCACCCTCTTTCCTTATAAATTAAACTACGAGAGACTTGGGAAAAAGAGTACATGATTTTATTGTGTGACAGAGTAGGTTAATTTGGGAGCAATCTTTCTTTAGTTATTTTTGAGGTAGGTTTTTTGGAAGTTTTTAATTTTTTTTTCAATCCAGACTTTGATCAATTTTCTGAGCATCTGAGTTGATTTAAAATTGGGCAAAATCTCTGAACTATGGATCTGAAAAGCATGGAACTTTGATTCATGCAAAACTCAGACTACGCTTGAAAATATGGCAGGATTTAGACCCATTCTTTTGCCTCAAGAGCTGAACTCTAAAGAAAATTACTCCCAAATTAACCTACTCGTTTTGGGAATGTGTGGTCTTACAGCTTTGGTTGTGTACTTTCTTACAGTTTCATTTTATGTTTTGAATGTGTGCTCTTATAGTGTGTGCTCTTACAGCTTTGGTTGTGTGAATGTGTGCCTTTACAGGTTCATTTTCCAATTACAGTTATAGGTTTGGCTGTGTACTTTCTTTTAAAACGCATACCAGGTTGTATAACATGGCCTCCATAGGAGAGAAAAGAACAACGGGCAACAACCATGGAATCCATAGCAGAGAAAATCACATGAACACTGAGACCGACCATAGAAATACGAAGACGTCGGTGCCATACCAAGACCGAGACCAGACCGACTGAGTCAAGAAGTAGGAAAGCGGTGTACATCCTAGACCAGACCACACCGGCCGTTGCAATATTACAGCTAAGTAATGATAAAAAAAATTCCTTGTGAAAATCAAAATTTCTTCTTAGTGAAATGTAGGAGAAAGTAGAAAAAATAAAGATAGTGAGGGTGTAGTAAAATAATGGATGCTTGAAATCTGTTTGTTGAATTTGTGCAGAAAAGAATTAACAGTGTAAGGAATTTGGGTTGCATTCTTATATATATTACAGTTTATTATCTACTCTAAATTCTATTACCATAAAAATTAGAGAGATTTTGATTTATGAAACATTTTAGATAGATTTTGATTTTTGAAACATTTTAGTATAATTTATGATAATTTTTTATTTCATAATATTGTTTTTTAATGTAAGTTTTTAAGTATATGTTTTTATTTTAACCATTAAAATTATTAATTTATCATTTAATATGATTATCAAATTTTCAAATAGAAATTAACTTTTAAACAATTATATTTGAAATAAATAAAATTTATTAATATATAAATTATTTGAAAATAATAAAATTTATTAATATATAAATGAGGATTTAGTTTAAAGGTTCACTTTCAAAATAAATTGGACAATCAAAATATCAATATATATAAATAAAAATAAAATAATTTAAAATAAATTTAATTTTGAGCATTAATTTTTTTATCTAAATAGAAATTTGTAGGGTGTTCATAGTGTGAAGTTTTATTTTTAAAAACATACACAAATATAAATCAATTTTAATTTAAGATTCATTTAATGACCTTTTTTTTAGGCTCCCCTTCTTTCCTTATAAAGACAAGTGGGAGTCACTAAATCTGTTATAATTATAATTGAGTTTTTTCAACAATATTAAGGTTATTATAATTGAGTTTTTTCAATAATATTGAGGTTGATGTTATAATTATCATTGCGTTTTTTAATAATATTTGGGTCAATATAATTGAATATTTTCAACAATATTTAAGTTAGATGTTTAGTATATAATTAAATTTAAATATTAAATTTAACATTTAAAATTAACAAAATTATTATAAAATTTATTGTGTTTCATGAAAAAATATAATATAGATAATATTTTTAAGATTTCTTTACAAAGGGAAATGAGACACCCTGGCACACTAAATCTGTTATAATTATAATTGAGTTTTTTCAACAATGTTTAGGTTGAATGCTTAGTGTATAATTCAATTTAAATATTAAATTTAACATTTAAAATTAACAAAATCATTATGAAATTTATGATGTTTCATGAAAAATTGTAATATAGATAATATTTTTAAGAATACAGAAATACAAAAGTATGACTAATCATAATTATATTTATAAATGAAATTTCCAAAAATATAAATATCTCAAACATAATTTAATTTAAATATTAAACTTAACATTTAAAATAACAAAATCATTGTAAAATTTAATATAATTCATAAAAATTTGTAATATACATAATATTTTTAAAATATAAAAAATATAATTAAATCTGTAAAAATTGGAAATGAAATATATGGATGTTTAGTATATAATTTAATTTAAATATTTAACTTAACATTTAAAATATACAAAATCATTATAAAATTTAACATATTTTATTAAAAAATTATAATATAAATAATAAAATCATTATAAAAAAAAATTATAATATTATTATAAAATATAACATATTTGATAAAAAATTATAACATAAATAATATTGTTTTTTAAAAACAAATTAATATAAAAAAAGGAATAACAAAATTATTGAAAAATTTAATTAAATTCAAAAATATTAAAAACAAAATTAATTTCAAAAATTTAAAACAACAAAATTATTTAAAAAATAAATTAAATCTAAAGTAAATTTAAAACAAAAATTATTTTAAAAATGTAAGCACACTTTCGAACTTGAGAAGATAGCGTCCTACATTTATTGAACAACGTGTACATGAAGAGTAGATAACAAATTGAAAATAATACAAAGTTTAAATAAATTTGACCGGCTATTAATTACAATAAAATGGCTGAAGTTGTTTTAGGTATAATAAATGAAAATAATACAAAGTTTAAATAAATTTGACTGGCTATGAATTACAGTAAAATGGCTGAAGTTGTTTTAGGTATAATAAATGGTTAGGCATAATAAATGATCTTTTGCAGTAAAACCTCTCTGTCGCTGTAGTTAGGAGAAAAGATCAAATCATTATCATATTATTCTGGAAAAGTTACGAGAAACCAAAATACTTTATGCTATTGACATTCTGAATAGAAAAAGCTCAGAGAAACCAATAAGAAGACATGGAGAAGAGTGTACGGACCAGGAGGAACAAACTAAAGCTTAGGAAAGAGCAATCCGTCAAAACAAGGTCGAAATCACCTGAAACAAAACATCAAAATAAAAGTCAGACTGAATCCCAACTGAAAGCGCTGATCATTTTTCCAGTGCTAGAAAGCAAAATATATTAAAATTTAAAGTTATAATATTTAATCATAATGAAGATTAAACTAAACAACCATTTAAAGACAAAAAAACAATAACAATAATCTATGATAAGAAAATAAATAAAACATAAAATTAATGAAAAGAATCGCCAATCAAATCCTTCCCTAAGTAAATACAGATCAGCCAAAACACACTACAGAAACGAAAACGCCTAACAACAACATGAGAAGCCGACAGTGCAGCTGTTTTAGGTATAATAAATGATTTTAAGCACTAAAACCTTTCAGTTACAGCTGTTTTAGGTATAATAAATGATTTTAAGTACTAAAACCTTTCAGTTGCGTCTGTTTCAGGAGAGAGGAAAAAAATCATAATTATAATAATATTATCCTTGAAAATCTACTAGAAACCAAAATACTTCATGGATTGACATTCAAAATAGGAGAAGCTCGGAAAAACCAATAAATGGAGGTGAGTGTGTGAACCAGGAAGAGCAGAGTAAAGTGTAGGAAAGAGCCATCCTTAAAAACAAGGTCGAAATCACCTAAAACAAACCATCAAAATAGAAATCAGATTGAATCCCCGAATCATTTTTCCAGTTTTGGAAAGAAAAATATATTAAAATTTAAAGTTATAATATTCAATCATAATGAAAATTAAACTAAGGAACCATTTTAAAAACAAGAAAAAACAATAACAATAATTTACCATAAACAAATAAATAAAAATATAATATTAATAAAAATCTACCATAAAAACATAAAATTAATCTACCATAAACAAGAATCACCAATAAAATCCTTCTCTAAGGAAATACAGATCGAGCAGAAAACACAAGGCAGAAACGAAAACACATAACAACAACATGAAAATCCGACAATGCATATGGGGAAGGCAATATGGGTTTATATAGGAATTCAGAGTGTAGGTAAGCCGTTGTAACGGTTATAAGATCTACGGATATTAGAAAAAAAAGACCATAAGAAACCAAGTTCCTTCCGAACCCCAGCGGGATTTTTCTAACCTGTTTTTTCTGACCATGCTTTTCTGAGACGGGATGGAGCGGTACGGAGTTTGACCAACAAACATTTGATCAAGTTTCGACGAGATGGAGTGGTTTGGATCATGGTTTCTTTTTTTAGACTGGATGGAGCGGGTTGGATCATGCTTTTCTCTTCCAAATCCCATGGTTGCTTTTTTGGATCATGCTTTTCTGAGACGGGACATAGCTATTTGTGGTATCGTTAGCAAGCAACGGTCATAAACATATCTAGTTGGCGTCGACAACCACCTGTCAAACAATTTTTTTTTGGTTAGATGCGTCCATGTTACACGCTTGAATAATGTAGGTTATATTGTAACTTTTTATTTCAAATTACTTTTGTCTTATTCACAAAGGTGTTAAGATATTTTCTACTGTTTTATATAGAATATTTTTTATAATATTATTATTATTTTTTAATGTTTTATATATCCTGTATTAAATGGAATTAAAAAA
>JZKD02S1626584.1:492418-504446 GCA_000966675.3 Picea glauca
TCTAATTTTTTAAATAGATAATAAATTTTAGTTTCACAAATTTTATTTGATTTCAAAAATACTTAGATAAAAATAAGATTAATTTAAAATTAAAAACTTCAAAAATATTTCATAACACCAAATAATCAATATAGTATAGGATGGGAAAACATCTTCCACATCAGTAATTATGCCACTAAGTTATCTTGCTCATTCAAGGGTAATACTCCTAGTGCCATCCAATTAGCTAGGGGTATGTTTGAGCTTGCATGATATCAATTGATCATTCCATTTAGATGCAAATTCTCTCTTTATTCCTCGTGAATTACATGGTGATTCAAATTTCATGAGTCAACCATCTCATGATGATTCAACTTTCATGAGTCAACCATCTCAGCCATGGTATATTGATTCTATCTAGAAATGATAGGTGCACTTGATATATTATGCTTTCACTATACACGCTCATTTTACTTTGGTTTAATATGCAAAACTTCATATGTTGTGCTATGTTTGTCATTAAGAAATGGTGCTATAAATTATAAGCTAGTCATGAAAATGGTAAAGATTCAAGTGTTATCTAATAACAAGTCTATAATGTTAACGATTTTATATTTTGTCTCATTTTACGATAAGGCACATGAATTTTTCTTTAATGGTGTGATGGGTCTTCAGTTAGGATATAGTCTTCTAAATTACGCACAAAATGATGCACACTTCTTCCTCCCCCAATGTACCAACCTCCATCCCTAACTTCTAAATTACGATTTTTTTCTAGCCTCGTAATGGTACCATTGGAACACATTGCCAAATGGAAGAAAGTACGAGTGACTCACTCTAAGGGATGAAAATGCCATCAATTACTTATTTGGACTTATCTTCTTCACAAAGCCATTTGTAGAGTTACCCACTCTAGGTACTCTCAAGGAGGCTTTCTCATCGAGTAGTATCTTTTGTACTCATTTTCAAATGGGATGTTGTCGTGTTGGTACACACTGGCCGATGACAACGCCACCTTTCAAAATGCGCTTGGAATAATTACTTTTATTTTATTAAATATATATATATATTTTTTAATTTAATTTTATTTCATATTATTATACATCAATGGTAAATGATTCAATTTGAATTACAAAATAATTGACATATTTTAAAAAATTGTAAAATATTGTTGAAATTTGAGTTCCAAAAAACCATTTTTAGAGTGAGCTTGTTAAGCATCTATGTCATCAAATATTAGCATTATGTTTCCATTTACTAGTTTTGCGAAGCATTTTGGTTATGATTGGGAAGGTGATATCACTATTTTGAGGCTATTATCTTTGTGTAACTCTTTAGTTGCAAGACCCAACATTTACATTTCATTTCATTTAGATAATCTAGAATGTTGATACATGGATACTGTCTTATCCTCGATGCCATGTCCACGATTTTAATCCCCGCCGTTAATTGCAATTATTTACGATTAATTTTTTCTTTTGTTTGGGGATGTATTCTTTAACTATGTGTTCTATTGTTTGAATGTTGATGGACGATTAGTGCAACATTGTTGTTTGTTGCTGATGAAACATTCATTTTATGAATGCCAATGTATTCATGTAAAGAGAACTATTAATCCTTCCACAATAGTAGTGTTACATGATGTGTGTGAACGGATAATTATCATTATAGGATGCCATTGCGTAGTAGAGGGTACAATTGTAGCATGTAACTCATGTCACTCTAGCCTTTATCCCTTCTAAGAATGAAGTCATGTGTATGACTATGTGAATATTTTTAGGGGTCTAAATCTATAGACATCCGCATAAATCATCTAAACAAGTAACCTTGTCTTAGGAATACTTGAATCTAATATATGCAGATGAGAAAGAGTTAAAGAGCTTGGTTTTTACTTGCAAAATGCAATATTGGTTGTGGAATTCCTTTGGAAAATAATACTTCATAAATATATAGTTGGTTATCCCCTTTGAGAATAGATTCATGTTTGCATGGCTTCGGCATTGGGTTGTAGAAATTTCTCTTGAAAACTCCTTAAATATCTTCTCAAAAGGTTTGATTGAGAATGGATATGATAGGAAGACCCCCTCTAGTTTTTCCTAAGAAGAATTGTGATGGAGTAGGAAAAGGATTTGAAACAAAATCGTCAATAAATGAATAATGCATGGACTTTGTTATATTTCCAAAAAATATGTTGTTGATTGTGAGTTAAAACAGTGGCATAAATCCTTAAAATTCTGTTGGAAAACACTTTGAAATTTTTATGAAAAGACTTGTCCTTTTATGAATATCATCACATAAATGAAATTTTAGTGCGATACAATATGTATCGCATGAGTAAAATTTCAATGTGATACAATTTGTATCGCAAGGACATAACTTTCATGCAATGTGACGTTTATCTCCCAAAAAAGACTTGGAAACTTAGAAAAAATTGAGGAAGTTTGTGTATCTCAAGAAGAAGATATTTGTTGTAGTGTGATGTATCACACTAAAATAATTTAGGTGTTGTACACCGCAAGACAAGAAAGTTTCTAGCGATTCGATAAAGGAAGAAATTTAGTTGTATATATGACAGAGATAAAGAAACAAGCACAAGGCTTATTGGATCAAGGTGTCATCGGGCCCAATTCATCTCCTTTTGGTTCTCCGATCATGATGGTGCCAAAGAATGATGGCACATGGGGAATGTGTGTCAATTACTAGGCCTTAAATAAAATCATGGTGAAAAATCGATACCCTCTTCCTCGTATATATGATTTACTTGATCAATTAAACAATGTTGTTTATTTCACTGAGTTGTATTTGCATAGTGGATACCATCAGATCAGGATTGCAGAACATGATGCATGGAAGACTTCCTTTAAAACCAAACAAGGATTGTTTGAGTGGTTAGTTATGTCATTTGGGCTTTGTAATGCTCCAACAACTTTCATGCGTGTGACGAATGATGTATTCAAGCCTTTCCTAGATTATTTTTTGATTCTATATTTAGACGACATTCTTATTTTTAGTGGGACTTGGGATGAACATGTGAGGCATGTAAAGAAAGTATTGGATACTTTGCAAAGGGAAAAGTTGTATGTAAAATTTTCTAAATGTGAATTTAGAAAGACTGCACTTGTGTACTTAGGTCATATTGTAGGAGGACAATTAAAAATTGATCCTTCCAATATTTATGTAATTGTAAATTGGCCTGAGCCCAAAAGTGTAACGGAGATACAGAGCTTCTTAGGTGCATTCCAATATTGGAGGAGGTTCATTTCAAACATCTCCTTGATAGAAACTTTTTTGCATGTCTTAATCAGTGTGAAAAACAATTTTCAGTGGGGAGGAAAGAAACAAAAATATTTTGACACTTTGAAGGAAAATATTAGTACCACACCAATATTAGCACTTTCAAATATTCAACAAACCTTTCAGATTGAGACAAGTGCCAACGGATACACCATGGGTGAATTATTGATGTAAGTCTATCTCTTACCACTCTAAATCTTTTCCTACAAGTCAAGAAGTCCACGTAATACAACAATCTCATACTTCTCTTGTGTCTGGGAATTTTGGGGTAGGAAAAACTATGGCTTATTTACAGAGGTTTTGTTATTGGCCTCAAATGAAAGAAATTTTAACTAAATATGTAAAGGGGTATGTGATGTGTTCTACCTGTAATCCCACTAATAGAAAACTGGGGCTATACTCACCACTACCTGTTCCATCCCATCCATGGGAAAGTATCTACATGGATTTTGTAGGGGGTTTATGAATTTTAAAAATGGTCATGACTATTTTTATGTCATAGTGGATAGGTTCAACAATATGTGTATTTTAATGCCATGTAAAAAGTAGATCACTATTGAGAAGGATGCTAATCTCTTCTTTCAGTATGTTTTGGTTCACTTTGTGTTACCCACATCCATTATCTCAGATCGAGATACTTGATTTCTTGGGGAGTTTTGGACAAGATTATGGAGAATGATGGACACCAAATTGAAGAGGAGCACTGCTTTCCATCCACAGATCGATGGGCAGATAGAGGTTGTAAACCAAATAGCGGTACTTTTTCTTAGAGGTGACTACAACAAGCATCCCAAGTTATGGGATGAAAAAATACCCTATGTACAACATGCTTACAACCGTGCATTACATTCCTCCACTCAGTGTTCTCCTTTTGAGACATGTTTTGGGTACCTACCTAAAGTTCCTTTGAAATCGATGTATGGGAGAGATGTGTATTCAAATGAACAAAGAAATGAAGACAGAGCCCGCAAGTTCACCAGAGGATCCAACAGGTGCACCAGGAAGTCATGGAATAGTTGGAGAAAATTCAAGCACGGTATAAATCTTGGAATGACAAAAAAAGGGTTGATCATCATTTCCAAGTTGGAGACCAGGTATGGCTTCACAACAACAACGAGAGATTGCAGGGTGAAGGCAAGAAACTCAAGCCCGTTTGTTATGAACCCTTCACTATTTTGGAGAAACGTGGTGCCAATGATTTTCGTCTGGATATTCCACCTTATATGCATATTTACTCAGTTGTAAATGTAGAGAACTTGAAACGTTTTGATCCTCCCATGATCATTGATCAGGATGAGGAAGTTTAAATACCTTCAGTTGATGAGTTTTCTCCCAAGTACTTGGATGAGTTAAAGGAAGATATCAACCTCGACATAAGGACAAGGACTTCACATAGGGGTGATGTTGATTATCCAAGCAAGGCAAAGTGGATTGAGAAGGACAAGGTGAGGGAAATTTTCCCTCACTTATATGTTAAATGATGAAATCTTTTGGTGGTCCAAAAAGATGTCAGTGGGAAGCCGTAATCCAAAAAGGATATAGAGAAGACTAAGGACAACTCATAATTCACAGAAGCAACTCATGAAGATCAGAATGGCCTCAATAGACATAGACAGGGGAAAAATTAAAATTTCTAAAAACTCAGTGAAAATGACATCATCACGAAGAGCGCGTCACAAGATTTCCAACAGATCAAATGAAATTAGGGATCAAAATATATTCATGGCCAAAGTTTGGTCAACCTAGCCCAGTCAGCAGGGGGATGAGTCAACATTCGTACTGCTGACATCAACATCAGTATGAATGACATCAACATCCATAAAACATATGTGGCATGCACAAGTGGTAACACTTGTCATTTTGATGTTAGCATGACATCAACATGGTGACATGGCAGCACTAGAGACTTCCACATGTCACTCATATTTGGCATTTCTGGGTCATTTCGTGGACCAATAAAATTGCACCATGTGGCAGTCCATACACTGACGTGGCATGCTGAGTTGGAAAATGAGTTGTTAGACCATACACTGACATGGAAGGATAATTGTACAGTGGTTGATGTGGCCCAATGGTTGGATTCCACGTGGCAGTGCCAAAATTCCCAATGACAACCCAAGAGCGAATTTTCCAAAAATATATATAGAAAAATATTTGGCGGATCCGTCAAATCCAACGGGACCCCATAAAATATGGTGACCAACCATCATATCTAGAACACTTCTAAACTCGCCGAAAAAAATATTTCAAATATACACATTGTTACAACGAATACCCAAAAAGGGGAGGCCCGCGGGCTCGACCCTGGGACCTCCCCCTCTATTAACACCTTAATATATGCTCTGATAACCATAAGGCCAATGGCCTTCCATTGATTACAAGGCCACTCTTTTTTATTAAAAGGTGAATCCACCCATGTTGCAAGGGGGCACGCGAGGGTACAGACTAGAACAGTTTTTGAGACAAATTCTCATCATTTATTGCAGGTTGTAGGGCACGTAAACTGAGATAGAGTTTCTCCTGGGCTTGGGAGTGCTAGAGTTGGATCAAAGCATGGAGACAGTCATTTTTGGGTAATTCGACGCCACAAATCTAGTGATGTTGATTGTTTTCTGATCTGAGCAAAGATTCTACATATTTATTTCAAAATGAGGTATACTTATGTATTTTGCCAAATTCTTTTGTTGAGTTAATAAGAAGGCCTACCCATTTGAGAGAAGGACCTGAAGACATAGTCCACCAGGGATGAACTCCGTTATCAATTTTTTATGTTCATATTGATGTTATGTCTCTTCATTATTGAGATTTTCCTTCTTTAATGGTGTACTTTAATTTATGCTCATTTAATGCAATTCTTTAGAAGTCACTTGATGAAAAGATCCTAGATCAATTTATAAGTAATAGCCTTGTATTAATTTCTTCTAATGTCTGTACAATGCCATCTGTTAGCCACATGTTCTTCCACAAAACATAAACCAAAACAATTTTTTTCCATTAAGAAATTAGAGTTTGACACATCACCACGTAAAAAAAACTGTATGAACATAATTATCTAAGATTGGTCGCCATGACCATCTAGCTTGCGACGAGAGAAAAAAACAAATAGAAAAACTAGAGGAGCTAATATTTGGGTGAGATTGGGAAACCATGGATGTTGTAGGCCAGGATGAACTTTTGGTCACATGTTGGGCATCGAGTCCACGCAGGAGCATCCCCCAGTGCATATAAAAGAATATCCATTATTTATTCGAGGATGCGCTAAGAGTGTAGTTGGTCTTCTTTATTTTTCCTAATTTCAAAAATGATTTGGAGGTGCTCATTCGAGAGTCGATTTGTGGAGAGCAGAGGTGGCTCTGCCTCCTTGTCCTTTCCAACGCTCTTCATATTCTCCTCCACCTGATAGCTTGACGGGAATTTATTCCTCCACCATGTAGCTACTTGTGCCAAACACATGGTCTTGTGGATGGATTTTGCGGGGTGGAAAGAGGATTACTGTGCAGAGGAGTGATCTCTTTTGAAGGTGTTGTCTCCTCTTTGACCGAATGGTTTCCATGGATCAAAGGATGAGAGTGAGTTGGTGACGATGGAAGCTCAAGCAACCCCTACCTATTATTCCTGACTATTATGAGAGTCAATTGGGAGGGGGTGAGTATGCCACATATAGAGAGGGCCATGTAATATAACGATCCTCTCATGTACTTCCCCCTTTCTCTTGACACGGTGGAGGGATTGTGGAGGTTGGTCTACAGAGGAGTGAAGGAGGAGGGTAGAGGGACTAGTGGGAAGAGCCTAGGAGAGCTCGAAAGAGTCATGGAGAAAGAGAAATTGTAGGGGGAAATGAAGAGAATTTTCCTGAGAGAACTGAGGGGTAGGAGCGCAATTGCATAGGGAAAGTGAGAGAATTCACCTGAGGGTGCCATGGAGAAAGCACAGTTGCATAGGGAAAAAGAGAGAATTTTCCCAAAATAGCCAAGGAACAATACCAAATGCAGAGGGGGAATGAATGAATTCTCCAAGGCATTTTCCCTCTTAGTGAAACTCAAATTAACAAATAGGCTAGCCATGAGAGCTAAGGTGATGAATTCCCTAATCCTGGTTCCTACCACGGCACACTTGGTATGGCTTACTCGGGGGGCGATTAAACCTGCAAGGTTGTCTAGGCGCACTTCCATTACTCTTCCTTGGGTGTGAGTCATTCTAAAATAATGGTTGGAGGGCTGGCAATCGGGGTTATTAATTCTCGTTTCCTCCCCATGCCATCTTTCCTCTAACTTTGTCTAGTTTTCACCCCATCCAGGGAACAATTTCTCCAATTTGAACAAATTTCTTTCTCTTACTTGTGATCCAAGTATTGTGGGGCTCATGATCTTACCATGCTCTCCTAGATAGTCTATATCATTCCCAAGGATGAGGGGGACCTTGGTATGATTAAAGTAGAAACCCAAGAAAGCATTTTGGCTACTAAATGAGTGGTTAGGTGTTTGCGGGGCTCATCCCCTTGGCATTTTTTATGCATCATAGATTGATTTCATCCCATCATGTTGGAAAAGTAAAGTAATTATTTGGTTTATGTGATATCATTTATTCTCCTCATAATTTCCATATTTCAGGGCCCTTCATCTTCAAGAGTATCAGGACATTCTGAAGGAGGATGGTAGGTTTGGTTTGTTGATAATGGTTAGGTAGTATATTAGGGTAGGATCTGACAAGGAGGACAATTTGGAGTTCGAAATAGGAGGGTACCTGCATATTTTACATCCCTCATTTTTAGGCTAGGAGGCTTAACATAAATAATATTTTATTCTAGAGGGATATTTGGGATTCCAAATCTTGTTCTTAGAAGACCTGAAATTTAGTGGCTAGGGAGTTTGCATTTTATTTTACATATTGGAATACCTTGATGGAGATTATTAGGCTATACGCAAAGAGGATATTTTTTAGATGAACATTGATATCACCAGTCCATTTTGGCGAGATTAGGAGTGGAGTTTTAGACGTCCCTTGACTTAGCATGATTCATGTAAGATCTACTCCATTCTACATCAACAACATGAATTAGGTACCATTATTAATTCCAAGTGGATTTCTTTGAATGGAGAGAGCCATTGGATTTGTCAGTTGTGTAGGGTATATTTGATTCAATTTTGTTGTTGGTCTTAATATTTTATCTCCAAGGGTATTAGTTGTCAAGGCCATGATTTCAAAAAATTATAATTGTGTCCCTAGAAAAAAGGGGAAAACTACTAGGAGCACCCCTTTTCGATTTAGATGACGATTTTAAAGTTTTGGTTGCAATGGCAGCACTTGTCAAGCTGAGAGGTCTCAAATAAGTTGCAATTTTCCTGTCAAAAACAAAAAATGGTGTTACTATTAGCACCACTTCTTGATTCAATTGTTTATTTTAAAGTTTTTGTTGACAAAATTATTATGATGTTAATTCCATGGTTGAAAAAGGTGCCTATTTTAATTCCCCCCAAAATTTTGTTACTAGTAGCTCCACATTTTGAAACATGGGTAAAAGTAGCCACTAAAAGTCACCTCTAAAAAAGCAATAACTCTAGAGGGTTCTCGACAAGTTGGTAACGATTGTACCCTCTACTTCCCAATGGCATCCTACAATGATATTTATTAGTTCACACACATCATGTAACACTACAATTGTGGAAATATTACTAATTCCATTTACAGGAATACATTGGCATTCATAAAATGAATGTTTCATCACCAACAAACAACATGCTTGCACTAATTGTCCATAAACATTCAAACAATAGAACACATAGTTAAAGCATCGTACTCCTCGCGGTAGAGGGAATTCTCCTTCCTTTATCACATCACCACAAATATTACTTTCTTGCCATAAAGGTAATTCTCCTTCCTTTATTGCATTGCGAGAAATATCATTTTCTTGCAACAAAAGGAAATCTCCTTCCTTTATCGCAAGAGTGCATCGTCAGAAACTTTCTTCTCTTGGGATGTATGACACAAAAATTATTTCATTGGAATATGTCACACTACAACAATATCTTCTTCCCCATATACAAAAACCTCCTCAAATTCTTCTAAGTTTACAAGTCTTTTTTTTGGAGATAAACGTCGTATTGCATGGAAGTTATTTCCTTGTGATACGCGTTGTATTGCACCAAAATTTTATTCATGCAATACATGTTGTATAGCACTAAAATTTTATTTATGCGATGATATGCAGAAAAAGGACAAGTATTTTCATACAAATTTCGAAGTGTTTTCCAAGGTGATTTTAAGGCTTTAGGCCAATGTTTTAACTCAATATCAACAACATATTTTGTGGAAATATAACAGGGTCCAAGCATTATTCATTTACCGAGGATTTTGTTTCAAATCCTTGGCCTACTCCAACAAATGTCTTCTTAGGAAAACCTACGAGGGGGTCTTCCTATGATATCCATTCTCTATCAAACCTTTTGAGAATATATTTAAGGATTTTTCAAGAGCAATTTCTACAACTACCCAATGTCGAAGCTATGCGAGCATGAATCTTTTCTCAAATGGGATAACCAACTACATATTTAGGACGTATTATTTTCGAAAGGCATTCCAGAGACAATATTTCATTTTGTAAGTCAAAACCAAGCACTTTAACCTTTCTCATGTGTATATACTAGATTCAAGGATTCTACTAAGACAAAGATAATTTTTTAGATGATTTATGAGGATGTCTACAACTTTAGACTCCAAAAAACATTCACATAGTCATACAAATGAATTCATTCTTAGAATGGATAAAGGCTACAATGACATGAGTTACATGCTACAATTGTACCCTCTACTTCCCAATGGAATCCTACAATGATATTTATTAGCTCACACAAATCATGTAACACTACAATTGTGGCAAGATTACTAATTCCATTTACAGGAATGCATTGGCATCCATAAAATGAATGTTTCGTTGCCAACAAACAACAATCTTTTAGTAATTGTTCATAAACATTCAAACAATAGAACATGTAGTTAAAGAATACATACCCAAACAAAAGAAACATTTAATTGTAATTAATTACAATTAACTGCGGGGATTAAAATTAGGGACATGGCATCGAGGATGAGACAATATCCATGTATCAACATTCTAGATTATCTAAATGAAATGAAATGTAAATGTTGGGTCTTGCAACTAAATACTTACACAAAGATAATAGCTTAAAAATAGTGACATCACCTTCCCAATCATAAACAAAATACTTAGCGAAACCAGTAAATGGAAAAGTAATGCTAAGATTTTATGACATAGATGCTTAACAAGATCACTCTAAAAATGGTTTTTGGGGACTCAAATTTCAACAATATTTTACAAGTTTTTAAAATATGTTAATTATTTTGTAATTCAAATTGAATCATTTACCATTGATGTATAATGTTATGAAAGAAAATTAAATTAAAAAAGAAAACAAAAATATTTAATAAAATAAAAATAATAATGCCAAGCGCGTTTCGAAAGGTGGCATTGGCATCGACCATCGTGTAAATGTCCCATTTGGAAATGAGTACAAATGGTACTACTCGACGAGCGAGCCCCCCGAAGAGTTCCTATAGTGGGTAACTAATGGCATGTTAAACTCTTAGAGCAGGTCACTCGTACTTTCTTCCATTTGGAAATGTGTACCACCGGTACCATTGGGATGCTGGAAGAAAAGTGGAATTTAGAATTTAGGGATGCAGGTTGGTACGTTGGGGGAGGAATAAGTGAGCATCATTTTAAGGAGTCGGTGAAGAAAATTGAAAGGAGAGTTGATCCATGTTGTTATTTGTATTGGCTACGTTTGGAGGAAGAACCCTGAATTGTTTCACAAAGATGGTGAAGATGACTTAGAGGAGAGTTGAGAATTTAGGGTTTGGACGTTTGATTTTGATTTTGGGGTGGGTTCACACTTTTTATTTATTGTAGAGTGTTTTTCTTTTTCTTTTCTTTGTTTTTTTTTGCAACATGGCCATTCTTTTTCTTCTATCATCTTTTCTTGTTTATTTCTTTTCATTTTGGGGTTGAGGTGAAGGGTAATATGTGTAGAAGGTGTATGTTCATGTATGAGTGGTTGAGGAGGTATGTATGGGTAGGTGGCCAAGGTGGAGGGAATATTTTCTTGTTATTTAATTTTTTTTCCATGATTTCTTTTTTTATATATAATAATATGGGCAGATCTGTGTGTTTTGGATCTCCTTTTTTTTATATATAAACATGAATGGAATCAAAACTAAGGTATACTTGAACATCATATCGCTTGGGCCCTATGACTACTTGATTGGTATGGATTGGCTAGAAAAGAATAATGTTGTCTTAGATTACTATAACAAGGATTTCACATGTCTTGATGAGGAATGGAATTGAAGAAAAGTGCAAGGTATTCGAAGCCCTATATCTATTCGAGATATTTCAACATTGTAGTTGAAAATAATTTTTATAAAAGGGTGTCAGATATATGCATCCCATATTGAAGATCCAATGAAGAATAAGGATCCAAGTCTTGAAGATTATCCAGCCTTGAAAGAGTATGAGAATGTATTTGGGGAGTTTCCAATATTTCCGCCAAAGAAGGATATAGGTTTCTCTATTGATTTAATGTCTCGAGATACCCCAATGTCTAAAACATCCCATAGAATGAGAACACTGTTGGAAATATGGCTACAACAGAGATGACGCAGATGATCAAGGCGCAGATGATCAAGGTTGTCATTGATGGCAATCGATTGTTTATGAAGAACAGATGCTGAAACATGC
>JZKD02S1626584.1:510700-539493 GCA_000966675.3 Picea glauca
GTAAAGACTTGCTTCCATTAAGATTAATGATTCGAAGATAAAATAGAGAGAAATTGTTAATAATTTACAATAACTGATTCACCCCCCCCCTCTCAGTTATTTCATACCTGTAACAAACACAATACCTAAAAGAGTCACAAATGTATTTGGAAGAGTTGTTGAAAAAGGGGTACATATGCCCAAGTGTTTCTCCTTGGTGAGCCTCAGTACTTTTTTCAAGAAAAAAGATGGAATGTTGAGTTTATGTATTGACTTCAAACAACTAAACAAGGTTACAATCAAGAAAAAATATCCTTTTCCAAGTACCAATGATATTTTTTATTAGGTTAAGGGATAAAAGATATTCTCCAAGATTGACTTGAGATCGGGTTATCATAAAGTTATAATCAAAGAAAAATATACTAGCAAGACAATCTTTTGGACAAGGTACGGACACTTCGAATTTGTAGTGGTTCCTTTTAGGTTGACAAATATGCTCACTACATTTAATTTTCTAATGAATGAGGTGATCAAATATTTCATGGACAAGTTTGTCAATGTATTCTTGGATGATATTCTTAGTTATTCCAACACAGTGGAGGAGAATGAGAAATATTTGAGGATGGTGCTACAAGTTTTGAGAGAGCACCAATTATATTCCAAGTTGAATAAATGCATTTTTTGTCAAAAGAAGATCCATTATTTGGGTCACATTGTTTCGGAACATGGCATAGAAGTGGATCTTGAAAAGATTGAAGCAATCAAAATTTCTCTAGTGCCAACAAACATTTCATAGGTTAGTTTGTTTATGGTCTAGTTGGTTACCACAGGAGATTTTTACAATATTCTTCAAGATTTAATACTCAATAACATATTTGCAAAAGTAAGGAGTAATGTTTGAATAGAGTTCCAAGTGTCAGTGCTTAAAATATTTTCTAACTAGTGCACCAATTTTAAAATTTACTAATCCAAATGAGGATTTTTTTTTGTGAAGAGATGCATGCAAGGAAGGGCTCGATGGGGTCATTTTTTGGTTAGATTTCTCTTAATCAGTATAGTAGAGTATAATAGGATTAGAATAGAGTAGTTTAATTTAGTATAATATAGTTTGTTTCAATTTCATTTCGAATTCATCTAAGAACATTATGTTCTCAAATTCACAATTGAAAATATATAACTAACAACTAAGCCCTTATATTGGTAAAAAAATCCATCCCAAATGAGAGTGAACCTAATTGGGGCTTTCCATCTGTCATCTTCCCTTACTTGATTTATATACCATTCAGACGCATCAACACCTTCCTCCCTCACTCCCCCAACTCTCTCTCTCTCTCTCTCCATGTCTCCCTACCACTCTATCTCCTACCCTCTCCCCACTTCTCTATCTCCCTCTCTCTATATATTTATCCTTCTATATCTATCCATCTCTCCCTACACCCCCCATTCTCTCTCTCTCTCTCTCTCTCTCTCTCTCTCTCTCTCTCTCTCTCTCTCCATGTCTCCCTACCACTCACTCTTCGACCCTCTCCCCACTTCTCTATATTTGTCTCTCTATATATTTATCCTTATATATCTATCCCTCTCTCCCTACACCCCCCATTCTCTCTCTCTCTCTCTCTCTCTCTCTCTCTCTCTCTCTCTCTGTAACAACCCTCTCGTTTAGTTGCGACAACAAGCCTCACATAACAAGTGCAATTTTTTTTTTTTGTGTGTGTGGGTGTAGAAGGGTAATAAGGACATTATACTTGACAATGCAACATGATGATGAACACAACACAAGCAAATCATGCCACAACAAACATGAAGACTGGACATAACAACACATCAAGGACCTGGAAGAAATGTACGACGTTCATCCGACGAAGAACAAGAATGACTACCTTCCCTTCCTACCTTGCAATGGTTAGGACCTCCAGGAAACATAAGCAATGCTCAGGCCCAGGTTCCCATCGATTTTGACCATTTAAGGTCTCAGGGTTGGTGACTGTTCTGAGGAACAAGGAGGTGTCTACATCTCGCTTGACACAAGCAGACCAAGCAATTAAATGTTTACAAACCAAGTACAACAATAATTAAATGAACAATCACACCCTCTATGGGAAGCGTAAGTTAAAAATGACTCCGTCAACAACCAACCATTATTTAAGGCTAAAGGGTCAATATCTATGATTCAAAATCATTAATGACAGATCAGTTAACCAGTCTAAATCCCCTACTAGTCAACAATCTGGCAATTCTAACTTGACCTTAAAAGAAAACAAGCTAGCAAGTATAAACCATGATTGGGCCTTAACTAAAAATATCCAATCATATCCATATATCCAATTATAACCAATTATATCCATAAATGTAACGAGATATAGTACATGAACCATTCATAAGAACTTTCTCAAGAGGAAAAACATCACTCCTAAAGGGATAGTCCTAGTTAAAACTTGATTATACCTAAAAGAATTAAATAAATGTTTGCAAACACAAGCATCAATATGATTCTAGTTACATCATCTAAAATGAGTTTAAGGAGAGGAAGGAAACATGGAGTTTTGAAGAGCTGGAAATAAAAGAATTCACTTCAAAGGAAAATTTTAGTGTAACTTATTTTTAATAAGCAGATCTTCATTACAATCAACATTGAGTGAGCAGTGTATCAAATATTACCAAAAATTGATACAAAAGTCATTAAATTAGATAAAAACTTAAGAATAATATTAATAAAATAATTAACCCTTAACTACAATCAACATTGAAATTGATACAATAGTTAAAAAAAAACTTAAGAATAAAATTAAATAAATAATTAGCCTTTAATTACTATACAATATCACATTCATTCCTCATTCTATAAATTGAATCATATTCTTACATCTTTCTCTATTTCTCATAATTTCCTGTCTTATTAAGGAAAATAAGTCACCAAAAATAATTAATGATTTATTAAAAATATAAGGATTCTCTCAATTAAAGCGCTCAAAGTAATTTCTAAAATTCGTTGTCTTAATTAAAGCGCTCATTGCCAGGAGTAGCCATAGGAAATATTTTATCTTTTTCAATAAAATCAAGGCAACTCGACCCTGTTAAAGGCAATTAACAAAACTCCACTTGCCATTCACATGGCCTCTGACATAACAACAAGAACAAAAACTAACAGTAGTCTCTTCCCTGCATACTCTGCAACGTCATGCCTCCTCACATATGATACTTAACACAATGATCCTTTTGCCTATGTCTTTCTTTCCCCCTTGGGAATTTTTGCAACTTTCTAAATACCTAATTTCCAGGGGCTTCCATGTAATGTTCTTGACTCAGCTAGTCTAGGAAACACTGCTAATGTGTGTGTAGGATCAAAGGTTTACAGCATATAAATGATCATACAAATAATAAATGCGACAAAGGACTACAAAGTTTGTATTATGATGTCTCTGTGGATTACAAAATGGTCGAATGCGGATGAATAAACTGACAATACTCAACTAGATCAACATACAAAGGATCTTAGTTGGAATACAAATAAACAACTACGGCTGAATAAAATAACAACACTCAGCTAGATCAAAAGACAAAAGGATCTTAGCTGGAATACAAATAAGAAACTAAAAGATAATACCCAGAATATGGGAGCACTGCAGAATCAATGAAGAATGATGGAAGACCTGGATGGTCTTTCTGATGACTAGGGTGTGTCTTTCAACACTGAAATTAACCAACTGGTGTCTTCCTCCTGGAATACACTGAACTATCTCTCCTGAGATGAGTCTCTTCTCCTTAATGACAAGTCATAATCTTCATAATGATGAATTAGGTTGTTGACCCTTCCTTTATAGCTTTCCAAAACCCAAAATCATGTTGAAACCCTAATTCACTGTTGACTTCCAAAACCCTAAATCACTGTTGAAACCCTAATTCACTGTTGACTTCTATTTTTAGCTCATAATGACTTAAAATCACTTTTAACCCTTTTCAGCTCAATGTCACTTTCGAAATATAACACCTGTGACTGGAGTGACCTCTAGTAACCCTGTTTACCCCTCTTTGGCCCTGCCTATAGTCTAAAGGGGCGGTTTAGACCATTAAGCCTCCTCTCTAGAGCTCCTATTTGGAAAGGGGCATTACATTCCTCCCTTCTCGAAATTGCTTGTCCTCAAGAAATACCAGTCCAAGGTGTTGCAACACCTGCTTGCTCTCCCAAGTAGTGTCCTCTACCAGAAGCCCTCTCCATCTGATCAAATACTCTCTGATGACCCTGCTCCTCAGTTTCCGCCCCCAAAACTCCAAAACCTCCTCTAGAACTAACTCCAACTGTCGCTCCTCATCCAACAGGGGAAGCTCCTCTGATGTGCTATGACATCCCCCAAAATAAAATATTTTTGGAAAATTTAAATTTCTGGAAATTTATTCCGTTTTTAGTAAATTCGAATTTGGAATTTTTTTTTCCATTTATGGCAATTTCAAATTTCGAATTTGTTATTTGTAATAAATTATTATGACTATCGGGCAGAGATCTAATTTGACCCAACTAACTATTTGACAATGACACTTGTTTAAAAATAGAATATTTTAT
The DNA here is from genome assembly GCA_000966675.3 of Picea glauca. Taxonomy (NCBI): domain Eukaryota; kingdom Viridiplantae; phylum Streptophyta; class Pinopsida; order Pinales; family Pinaceae; genus Picea; species Picea glauca. The sequence goes on from JZKD02S1626584.1 coordinate 515,238, forward strand.
ATTGATTGCAGGAGGACAAATGGAACAACCATGTTAAAAGTAGCTGACCATGACTCCATGAGTGGGGAACATGTTGGAACTACCCCTAGGCTGATTTTTACAAGTGACAAATTAGTGATTTGGCCATTGGCAGCCCTGAAAAATCAGGGATTTAGGAAGCTATGAAAATTCCCAAGGGAGGGAAAAAAGACATAGGCAATTAATAAATAAGCATATGTGAGGAGGCAGGACACTGCTAAGTATGCTGGGAAAGAGACTATTGATTTTTTTTTCCTTGTTGTTATGAACACTGAATGAGTGTGAGGCAAGGGGGAGATACTGAATTGAAGGACATTGTTGAAGAGGGATTTCCAAGTTCGCCCTCATGGACTCATGGTCAGGCTAGGGGGTGAACCGTGCAAGTTATCTTGGCTGCTCGGTTCTACAGTTGGGAGGAATGTGGATGTTCCCTTTGTTTTTCCACGAGTTTAGTTCATATATGCTACTCTAATTATTATCTGTCTGAATGATTTTATATCTGATGTACTATGGATGTTAAATCTAAACTGAAATGGTTTCTAGTATTGGTTTTAATGATCATATAATTGTTGTAAGTCTTTTACTGTATCTAAATTTAAATATTTATACCTCTGTGGGATGAATTGGTTATTGATATAGTGGAATCCTTAAAGTTGGTATGTATTCAATAACCTAGACAAAGGTTGGTTCGATTACATGAAATATACAATCCACTTTACTATCGATTAGTTTACATATCATATCTGGAATCATCCCCTAGTAACCTCTACTATGGGTTTATAACCTGTATGTAAATATAAAATATATGATATCCTCATAGAATTCAACAAATAGGCTGTAGGATTTAATCATGGAACTGTTTCCATAAATTAAACTTTAAGTAGAATCGAATATGTATCAATGAACGAACAGATCTATTACAAGCATATATATTTCATTCTGTAATTTTAATTCCTAAAACAGAATCACATATATAGTCGAACTTGGATAGAACTAGAATAATGAAGCATATGGGAATGAACATAATCAAAGGAGCAAGACTACCCTAAACTTAATGATATATTCATGCTAGGATCATACTACAGGAAAGCGAATAAATGATTTCGCTGATACATCATCAACGTATGACACGTCTTACATATGTTGCGCACAGAGAGAAACAAAGAATTTTATGGTTGTAGCATTACCATTTAGGATATCTATTAAATTTGCTTCGCATTTTACAGAAAGCTATTTTAAGAAATTACAGAGTAATGCAATCTATTCTGAAGATGCAACCGATCAAAAAACAAGAATCTACAATACGCAGAGACTTGGAGATGCGAGACCCCACCTCTGAACGATCCCCATTGGGTTAAATTCCAAATAAGAATTGTGTTACCAAGAGACTAATCATACAGACATTAATAAAGTCAAGAAATGATGGCTATTATAACTGTTTTAAAGATTTCCGAATACTTTAAATTACAAAGGTAATGTACAGAACGCCGATGATAAGCTATTTCCAAATAAAAAAATAATATCCCTCCATTACTAAGCTTAACATATTTAAGAGTTTTCCCAACAACAAACCTAGATCTGTTTTCGCCAATTTCTAGCATTAGAATATCAGTCATTTTCCTACATAATGCTCGACTGTATATATCTCCTTAAATGGAGCTTTAACAAAAAAACAAAACGGGATTTAACCCTCAGATATCTGGCACAAGAAATCAGAGCATGAATAATCTTACTTTTAACAACAGAAAGCTACGAACAGAATCATGACCTCCATGCTTTGATTTAAGAAGCAAGTTGAGAGCCACATTTTGGAACCCAAGTAACTTTGTCATGATGAGAAGAGACCAGTACTTGCGCCGTGAAGTGGGCATACCTGCATTCGGCCATCACAGAAAACATTAGTAAAGTACATAGTAGAATTTTAAATTATAGAATCGAAAGGGTAGATTGATAACCATAGCTATGTAGGACTACTTAACTTAGGGGCCGAAACACCGCACCCTCCAGTTGTCGTGCCTGGTTTTGTAATTGACCCTGGCCGAGGGGAGAATGGTTCCTAGAACTTCTGGTTGGTACCCTCGCAACAAGTAGAGTCCCACCATTAATATAGAGAAACCCATTTTACAGAATTAAACAATTACTTTGAAAAGATAAAATAGCATTTCAAATTCAAGAGTTAAATCTTTTATTAAAAACCCTTTACGAACAAAAATGAAGAACGTAAGGAACGACATCATACACATAGTCAATAGAAGTTCTCATGGAAAGTACCCCAACTCAGTAAGAGATAAAGTACCGGTAGACCACCACCTTACTACAAATAATATGCATTAGTCAGAGAGGAGAACATATACGTTAAGAATCCAGATTGACCTTTTATTTTTCCTGGAGCCTTTAAACGACGTAAGAATAAACTCTTCTGATCTACTCTAAGTTACTCCCAAATACGGTTTCTAGTCACAGGGTAAACGAAAAGGAATGAACCAGAAATAAACCCACGGGACACAAAAAGTGGACGCGAAGTATGACCTTAGGTTCATAGAGGTAAAGAAGAGTGACTCTTGGATACAACGAGAAACCTCTTCTAAAGTCATTACCAAAATAAAAATGAGAAATGCATAGACTCTGAATATAACTATTGGAAGTAAAGAGGGCTTTTAAATTCACATTAAAGGTTACAGGAAGCAAAGTATTTCTTTGTATAAACCAAACAGTGAACTCTGTTTCGAGCTTGAGATATGACAGTTCCCTTAAAAACTTACCAGGTAGTCAAATGTTGTCGTCGACTTCACCAAAGTTTACCCGCAAAAGTGGTATTCTTCCCTGGTGAGAAATGCATAATACAGAACCCTCTCCTTCGAAGTCACAGGGGTAGAAGAGAGACCTCCAAAACCTAAGAGGGATGAGTACCACTCTTTACATCCCAGGAGGTACATTGCATGTGTTAGGGAAAAGTTCGCATATCGGGATTGGGTAGAATAGGTGGAAGAGTCATCAGGACTGATGGTTAAGAGGACCCTAATTAATTTCATGATAGAGCCTTAACTCCTCCTGATAGGTACATCCATCTCCCTTAATGTTGAAGTTAATAACAGTAAATCCACGACTGTCCAGTGAAACTGTTCGGTCGTTAAACTTTTGTCATTAAAGTTATCTTTCTGTTACCCCAATAGGAAGAGGAGGGTTAGTTAGTTTAGTTATGCAAAGAATGGTGCAGAATTGGTTGGGGTTCAATTCATTATGGCGGAGGCGAATTGCATCATAACTAACATGAAGCCATCAAAGAAAACACATTGAAACCACCCATAAATCTTCTTTAATATCCTTAAACCTCTTCCTGGTACGCATTATATCTAGGATTTTAATTTTGATGTTGACATAGCTAGGTAGGAGTACAAGCATTAACTCTTAGGGATACAAACATATGCGCAAAATCCAAATAGCCCGATTCTATTAAACAAGGGAACTAAAATTCGAATCCTAGTGTATAGGTAAATATGTGTATTGTATTAAAATCTTTATAGTAACATATGAGTTAAAAAAATACTTGTATTAGATGGGAACCTCTCTTAAGTGTTGATCTAGTATGTTATAAGGTTATGCAAAGAAAAAACAAAATGTAAGTACCCATCATACGAGTTGATTAAACGAAGATAAATGGTAAAGAATGTACCAAAGTTTTTTTTTTTTTTATGATAAATTTGAGGTTCATTATATATGGTATCAGAGAAAAAGTTACAACACAGGGCCTGAATAGGACAACTGTAGTGCTTAGGATATATCCTGTTTTATATAAAAACTAATAAATCTTTTGGTTACAAACAGAAAGATTTTTTTGTTTTGGTGATTGAGTATGGCAGCTCAGGGTGATGCAGAAAACAAGATGGAAGAAAACCCACAACAAAGAACCCTTGTGGATACAAGGAAGAACACTGATAGAAGCTCACCCACAGAAGTGTTGGAAACACTGAGGAATCTGATTGTTGAACTACAGATCTTTAAAGCCGACAATGAAAAATTGAAACAGGCACAACAAGAATAGCAAGAGATAAATGAATTCCTGCTGCATAGTATAGTGACCAAGAAAAAACCAAAAGGAAATAATAACGACGAAGAAGTTAGCAAAAGAGCCTCCAAGAACTCTGGGCCAGAAACAGAAAAAGGAGACAATTCGTCTAAAGGAACACCTCCAGCTGAAGATGGAACTAAAATGGACAAAAAAAGAAAACAAGTAGACCACCTTGAAGGAGAATTTAAAAAGATTAAACCCGCTATCTTTGATGGAGAGTCCAGGACAGGAGAAGAAGTAGAGGCATGGTTGTTGGACATCAAAAAGTACTTCCAAATCTATAACTATTCCAGCAACATGAAGGTCAGGATGGCCATCTACAATCTGAAAGGGAAGGCCAGTATTTGGTGGGAAGATCTGAAATTGGCCAAGGGCCTAAAGGAGAAACAGTTGGAATCGTCTGACTTTAAGAAGTATTTCAAGAAACAATACCTTTCTGAAAATTATTATGAAAGGAGGAAGAAATAATTTTACGAGTTACGACTCGGACAGATGATGATGGAGGACCTTATAAATAAATTTCTGGAACTGTTAAGGTTCATACCATACATCCGAGAGGATAAGGTAAAAATCCAGTGATTCTTAAGCTTCTTACCATAGTCCTACAGGGACAGGATCGAGTTTGAAAACCCCAAATACTTGAGTGAAGTATTCAGGAAAGAACAAATGTGCTATGATTAGTATAAGAAGCGGGTGGAGTTTCCCAAAGCCTGGAAGGATAAGAAACAATATCGAATGAACTAGCGGAAGAACGGATACCAACCAACTCCTCATCGGAAGATAGTAAAAAGTTTCCCGAGAAAAGATTCTCACTTCAACCACCCGAATATGCTGAGCTGTGGTAAACTGGTAAACTTGGGAATGAAGAAGTTTGGGGAAAACTCCTGTGAGCCACTAAAGTGTCGGGTATGTGGAGAGCCTCATATAAGGAGGAACTGTCCATGTTTGATTTCAGAAAACAAAATTGCCATTCATAATATGCAAGAAGCCTTGACAGTGGGAGACATGGGCAGGAGTCTACATCGGGTAAATGCATCCATTGATGGCTGACAAGCTGACCACCAGTCCTCAGTGGTAGAAATCGAAGGTAAAATCCATGACACTCGAATTTATGTTTTAATTGACCCCAGAGCAACATTAAGTTATATTACTCCGAAGGTAGTAGAGTCAAATAAACTTAAGAGACTGAAGCACACAAAATCATGGCTTGTGCAACTAGCGACAGGTACTAAAAGGAAAGTAATTGACTATATTTCGGATTTTGAGTTCAACTTATATGGTCAAACTATAAGGACCCATTTGAACATCATACCACTAGGATCTTACGATATGATTATTGGGATGGATTGGTTGGAACGACACAAGGTAATATTAAATTGTTATACAAAGATACTTAGCTATAAAGATGATTCTGGCACTACCAGGATAGCCCAAGGAATACCAAAACTGGTATCAGTCAAACAAATTTCAGCGATGCAACTAAAGAAATGTATGAGAAAAGGATGTCAAGTTTATGCCATCCAAGTGACGAATCTAGCAGAAAAAGAAGATAAGCCAAAGTTGGAAGACTTTGTTGTTCTATGTGATTTCAGAGATATGTTTGTGGATGAGATACCAAAATTACCCTCCAGAAGGGAAATAGACTTCTCCATAGACCTACTACCCGATTCAGCCCCCATCTAAAAAGCATCATACAGAATGAGTCTATCAGAACTGACAAAATTAAAAATACAATTACAGGAATTGTTGGACAAAGAGTATATCAGACCGAGTGTCTCACCTTGCGGGGCACCGGTCCTCTTTGTGAAAAAGAAAGATGGTACTCTAAGACTATGTATCGATTATAGACAACTAAACAAAATGACTACTAAGAATAAATACCCCTTACTAAGGATAAATGATATGTTTGATCAAGTAGGAGGGGCCAAAATATTTTCAAAATTGGATTTATGATCTGGTTATCATCAAGTTCGAATAAAAGATGAGGACATAAACAAAACATATTTTCTGACAAGATATGGACACTACGAGTTTGTAGTCATACCTTTCGGATGCACTAATTCCCCAGCCACGTTTATGTGCCTAATGAACAGTATTTTCAGTGAGTACTTGGACAAGTTCGTGGTAGTATTTATCGACGATATCCTGGTCTATTCAAAGACGAAGGAGGAACATGAGGAACACTTAACAATAGTTCTGCAAATGTTAAGGAAGCACAAAATGTACACCAAATTCAACAAGTGTGACTTCTATCAAAAAGAAATACAATATCTTGGACATGTAATTTCAACAGAGGGCATTGTCGTAGACCCGGAAAAGACAAAATCCATTATGGAATGGCTGGTACCTAAAGATGTAGCAGATATACGGTCGTTCATGGGAATCACCAGATATTACTGTAGGTTTATAGAAGGGTTTTCCAAGATAGCCTACCCTATCACATCATTACAAAAGAAAGGAACTAGGTTTAACTGGTCAGAGAAGTGTTAAGATAGCTTCAACAAACTAAAGGAATTATTGACAACTGCACCCATATTGAAAGTAGCAGACCCAGATAAATATTTCACCGTATTTGTTGATGCAAGTAAAGAAGGGCTAGGTGGTGTCCTAACTCAGGAAGGACACATTATTTGTTATGAGTCCCGGAAATTAAAAGAACACGAGCAAAATTATGTCACTCATGACTTAGAATTGGCAGTAGTAATACACAGCTTAAAGATGTGGCGGCACTACATAATGGGTAGAAAATTCCTATTATTAACGGACAATAGCGGGGTGAAATATTTGTTTAACCAACCAGATCTTAACACAAGACAAGGAAGGTGGTTAGCCTTCTTGACCGAATTTGACTTCAAGGTAAGACATATCAATGTTGGGTATGTGTTATATTCTTTGCACGAGTAGTAGTGGCTAAGCGTATGCGTCGGGCGTGTAGGGGGGTTAGAGGGGGTGCAGGGGGGTTTGGGGGTAGCACCCCTGGATTTTTTTTTTCGGGACGACATATTTCCACCGTGACGACATATTTCCGGGACAACATATTTCCGGGACCACATGATATTAGGTGGTTTTTCGGCACATGGTTTTTTTTGTCGACGGTTTTTTCTATTTCCGGTTAAGGAAATAGGGTTTTGGACTAATCCAAGTCATTGGGTTAGGGCTTTGGATGTCACTGGCTCCTATATGTATATTGTATTGTAAACAATGTAAAACAATGTATGAATATGATATATGCTGGTTTTCCCGGTTTGGGTTTCCAGGTGAAAAATCTCTGTGTAATGTTTGTATTTTCCATTGTATCTTTTCTATTCTTTTCTGAATATCAGTTTGCAGTAGATATTGTACAAGGTTAGAATTTAAAATCAAGGGCAAGGAAAATAAAGTAGCAAACGCTTTAAGCAGAAGAGTCCATGGGTTATTTGAGATGAATATCAGCAGGGCAAAAGGTGATCTGGAACAAAGAATAAGGACGGCAGGTATTAATGACGAAAAATATACTGAAATAATGGTATAATTACCGAACAGTATCGTGAAATCAGATAAACTATATCTAAGTATCGACAAGAAGGGACTGCTACGATTTAAAAACAGACTTTACATACCAGATTCAAAAGAGTTAAAATTAACAGTCTTGGACGAAGTGCATAAGAAACCATATTTTGGCCACCCAGGTTACCAGAAAATGATAACAACACTTAGGAAACTATTCTATTGGCCTAATATGAAGGGTGAAACAACACAATACTTGGCTAGGTGCTAATATTGTCAACAGGTTAAGGCTGAGCACCAACATCCAGCCGGCCTATTGCAGCCATTACCAGTACCAGAATGGAAATGGGAGACCATATCGCTAGACTTTATAATAGGTTTGCCTAAAACTCAGAAACAAAATGATTCTATCATGGTTGTAATCGATAAACTCAGTAAGTCTGCACACTTTATTCTTATAAAGTCTACTTTTAAAGATATAAACATTACTGAAATATTCATGAAATAAATTTTTAGACTGCATGGTGATTTCACATAGAGACGTAAAATTCACATCCACCTTTTGGAAGGAATTGTTTGCAGGGCTAAATACCAATTTGAATTTCAGTATGAGTTATCATCCATAAATGGATGGGAAAACTGAAAGGACAAACCAAATCATAGAGGATATGATCCACATGTACGTAAGAACAAAACTGAGCAAGTGGGAGGACTATATACACTTAGTAGAATTTGCATATAACAATGGGTACCAAACTTCAACAAAGTTGAGCCCTTTCGAAGTACTGTACAGAAGAAAGTGTATGACTCCAATTAGCTGGGATAACCAGGCTGACAGACTCATGGTTGGACTAGAGATGCTCCAAGAAATGGAGAACATGGTAAGAAAGGTACAACAGAACTTGAAGGAAGCATAGGATAGGCATAAGAGCTATGCAGATCAGAAAAGAAGACACTTAGAGTTTCAAGCGGGAGACCATGTGTACTTGAAGGTCAAAGCCTAAAAAAGCTCATTAAAGTTAGGAAACTGTGCCAAGATGGCACCCAGGTTTTGTGGGCCCTTCGAGATACTAACTCGAATTGGACCCGTAGCATATCAACTTGCACTTCCAGCCAATCTAAGAATTCATAATGTATTTCATGTTTCTTTGTTGAAAGAGTATATTCACGACCCTACTCATATGATTGATTGGAAATTGGTACAGGTTGAACCCGAAGGTGAGTTCCAGGTGGAACCCCTACGCATTCTGGACTAGAGAGAAATAACACTTCGAAACAGAGTCATCACTGAGGTAAAGGTGCAATGGAAGCACTTTAGTCCTGAGGAGGCCACTTGGGAATTGGAGGGAGAGTTGCAGAAATCTCATCCAATCTTATTCCAAGAAAGGAAAGAACACTGAGGATAGTTTTTTATTGAAGGGGGAAAGGATGTGACATCTCCCAAAATAAAATATTTTTGGAAAATTTAAATTTCTGGAAATTTATTCCATTTTTAGTAAATTTGAATTTGGAAAATTTTTGCCATTTATGGAAATTCCGAATTTCAAATTTGTTATTTGTAATAAATTATTATGACTGTTGGGTAGAGATCTGATTTGACCCAACTAACTATTTGACAATGACACTTTTTTAAAAATAGAATATTTTATATTGATTGCAGGAGGACAAATGGAACAACCATGTTAAAAGTAGTTGACCATGACTCCATGAGTGGGGAACATGTTGGAACTACCCCTAGGATGATTTTTACAAGTGGAAAATTAGTGATTTGGCCATTGGAAGCCCCTGAAAATTAGGGATTTAGGAAGCTGCGAAAATTCCCAAGGGAGGGAAAAAAGACCTAGGCAATTAATAAATAAGCATATGTAAGGAGGCAGGATGCTGCCAAGTATGCTGGGAAAGAGACTATTGATTTTTTTTTCCTTGCTGTTATGAACACTGAATGAGTGTGAGGCAAGGGGGAGCTACTGAATTGAAGGACATTTCTAAAGAGGGATTTCCAAGTTTGCCCTCATGGACTGATGGTCAGGATAGGGGGTGAACCGTGCAAGTGATCTTGGCTGCTCGGTTCTATGGTTGGGAGGAACGTGGTTGTTCCCTTTGTGTTTCTGTGAGTTTAGTTCAGATATGCTACTCTAATCCTTATATGTCTGAATGATTTTATATCTTATGTACTGTGCATGTTAAATCTGAACTGGAATAGTTTCTAGTATTTGTTTTAATGATCGTATAATTGCTGTAAGTCTTTTACTATATCTAAATTTCAGCATTTCTACCTCTGTGGGATGAATTGGTTATTGATATAGTGGAATCCTTAAAGTTGGTATGTATTCAATAACCTAGACAAAGGTTGTTTGATTACATGAAATATATAGTCCACTTTACTATCGATTAGTTTACATATCATTTTTGGAATCATCCCCTAGTAACCTCTACTATGGGTTTAGAACCTGTATGTAAATATAAAATATATGATATTCTCATAGAATTTAGCAAATACACTGTAGGATTTAATTATGGAATTTTTTCCAGAAATTAAACTTTAAGTAGAATCGAATATGTATCAATGAACGAACAGATCTATTACAAGAATATATATTTCATTCTTTAATTTTAATTCCTAAAACATAGTCACATATATAGTTGAACTTGGATAGAACTAGAATAATGAAGCATATGGGAATGAACATAATCAAAGGAGCAAGACTACCCTAAACTTAATGATATACTCATGCTAGGATCATACTACAAGAAAGAGAATAAATGATTTCATTGATACATCATCAATGTATGACACATCTTACATATGTTGTGCAAAGAGAGAAACAAAGAATTTTATGGCTGTAGCATTACCATTTAGGATATCTATTAAATTTGCTTCCCATTTTAAAGAAAGCTATTTTAAGAAGTTAGAGAGTAATGCAATCTATTATGAAGATGAAACCAATTGAAAAACAAGAATCTACAATACGCAGAGACTTGGAGCTGCGAGAACCTGCCTTTGAACGATCCCGATTGGGATAAATTCCAAATAAGAATTGCATTAACAAGAGACTAATCATACAGACATTAATGAAGTCAAGAAATGATGGCTCTTATAATTGTTTTAAAGATTTTTGAATACTTTAAATTACATAAGTAATGTACAAAACGCCAAGGATAAGCTATTTCCAAATAAAAAAATAATATCCCTCCATTACTAAGCTTAACATATTTAAGAGTTTTCCCAACAGCAAACCTAGATCTGTTTTCGCCAATTTCTAGCATTAGAATATCAGTCATTTTCCTACATCATGCTCGACTATATATATCTCCTTAAATGGAGCTTTGACAAAAAAACAAAATGGGATTTAACCCTCAGATATCCGACACATGAAATTGGAGCATGAATAATGTTACTTTTAACAACAGAAAGCTATGAACAAAATCGTGACCTCCATGCTTTGATTTAAGAAGCAAGTTGAGAGACACATTTTGGAACCCGAGTACCTTTGTCATGATGAGCAGAGGCCGGTACTTTCACCATGAAGTGGGAATACTTGCATTCGTCCATCACATAAAACATTAGTAAAGTACAGAGTAGAACTTTAAATTATAGAATCGAAAGGGTAGAGTGATAACCACAACTATGCTGAACTACTTAACTTAGGGGCCGAAACATCGTGCCCTCCAGTTGTCGTGCCTTGTTTTGTAATTGATCCTGGCCAAGGGGAGAATGGTTCCTGGAACTTCTGGTGGGTACCCTTGCAACAAGCAGAGTCCCACCATTAATACATAGAAACCCATTTTACAGAATTAAACAATTACTTTGAAAATATAAAATAGCATTGCAAATTCAAGAGGTAAATCTTTTATTAAAAGCCCTTTATGAACAAAAATGAAGAACATAAGGAACAACATCATACACATAGTCAATAGAAGTTCTCGTGGAAAGTACCCCAACTCAGTAAGAGATAAAGTACCATTAGACCACCACCTTACTACAAATAATATGCATCGGTCACAGAGGAGAAAAAATATGTTAAGAATCCAGATTGACCTTTTATTTTTCTTGGAGCCTTTACATGACATAAGGATAAACACTTCTGATCTACTGTAAGTTACACCCAAATACAGTTGCTAGTCACAGGGTAAGCAAAAATGAATGAACCGGAAATAAACCCATGGGACACAAACAGTGGACATGAAGTATGACCTTAGGTTCACAGAGGTAAAGAATAGTGACTCTCGAATATAGCGAGAAACCTCTTCTACAGTCATTACCAAAATAAAAAGAAGAAACGCGTAGACTCTGAATATAACTGTTCGAAGTAAAGAGGACCTTTAAATTCACATTAAAGGTTACAGGAAGAAAATCCTTTCTTTGTATAAACCAAACAGTGAACTCTGTTTTGAGCTTGAGATATGACATTTCCCTTAAAAATTTACCAGGTAGTTAGATGTTGCCTTCGACTTCACCAAAGTTTAACCACAGAGGTGGTAGTCTTCCCTGTGGAGAAATGCATAATAAAGAACCCTCTCCTTCGAAGTCACAAGGGTAGAAGAGAGATCGCTAGAACCTAATATGGACGAGTACCACTCTTTACAGCCCGAGAGGTACATTCCATGTGTTAGGGAAAAGTTGGCGTACCACGATTGGGTAGAACAGGTGGAAGAGTCATAGAGACTAATGGTTAAGAGGACCCTAATTAATTTCATGACAGATCCTTAACTCCTCCTGACAGGTACATCCATCTCCCTTAATGCTAAAGTTAATAACAGTAAATCCATGATTGTCCAGTGAAACTATTCGGTCGCTAAACTTTTGTCATTAAAGTTATCTTTTCGTTACCCCAATAGGAAGAGGAGGGTTAGTTAGTTTAGTTACGCAGAGAGTGGTGCGGAATTGGTCGGGCTTCAATTCATTATGGTGGAGGCGAATTGTATCATAACTAACATGAAGCCATCAAAGAAAACACATTGAAACCACCCATAAATCTTCTTTAATATCCTTAAACCTCTTCCTGGTACATATTATATCTAGGATTTAAATTCTGATGTTGACACAACTAGGGAGGAGTACAAGCATTAACTCTCAGGGATACAAACATATGCGCAAAATCCAAATAGCCCGATTCTATTAAACATGGAAACTAAAATTCGAATCCTAGTGTATAGGTAGATATGTGTATTGTATTAAAATCTTTATAGTAACATATGAGTTAGAGAAATACTTGTATTCAATGGGAACCTCTCTTAAGTGTTGAGATAGTATGTTATAAGGTTATGAAAATAAAAAACAAAATGTAAGTACCCATCATATCAGTTGATTAAACGAAGATAAATGGCAAACAATGTACCAAAGATTTATTTATTTTTTATGATAAATTTGAGGTTCATTACATGTGCTAATGACTTGTTCCATTGCCTTTTTTAGGCAAGACACATGGAACACATTATGAATCTTTCTCCCCTCTGGAAGATTGAACTCGTAAGAAACCTCGCCTACTCGGCGCATGATCTTGTAAGGACCATAAAATTTGGGTTTGAGCTTCTCATCCCCTCTTCTTCAGAGATGACTTTCTGTAGGGTTGGAGTCTCAAGAAAACCAAATCTCCAACCTCAAAGTTGAGCTCTATCCTGTGCCTGTTTACAGTTATATTCTGTCAGTTTTGCACCGTCTGCAGGTTCTCTTTCAACAACTTGAGGATCTCCTGACTCTCTATGATCCAATCCTTGTCCTTGAGAGCTCTGCTCTCTCTGAAGACCAAGTCTACCAAAGTGGGAGCATCATATCCATACAATGCTTGGAAGGGTGTCATACCAATGGACATGTGTAAGGTGGTGTTGTAGCAATGTTCTCCTAAATGTAACCACTTTACCCACTTTCTCTGTTGTCCTCCTACATAGTTCCTCAAATACCCTTCAACCCACTTGTTGAAAATCTCAGTCTACCCATATGTCTAAGGGTGATAGCTGGTGCTAGGTGTCAACTCTGTCCCCACCAACCGAAACAACTCTCTCCAAAATGTCCCTATGAACCGACTGTCCCTGTCACTGATGATGTTCTTTAGCAACCCATGAAGTCTGAATACCTCCTTGAAGAAAAGCTCAGCTACCTGAACTTTGTTGTACTCTGTCGGTATGGCATAGAAGTGAGAAAACTTGGTCAATATGTTGACCAGTACATAGATATAGTCCTTACCCTAGACCTTGGGTAGACCAATGATGAAGTCCATAGATATACTCTCCCATTTATTCTCTGGAATGGGGAGTGGTTGAAGTAGCCCTGCTGGAAGAGCATGCTCTAACTTGTTCTACTGGAAAGTCAAACACACACTAACATGTCTCATAACATCTTGTTTGAGGCCCTTCCATGATAACCTCTCTTTGATCTGTCTGTAGGTTTTGAAAAATCCCTGATGGCCTTCTGGAGGCGTATCATGAACTGTAGTGAGGATCTTCTTCTTAAACCCTGAATCTAGCACCAAGTAGACTCTATCCTTGTAAAATATGACATTGTCAATGACCCTATACCAATCATCATGTGTATTTCCATCCATCACCTCACAAGCGAACTTGTTCTTGGAATATTCCACTAACAAGTGGGATTTCCAATCTGTTGAAATCTCCATCAAAGAGCATGTCACAGGTCTCCTCGATAGTGCATTGGCCACAATGTTATTCTTCCCCTTGACATACTCTATGTCAAAGTCTAATGCCTGTACCTTTGTCACCCATTTCTGTTGGCACTCACTGAGGTCCTTCTGCTCAAGGAAATACTTCAAACTGTTGTGATTGGTCTTGACCATGAATTTGTTTCCCACCAAATATTGTTTGAACTTAGTCAAGGCATCCATGATTGCCAACAATTCCTTGTCATAAATGGAGTACAACCTCTCAGGTTGACTAAGCTTTCAGCTCTCAAATACAATGGGGTGTCCTCCCTGCATAAAAACTGCCCTGATCTCTTCACCGGATGCGTCACACTCTAGTACAAATGGCAAGGTGAAGTCTGGTAGTGCCAACACTGGACAAGTGCCCATGACTTCCTTCATGTGATCAAAGGCTTCCTGTGATTTATTGGTCCATATGAAGGCCCCATTCTTGGTAATATCTGTCAGCGGTGCTCCAAGCTGAGAAAAACCCCAGACAAACCGCCTGTAGTAGCTGCACAACCCGAAGGATTTCCTCAATTCTATCACATTATTGGGTGTTGGCCAATCCAGAATGGCCCTGATATTCTCTTGGTGCACCTGTACCCCATGTGCACTGATGATCTGGCCTAAGTAAAGCAACTTTGTCATGCCAAACTCGCACTTGGACTCTTTGGCATATAATGATTGTGCCTCCATGATGCTCAATACCTCATCTAGGTGCCTCATATGCTCTTTCCATGACCAGCTATAGATCAAGATGTCGTCGAAGAAAACCAAGACTGATTTCCTTAACTGATCCCTGGATATATGGTTCATGCAAGAATGGAATGTAGCGGGTGCCTTGGTTATCCCAAATGGCATAACCAGGAACTCGAAGTGTCCAAAATGACATCAAATGTCGTCTTCTCTATTTCATGCTCCCAGATGTTGATTTGATGATATCCAGAGCGTAGATCAATTTTTGAGAAGAAAACTGCCTCATGCAGTTCATCCATCAACTCGTCAATGCGTGGGATAGGGTACCAGTTCTTGATGGTTTTATTGTTCAAGGCTCGGTAATCAATGCACATCCTCATGGTGCCATCCTTCTTCATAACTAAGACAACTGAAGAAGAAAATGGGCTGCTGCTCAGTCTGATGTGTCCCATCACCAACAATTCCTTGATTTCCTTTTCTATCTCATCCTTGAACCTCCTAGGATGACGATAGGGGGGATGATCATAGGTTTGGACCCCTCCTCCAACTCAATGGTGTGCTCAAACCCCCTGTCAGGTGGTCTCCCTGGCGGAATTACCTCAAAGACCTGATGATGTCATCCCATTAAATTCTTTATCTCTATATGGTATTGTTGTCGACCTTCTGAATCCTTCTGAGTAGTGATCAAGCATTCTGCGGCATATGCTACCTCCCCATGTCTGAATATCCTCTCCATCCTCTTGGATGAAACTGTCCTGGGTGCTCCTATCAACATACCTCTTAGAACAACGTTCTTCCCATCATAATCTCTGAATCCCATTTCCAAGGTTTAGTAGTCGGTAGTGATTTTTCACAAGGTAATCATCCACTGAACTCCTAACACCACATCTATGTCCGATAGGTCAACCACATAAAATATGTCTCTCACTGTGTAGTTGCCTAACTTCATCTCTAAGTTTGGAACTCTATCTAGACACTCCACTGTGTGGCCATCTGCTACCACAACATCAAACCCCTCAAACTCCTCTGTCTGAAGTGCCCGTCTCGATACTAGTCAAGCGTCAATGAAGTTATGGGTGGCCCCACCATCTATCAGGGTGATTTCCCATTGCCCCTAAATAATCCCTTTGATATGGAGGGTATCATACTTGGGAACAACAGAAAGGGTCTCTATGACTCCTCCCTTTGCTATTTTTTTCCTATTAGCCTACTCTGGTAGTTGTGGGACTACTGGATGATGGGCTCCTACCAGTGTCGGTGGTCTATGGGGAGGCTTCTCCTTTACTGGTGCTGAATCCTCCTCTAAAGTAGTGGATCCATTGTCCTGCTCCTCGTCCTCATTGTCCATGTTGTCTACTACTACCTCAATATAATGAATCTCTCCCTTGCCCATGCACCTGTGGCCTGGGACCCAAGGTTCTCTGTAGCTGAAGAAAAGATTCTTCCTCATAAGCTCTCGCCTAGTCTCATCATACAACTTCTCCTTTCTCTTCCATTCTCTTTGGAATGGCTTCCTGTCTTGATCCCTTTAGGGCATAAATCGTTTGGAGAAATTTTTAGTCTCTGGCACTAAGTCTGCTAGATCTTGAGTGTGAAGGATGGCATCTTGCAAAGTGGGAGGCCCGTATGCCTTCACCCATCCTCTCAAAGGCTCTGTGCGTCCTTCTGTGAATAACATGATTAGCCTGGGATACGATATATCTGTCACTGCCACGGATACCCGCTAAAGCTCTGTGATGAATGCCTCTACTATGCCAGTTTGTCTCAACTGGGATAGATCCCTGAAGTGTATCTCGGGATCCTTCCTGTATAGGAGGTGATGCAACTGTGACCCAATGTCACTAGTCCATGATACCACCACTCGTGTGCCTCACCCTCCAAGTGTAAGGTCATGAAACTGATGGCCTTTGTCTCGGTCATTTGGTTGAGCTTGTAATACGTGTCTAGCTTCTATACCCAATCTCTGGCAGTGTATTTGGACAATCCATCGAAAGAAGGGATGGTGAGTTTCCCAAATTTTTGGATGAAATTGAGGTTATTCCCCTGTTTTTGTTGTGGTCCTCCCCTTTGCGGCTCTCTGGGGAAGTTCCTGAGTCTGAGTCCAGGGTACTCGAATAAGGTCATGTCTTGATGGAAGTCATGACCCAATGCCGCGTACTCCCTCCTATACTCCGCAATGTTGTCGACATGAGTGGGTGGCCTCTGTGCTATCGGTGGCAGTGATGCTACCATGGGTACCCTCTGTAAACTAGGAAGAAAGGGTTTGGGAATCCTTCTCGCAGAGGTGTATGTGTGAGAGGGTGACTAGGGTCTACTGCATGCTCCTGAGTTCCCCTGTGTTGCATGCGGGACCTATGTATCTGGGGTTCCCACTCTAGCCAATCTATCAACCACCTTTTCCAAGGACTGAGACATGGTCCGTTGACTAGCTAACATATCATTGATAACCTACATGAAAGTTATCTCTGGATCTATGGGGGCCTTCCCACTTTCCTCTGGTCACTCATATTTGTCTGCTAGCATCATCTATGCCTCGCACTCAGCCTCACGCTCTGCCCTTCTCTCTACTTCTTTGTGTGTCTCTTCCTCTTCCTCTGAGCTAGGAGGAAAAAGGGGAAAATCAAGCCTGTGCCTTCTTTCCTGATGCTTATTTTAAGTGACATATTCATCACCTACGTGTGCACAACCCTGTGGGTCTTCTGCTACACTCATTGTCTTTAGTCACAGTCTGGAAAGACTAAAGCTTTGATACTATTGTAATGTTCCTGACTTGGCTAGTTTGTATTATGATATCTCTATGGATTACAAAGGACTACAAAGTTTGTATTATGATATCTCTATGGATTACAAAATGGCCGAATGCGGCTGAATAAACTGACAATACTTGACTAGATCAATAGACAAAGGATCTTAGCTGAAATACAAATAAGTAACTATGGCTGAATAAAATAACAACACTCGGCTAGATCAAAAGACAAAAGGATCTTAGCTGGAATACAAATAAGCAACTAAAAGATAATACCTAGAATATGGGAGCACTGCAGAATCAATGAAGAATGATGGAAGACCTGGATGATCTTTCCGGTGACTAGGGTGTGTATTTCAACACCGAAATCAACCAACTGGTGTCTTCCTCCTGGAATACACTGAACTATCTCTCCTGAGATGAGCCTCTTGTCCTCAATGACAAGTCATAATTGACATAATGATGAATTAGGTCACTGACCCTTCCTTTATAGCTTTCCAAAACCCTAAATCATATTGAAACCCTAATTCACTGTTGACTTCCAAAACCCTAAATCACTACTGAAACCCTAATTCACTGTTGACTTCTATTTTTAGCTCATAATGACTTAAAAGCGCTTTTAATTCTTTTTAGCTCAATGTCACTTTCCGAATATAACACCTGTGACTGGAGTGACCTCTAGTAACCCTGTTTACCCCTCTTTGGTCCTGGCTATAGTCTAACGGGGTGATTTAGACCATTAAGCCTCCTCTTTGGAGCTCCTATTTGGAAAGGGACATTACATTCCAATGGCCAAATATCTGATTTTCCACTTGTAATAATTAGCCCAGAGGTATTTCCAACATGTTCCCCACTCATGGAGTCATGGTTAGCTAATTTTAAAATGGTTTTTCCATTTGTCCTCCTCCAATCAATATAAAATATTATTTTTTCATACAAGTGTCAAGTCAAATAGTTAGTTGGGTCAAATCAGATCTCTGCCCAACAGTCATAATAATTTCATTACAATTATCAAATTTGAAATTCAAAATTTCCATAAATGGAAAAAATTTTCCAAATCCGAATTTACTAAAAACAGAATAATTTAAAAAGAATTTTAAATTTCAAAAATACTTTATTTTTGGGGATGTCACATCCTTTCCCCCTTCAATAAAACACTATCCTCAGTGTTTGTTCCTTTCTTGGAACATGATTGGATGAGATTTCTGCAAATCTCCCTCCAGCTCCCAAGTAGCCTCCTCAGGACTAAAGTGCTTCCATTGCACCTTTACCTGAGCGATGACTCTGTTCGTAAGTGTTATTTCTCTCTGGTCCAGAATGCGTAGGGGTTCCACCTGGAACTCGCCTTCAGGTTCCATCTGCACCAAGTTCCAATCAATCATATGAGTAGGGTAAAGAACATACTTTTTCAACAAGAGACATGAAATACATTATGAATTCTTAAATTAGCTGGAAGTGCAAGTTGGTGTTCTATGGGTCCAATTCGAGTTAGTATCTCAAAGTTCCCACATAACATGGGTGCTAGCTTGGCACAATTTCCTAACTTCAACGAACTTTTTCAGGCTTTGACCTTCAAATAAACATGGTCTCCCACTTGGAATTCCAAGTGTCTTCTTTTCTGATCTGCATAGCTCTTATGTCTGTCTTGTTCTTCTTTTAAGTTCTATTGTATCTTCCTTACCATGTTCTCCATTTCTTGAAGCATCTATGGTCCAACCATGAGTCTGTCAACCGGGTTATCCCAGCTAATTGGAGTCGTACACTTTCTGTCATACGGTGCCTCGAAAGGGATTAAATTACCCGAAGTTTGGTACCCATTGTTATATGCAAATTCTACTAAGTGTAGATAGTCTTCCCACTTGTTTGGTTTTTCTCTTATGTACATGTGGAGCACATCCTCTACGATTTGATTTGTCCTTTTGGTTTTTCCATCCATTTGTGGGTGATAACTCGTACTGAAATTCAAATTAGTATCTAGCCCTGCAAAGAATTCCTTCCAACAGGTGGATGTGAACTTTATGTCTCTATATGAAATCACCATTTTAGGAATACCATGCAGTCTAAAAATTTCTTTCATAAATATTTCAGCAATGTTTATAGATTTAAAAGTAGACTTTACAGGAACAAAGTGTGTGGACTTACTGAGTTTATCGATTACAACCATAATAGAGTCATTATGTTTCTGATTTTTTGGCAAACCTGTTATAAAGTCTAGCGATATAGTCTCCCATTTCCATTTTGGTACTGGTAGTGGCTGTAATAGGCTAGCTGGATGCTAGTGTTCAGCCTTAACCTGCTGACAATCTTGGTATCTAGCCAAATATTCTGCTGTTTTGCCCGTCATACTAGGAAAAAAAAATAGTTTTCTAAGTGTTGTTATTATTTTCTGGTATCCTGGATGGCCAGAATACAGTTTCTTATGCACTTCGTCCAAGATTATTAACTTTAACTCTGTTGAATCTGGTATGTAAAGTTGGTTCTTAAATTGTAATAGTCCCTTCTTGTCGATACTTAGATATGGTTTCTCTGAGTTTGCAGTACTGTTTTGTAATTTTTCCATTATCTTAGTGTAATTTTCGTCGTTAATACTTGTTGTATTTATTCTTTGTTCCAGATCACTTTCTTCCCTGCTGATATTTATTTCAAATAACCCATAGAGTCTTCTGCTTAAAGCATCTACTACTTTATTTTCCTTACCCTTGATATGTCTGACTTCAAAGTTGAATTTTCTCAGGAAGGCTAGCCATCTTGCTTGCATTGCATTAAGTTCTGGTTGGCTAAATAGATACTTCACGCCGCTATTATCCTTAATAGTAGAAATTTCCTTCCCATTATGTAGTGTCACCACATTTTTAAGGCGTGTATTACCGCTGCCAATTCTAAGTCATGAGTGACATAATTTTTCTCATGTTCCTTTAATTTCTGGGACTCATAACAAATCACGTGTCCTTCCTGAGTTAGAATACCACCAAGCCTTCTGAAGCTGTATCCAACAACATCGGAGTTGCTAGGCACTGCTTCGAAAGGAAATAAGTTCGGTAACAACTTTCGACATTGAAGCTGGCACAAGGTCGAGTCCCAAAACCTCCCTATTTCTCTTGAGTACATTTCATATAGTTGGTCTAGGGGAAGTGCATTGAAGAGTAGGTTGGTCGAGTGCAGAAGCAAATGCAACCCGACCGCACCCTATTTCTTTTTGGGGTGCCCAGACAAGTAAAAGCTCCTTGTATCCAACATTGAAGGGTCTTGTTGCATCCAAGTCGTTTCTCTTGCTGGGGTGCATGCAGGCCCTGAAAGTCGAGTGATGAATTAATGCTAGCCAGTAAGCCAGCCCCATAATTTCAAAAACACAAGCTCTTTACCGCCCTATCCAACTTGAAATCAAAAAGGAAGGCCGAGTGCATGCTTAACCATTTCCAACAATGAATGGGCTAGGGAGCAAGACCAATCTAAGTTTCCACATGCTCCGTCCCCAGGTCCCTCTCGTCTAGTCAATGCAGGGTCAATTGGACAACTACTTCGCTGCCGCTCTTCCTCTTTCATTGGATGGAGTTTTTCCGTAGATTGAAGGAATGTCGGGTTGGGTTATTTCTAATGAATTCCTTCTATTCAGAAAAGGGAAGACAAATTAGGAGGGTCGGTCCCTTTCATCCATAGATAGAAAGGTAGGGAGATAGGTAGGAAGGTAGGGAGCAAGGGGTCTTGAAATATGTTCGATACTTTTCCATTTCACTCCGCGTAGATCGATTAGACGCGGCCCAAAACTGGCAATCAAAACAGCGTGTTCTTCCATAATTATTATTCTCTCTTCTCCAACAAAACAATTATTCTATCTGTCTTCAACAAAGCATTAGTTGATGCCCTCTCTATCCAAATGGGGCCAGCCAGATAGTGAAACACTTCGTCCGGGGGATTTCGGTGCATGATTATTCTTCACACAAAAACAACTCCCTCTCTCCCGTACCTTCGGATCTGTCTTTTCGGGGGTGGGTAGGAATTCCATCACACAAACAAAAGTGCATCATTATAATATCCCATATAAAAGGTCACTAAACCAAATTGTCTATTAACCTGAGACAAATCACCTTTCTGAATCCAATGAATATAGTAGGGATTCTGATTAGGCCTAGTCGCCATACGTGGTAGGTGGGCTTTCGGGGGTTTGGGGGGAACCGAACCAAACGCTTCCATTCCATATCGTGAGAAACCATGTGTTTTTATCATACTACCACTATAAAGAAGCACTGAACCACATTGGACTCCTGCTTGACATCGTGTTCTGAAAACGAATCACCATAATCCACCTACCCACCCCACCAAGCATATATATTTATGTATCCCTATTCCTTCTTTACTCACATCGACACAGACGGTAAAGTCTTTGTCTGGGTCTGCTACCTTCAAGATGGGTGTCATTGTCAATAATTCCTTCAACTTGTTAAAACAGTCTTGGCACTTACATGACCAGTTAAACTTGGTCCCTTTCCTTTGTAATGACATGATAGGGTAGGCTATCATGAAAAATCCTTCTATAAATCTGCGGTAATATCCATTGATTCCCATGAATGACCAGATATCTGCTACATCTTTAGGTATTGGCCATTCCATAATGGATTTTATCTTTTTAGGGTCTATGACAATGCCTTCTGCTGAAATTACATGGCCTAAATATTGTATTTCATTTTGATAAAAGTCACACTTATAAAACTTGGTGTATAGTTTGTGTTTCCTCAGCGTTTCCAAAACTATTCTTAAGTGTTCGTCATTCTCTTCCTCTATTTTAGAATATACCAGAATATCATCGATAAATACTACTATGAACTTGTCTAAGCACTGACTGAAAATACTATTCATCAGGCACATAAACGTGGCTGGTGCATTTAATTTTTAATATGTTACAAAATTTTATTCTTATCCTTCACCACTATGTATGGAAAATGCCTTTACTCTTTTATATGTTACAGATTTTTTTTTTATATATATATTTCAAAATAAATGGTGCTGAACAATGAAACTGTCATTTACTTATACCACATGTTCACAAATGCATTTAAATTTTTTATATTTCTTATCTCCTATTAATTTTTTGTCATCTTATATTTTTATCTTTCACCAATCCATATGGAAAACGCAATTAAATTTCCAAATTTAATCTTGCAATGTAAACAAATTTTTTACTTTGTTATATACTTTCAAAAAAATTAGGTTTGTTATATACTTTCAAAAAATAGATGGTGCTCTGCCTACCAACCCTCATTTACTTTTGCCCCATATTCCGTGATATACATGTTGCACACAACATTTCCGTGATATACATTTTGTACCGAACACTTCATTTCATTTGCAATTCGACCCCATTTTCCAAGATTTAATTTGATTTTATAAGATTATATTTTAATTTTATTGTTTGGATTTGTATGGTGGAAGATGGAAGATTTGATTCCTTAAAGATTGAGATTGGAGAATATTTGGAGGCTAAGATCATGGAGACAAACTAACTCTCAAATGCTATATAAGAAGCATCAAATGAATGTAAATGAGGGGTTAGGAACTTGAAGGTCTTTGACAAGACCATCCAAGGACCATCCAAGGTCAACCATGAGACGCAAAAAATTAATTGACCCAAAATTATAATAGGGTATAATCGGGTGTACTTAGGTAGGTGAACCAAAGGACTGCACTAATTTCCAAGAAGATTGCATTAAATTAATTAAAGAAACCAACCTGCAGAAATTTTTGTAATTGAACTTCGAGAACTTTATTTTTGTAATTTGTAAAATCCCCCATGTCAATCTTACACCACAAGGCAAACTTTACTTTAAGATCCATTTAATGACCCTCTAAAGAGGCTCCCCCACTTTCCTTATAAAGTAAACTGCGAGAGACTTGGGCAAAAGAGTACATGATTTTATTTTGTGAAGGAGTGGGTTAATTTGGGAGCAATCTTTCTTCAGTTATTTTTTTTTTTGACAGTAACGAGTAAAAGAATTATATTAAAGGTGGCTAAGCCACAGATCTGTTACAAAAGGAAGGGTTGCACAGAGCTGCTGCCTGCAAAAACTGGAGTACAATATTTTAAAATTCCAGAGGGACATGACCCCATATTCATTCATGGAACTGAAACTAAATTTATTTAGATCCCTAGCTTCTATACAAAATGCTAGGATGCTTAGGACCACATCAGACTTGTGCATTTCAGCGCTGAGGGCTGGTTACTTCTCAGAGTTTTCCCCCCATTCTAAATTTAGCTTGGACAGCTTTTCCTCCAGATCTCCAATTCTGTCTTCGAACTTCTCTTGGGGACTTTTCAGTTCCTGGTGAAGCTTATCTAATTCCTCTGTGAATACGATTTTGACAAAGGATAAATCTTGTTCCAGCTGTTCCATTCTTCTCCCGGCTTCTGAGTCGAGATTCTCCAGAAAGTCGAGTTGGAACTGGAGCATGTTCTTCAACTTCTCCATCTTGTCATCTAGTTGCTTGAGACGCTCCTCTACTGGGATGGGGCGACTAGAGCTTGCTGCCATTACCTCTTCTCCTGAATTTGTTCCCTTGAAACTCCTCCTTCTGCTCTGGGCGTGAATGAACTTGAACTGCGCGTTTGCT
>JZKD02S1626584.1:539503-558310 GCA_000966675.3 Picea glauca
TAGTCTTGAAGAGAATGCCAGCAAATTCTTTTTTCATCAATGTGCTGAGGGACATAGATGTTAAAGAGACTTACAATTTGTCCAGACTCCTTGTGGAGTAATTGGGTGCATATCCGTTGCATGCGAAGGTCGGAATGGAGTAGATCTAATTTGGAGGCATTCCACATGGTGTAGAGCCCTCCTGAAGCGCCCCTGGAATTGTCAGCTACACCTTGGCTGCTTCTCCATGCGTTTTTTAAGACTTTTACTGAGTCTTGTTGACTCATTTTTGTTTCCTGGATGAGTAGGACGTCTGTTCTTGTTGTTTTAATTAGATCCCTGATAGCATCTTCTTTCATCTTGCTGCCGAGACCCCTACAGTTCCAGGATGTAAATTTCATTGGTTGTTTTTCGAGGAGGGTCGGCCTCCTTGGGAGACCTTTGCCTGTTTCCTTGTTTGCCTTACATCAAATACCTGCTCAAGTGTTGATTGGGCGCCTTTGAGGATGTTTTTGTATGATTCTTTTTCTCTTTCCACCTTTTTGGACTTCCTCCCTCTGCCAGGCCATTTTGGGGTGTCCCAAGCTTCACTTGTCCCTTCCGTTTCATTCCCTGAAGAGAACTCTCCTTCTTCAGTGCCTTGATCTGCTTCGATCCTTAGTGGCGAGTTTTCTTCTTCCTCGGTGCCTTGAATCCCCCCACTCTCCTCACCTCCCGATGCAGGTGATGTTCCCTTATTTTCTTTGTTCTTTGTGCCTTTGCCTTCTTCGCCTTGATCGATATTGTTTGTGGGCGGTGTTTCCCCTTCGGTTCCCAAATCTTTGAAGCTGTTTGTATTGCCCTGGGACCCTGGGATGCTTTGGGCCGGTGTTGGGTTATTTTTCCGTGGACCTCTGGAATTTGCTCTTCCTTTTCGGGGTTGTTGCCATCCCTCCTCCCTATCTTTCTCCTGCACGGCCTTGGGACAGTTTCTCTGGAAGTGGCCGTAGTCATGACATTTTCTACATTTAAATGACAGTTGTTCATAGTCTAGTTTTTGCAGGTGTTTCCATTATCCCACCTTCAGTTTCACGGCTTCCGGGAGCCCTACTTCTAGGTCAACCTCAACGCAGATTCTGGCACAAGAATACTGATCTTTTGGGTCTGCTTTATCGATATAGTGGCCGAGTCCATTCCCTATTGCTTGCAGTGATGCAGAGTTCCAGCAATGGATTGGGAGGTTTGGGAGCCTAACCCAAACTGGAACGTCCTTCGGTATCTCCATAGCTGGGTCGAAGTTTGGAGTCCATCGATTCAAGTAGATCCCTTGAGCTCCCATGAAGTAAGGCCCATTCCTGAAGATCAGGTCGCGGTCCTCCTGGGAAATGAACTCGAAGATGTAGTAGCCCTTGCCAACGACGTAGCAGGTCACACTATTCTTTATTAAAGGTCTCCAGTTCCTTTGGATCCAGTTATCGATTTTTCTGGTGGATGGCCAAAGCCCCATGAACTGACCTACTAGTCCTCGCTCTGACAGAGAGATTTCTACTTTCATTGGTTGCTCTGGGGGAAGACTGATTTCTGGAATGGCCTCCAAGCGTCTTACAAAGCTCGAGGAATCTCTAGGGGAAGCCTTCTTCGCGCAGGCTGTGATCAGTTTGCTGAAGGTCGTAGAGGGGGAGGGAGGGGGCGGCGGCTCCCCTCCGTCCTGACTTGCCATGGCGGCCGAACCCTGTCAGCTCAATCCTCAGCGCGTCAAACCCTAATCGCTCCTTCTTGATTATCACATTCTTCAGTTATTTTTTAGGTAGGTTTTTTTGCAGTTTTTAAATTTTCGTTCAATCCAGAATTTGATCAATTTTCTGAGCATTTGAGTTGATTTAAAACTGGTCAAAACCTATGAGGTATGGATATGAAATGCATGGAACTTTGATTCATGCAAAACTTAGACTACCACTGAAAATCTGGCAGCATTCAGACCCATTCTTTTGCCTCAAGAGATGAACTCTAGAGAAAATTACTCCCAAATTAACCTACTTGTTTTGAGGATGTGTGGTCTTACAGCTTTGGTTGTGTACTTTCTTACATTTTCATTTTATTTTGTGAATGTGTGCTCTTACAACTTTGGTTGTGTGAATGTGTGCCTTTACAGGTTCATTTTCCAATTACATTTACAACTTTGGCTCTGTAGTTTCTTTTAAAACGCATACCAGGTTGTATAATGTGGCCTCCATAGGAGAGAAAATCACAGAGGGCATCAACCATGGCCTCTATAGCAGAGAAAAGCACATGAACACTGAGACCGACCATAGAAATAGGAAGACGACGGTGCCATACTGAGACCGAGACCAGACTGATCGAGACAAGAAGTAGGAAAGCAGTGTACATCCTAGACCAGACCAAAGTAGAAAAAATAAAGATAGTAAGGGTGTAGTAAAACAATGGATGCTTGAGATCCCTCTATTGAATTTGTGCAGAAAAGAATTAACCGTGTAAGGAATTTGGGTTGCGTTCTTATAAATATTACAGTTTATTATCTACTTTGAATTCTATTACCATAAAATTTAGAGAGATTTTGATTTATGAAACATTTTAGATAGATTTTGATTTTTGAAACATTTTAGTATAATTTATGATAATTTTTTATTTCATAATATTGTTTTTTAGATGTAAGTTTTTTAGTATATGTTTTTATTTTAACCATTAAAATTATTAATTTATCATTTAATATGATTATCAAATTTTAAAATAAAAATTAACTTTTAAATAATCATATTTAAAATAAATAAAATTTATTAATATATAAATTATTTGAAAATGAATAAAATTTATTAATATATAAATGAGGACTTAGTTTAAAGGTTCACTTTCAAAATAAATGGGAGAATCAAAATATCAATATATAAAAATGAAAATAAAATAATTTAAAATAAATTTAATTTGGAGTATTAATTTTTTAAGTAAATAGAAAGTTGTAGGGTGTTCATAGTGTGAAGTTTTATTTTAAAAAACATACACAAATAAAAATAAATTTTAATTTAAGATTCAGTTAATGAACTTCTTTTTGAGGCTCTCCTTCTTTCTTTATAAAGTCAAGTGGGAGTCACTAAATCTGTTATAATTATAATTGAGTTTTTTCAACAATATTGAGGTTATTATAATTGAGTTTTTTCAATAATATTGAGATTGATGTTATAATTATAATTGAGTTTTTTAACAATATTGGGGTTATTATAATTGAATTTTTTCAACAATATGGAGGTTAGATGTTTAATATATAATTCAATTTAAATATTAAATTTAACATTTAAAATTAACAAAATCATTATAAAATTTATCATGTTTCATGAAAAAATGTAATAAAGATAATATTTTTAAGATTTCTTTATAAAGTGAAATGAGACACACCCTGGCATACTAAATCTGTTATAATTATAACTGAGTTTTTTCAACAATATTTAGGTTGAATGCTTATTGTATAATTCAATTTAAATATTAAATTTAACATTTAAAATTAACAAAATCATTATGAAATTTATGATGTTTCATGAAAAATTGTATTATAAATAATATTTTTAAGATTAATAAAAAGGTATGACTAATCATAATCATAATTATAAATGAAGTTTCCAAAAATATAAATATCTCAAAAATAATTTAATTTAAATATTAAACTTAACATTTAAACTAACAAAATCATTATAAAATTTAATATAATTCATAAAAAATTGTAATCTACATAATATTTTTAAAATATAAAAAATATAATTAAATCTGTAAAAATTGGAAATGAAATATATGGATGTTTAGTATATAATTTAATTTAAATATTAAACTTAACATTTAAAATAAACAAAATCATTGTAAAATTTAACATATTTTATTAAAAAAATTATAATATAGATAATAAAATCATTATAATATAAATAATAATATTATTATAAAATTTAACATATTTGATAAAAAATTATAATATAAATAATATTGTTTTTAAAAAAGAAATTAATATAAAAAAATGAATAACAAAATTATTGAAAAAATTAATTAAATTCAAAAATATTAAAAACAAAATTAATTTTAAAAAATAAAAAAAAACAAAATTATTTAAAAAATTAATTAAATCTAAAGTAAATTTAAAACAAAAAATATTTTAAAAATTTAAGCACACTTTCGAACTTGAGAAGATAGCGTCCTACATTTATCCAACAGCGTGTACATGAAAACTAGATAACAAATTGAAAATAATACAATGTTTAAATAAATTTGACCGGCTATGAATTACAGTCTAACGGCTGAAGTTGTTTTAGGTATAATAAATGACATTTTGCAATAAAACCTCTTTGCCGTAGTAGTTTTAGGAGAGGAAAAAAATCATAATCATATTATTCTGGAGAAGTTACGAGAAACCAAAATACTTTAAGCTATTGACATTCAGAATAGGAGAAGCTCAGAGAAACCAATAAGTGGAGGAGAGTGTACGAGCCAGGAGGAACAGACTAAAGCTTAGGAAAAAGCAATCCGTCAAAACAAGGTCGAATTCACCTGAAACAAACCATCAAAACAGAAGTCAGATTGAAAGCGCTGATCATTTTTCCAGTGCTGAAAAGCAAAATATATTAAAATTTAACGTTATAATATTCAATCATAATGAAGATTAAACTAAACAACCATTTAAAGACTGAAAAACAATAACAATAATCTATGATAAGCAAATAAATAAAAACATAAAATTAATGAAAATAATCGCCAATAAAATCCTTCCCTAAGTAAATACAGATCAACCAAAACACACCGCAGAAACAAAAACGCCTAACAACAACATGAGAAGCCGAAAAACGCCTAACAACAACATGAGAAGCCAACAGTACAGTTGTTTTAGGTATAATAAATGATTTTAAATACTAAAACCTTTCAGTTGCGTCTATTTCAGGAGAGAGGAAAAAAATCATAATTATAATTGTAATAATATTATCTTGGAAAATCTACTAGAAACCAAAATACTTCATGGATTGACATTCAAAATAGGAGAAGCTCGGAGAAATCAATAAATGGAGGCGAGTGTATGAACCAGGAAGAGCAGAGTAAAGCATAGGAAAGAGCCATCCTTGAAAACAAGGTTGAAATCACCTGAAACAAACCATCAAAATATAAATCAGATTGAATCCCCGAATGATTTTTCCATTTTTGGAAAGAAAAATATATTAAAATTTAAAATTATAATATTCAATCATAATGAAAATTAAGCTAACCAACCATTTAAAGACAAGAAAAAAAAATAACAATAATCTACCATAAACAAATAAATAAAAACATAAAATTAATAAAAATCTACCATAAAACATAAAATTAATCTACCATAAACAAGAATCGCTAATAAAATCCTTCTCTAAGGAAATACAGATCGACCAGAAAACACAAGGCAGAAACGAAAACGCCTAACAAAAACATGAAAAGACGACAATGCATATGGGAAAGGGAATATAAGTTTATATAGGAATTCAGAGTGTAGGTAAGCCGTTGGATTGTAACGGTTATAAGATCTACGGATATTAGAAAAAGACCATCAGAAACCAAGTTTCTTCCAAACCCCAGCGTGATTTTTCTAACCTATTTTTTCTGACCATGCTTTTCTGATATGGGATGGAGCGGTCAACATTTGATCTAGTTTCGACGAGATGGAGTGGTTTGGATCATGGTTGCTTTTTGTGATCATGCTTTTCTGAGACGAGATGGAGCGGTTTGGATCATGGTTGCTTTTTTGAGACTGGATGGAGCGGGTTGGATCATGATTTTCTCTTCCAAATCCCATGGTTTCTTTTTTGGATCATGATTTTCTGAGACGGGATATAGCTGTTTGTGGTATCGTTAGCAAGCAATGGTCATAAACATATCTAGTTGGCATCGACAACCACCTGTCAAACAATTTTTTTTGGTTAGATGCATCCATGTTACGCGCTTGAATAATGTAGGTTATATTGTAACTTTTTATTTCAAATTACTTTTGTCTTATTCACAAAGGTTTTAAGATAATTTCTACTCTTTTATTTACATTATTTTTTATAATTTTATTATTATTATTTAATGTTTTATATATTGTGTATTAAATGGAATTTAAAAATAAAAAATAAATTTTTTGAAATAAATTTTTTAATTTTTTAAATAAATAATAAATTTTAATTTGACAAATTTGGTTTGATTTCAAAAATACTTAGATAAAAATAAGATTAATTTAAAATTAAAAACTTCAAAAATATTTCATAACACCAAATAATCAATATAGTATAGGATGGGAAAACATCCTCCACACCAGTAATTATGCCACTAAGTTATCTTGCTCACTGAAGGGTAATACTCCTAGTGCCATCCAATTAGCTAGGGGTATGTTTGAGCTTGCATGATATTAATTGATCATTCCATTTAGACGCAATTTCTCTCTTTATTCCCCATGAGTTGCATGGTGATTCAAATTTCACGAGTCAACCATCTCATGATGATTCAACTTTCACTAGTCAACCATCTCAGCCATGGTATATTGATTCTATCTAGAAATGACAGGTGCACTTGATCTATTATGCTTTCACTATACACGCTCATTTCACTTTGGTTTAATATGCAATACTTCATATGTTGTGCTATGTTTGTCATTAAGAAATGGTGCTATAACTTATAAGCTAGTCATGAAAATGGTAAATATTCAAGTGTTATCTAATAACATGTGTATAATGTTAACAATTTTATATTTTGTCTCATTTTACCATGAGGCACATGACTTGTTCTTTAATGATGTGATGGGTCTTCAGTTAGGATATAGTCTAGCACGGGTAAGGAGATAACAATACTTGAAAAATAACTATATTACTATGTAACAATAGAACGAAAAGGAAAAGGAGAAGATGACTACATTGCTTTGTAACAACACAATGAAAAGAAAAATGAGAAGATGACTATATTACTCTATAACAACACAATGAAAAGGGAAAAAGGAAAATATGAGGCATACTTGTAGCCTATTGGAACCAACAAAACTCTCAATTACCAGCGTAGAAAAAATCACTTCCCTCCATCACATTCTTCGTCAATCCATGTCCTTATTAGAGTAGAAATATTATCCTCCTCTTTCTCCTCCACCTACCTATATCCAAAACAAACAGATCAACCCATATTATTATCAAAACAAAACAAGAAATCATGGAAACAAATTTAAATAAAAAACAAAGATTCCCCCCACCTCGGCCACCGACCCATACATACCTCATTGGCCGCTCATACAGGAAGAGATGCCTTATCCACAGATTACCCTACCCCTTGACCCCAAAAATAAAATAAATAAACAATAAAATCCGACAGAAGGAAAAGCATGGCCATGCTACAAAAAAACACAAAGAAAATAAAAATCTAAACACTCCACAATAAAGAAAAAGTGTGAACCCACCTCAAAATCAAAATCAAACCTCCAAACCCTAAATTCTCAACTCTTCTCTAATTTAGCTTCACTGACTCCACGAAACAATTCAGCTTCTTCCTCCCAATGTAACCAATACACAGAAGGACATGGATAAACTCTCCTTTCATTTTTCTTCACCAACTATTTGGAAGGCAACCATTGGTGGATCAGTTTCGTTGAAGAACAAGTCAAAGTTTGTTGTGCAAAGGGAAGGAACAAAAAATGATGCATTGTCTCTTAAGACCATTCTTAGTGGACTCTCAAGCCCTATCAAAGAAAGAATGGAACAATGCACTTCCACCAAGTATCTACGAATAAATCTAGAGGAGACATATCAAAGAAAGAAAAAGGAATATATTGAAGACTACTCCATCAAGATTATCAAAGGTAAAGAATATCAGAATACCCTTGATTGTATTATTTATAAATGTGATCTTGAAAACATTTAAAGTGAAGATAGCACAAAGGAAGATCCCAAAAGTATTTCAAATGAAGATATAGAATCTCCAAAGACTCTTGATTGCAATGATTCAAAATGTGATGATGTTGAATTTTTCTCAAGTGAAGAAGATGATCTAGATATAGTTTGTGTAAAGTTTGATGGTAGTTATCCCATGGAAAGAATAGAAGAAGATCTATTAGAACTTCAAAATTAAGTTGAAGAGGGTTTATATAGATACATAAGTGACCATTTTTATACACACTGTAACTATCTTTCAAATAACACTAAGAAGTTTCTTAGGAGGAGTCAAAGGCACATCTTGAAGTTAAAGGGAATGATCAAAGAACAAGAAGAGAGAAATAAGACGAAATTGGAAGAAAAGGAAGAATAGATCACAAGACTAAAGAATGAAAAAGAAGATATGAAGGTAGATGATGAGATTAGAAAAAGTTTTGAAACTATTTTTTATAACCCTAAATTGCAACAGACATGCATACTTGGCATCAGGCCTTCTTACTTGCTATCTTTGCCAAGCCTTCACGAAACAACTCTTCTAAAAAACCACTTTTTTGAAGCTATACGTGCCTTGCACCACTACTTCCCGCGTACACACTCCTGCTACACTACTACAGCCCGCGTACATTCACTAAAAATGCGAAAAATGAAATTTGCAAAGGGATACAGGTTTTTGGGCCATTGCCTAACATTTTGACTGCCCATAGCCAGTCACCCAATCGAATAGTTATCTTTTTTGGATATAAAAGAAGGTGTTGGGGTACCTTTCAAAAAAAGAAAAAAGAAAGAGAGCAAAGAAACTCCACCGATTTTAGTATTCCCCCTTTGCCCCAATATTTTGTAGCCACATTGTGAGTTAGGGCCAGAATGCCTTTTCAACCCCCATTTTCCTCCATTGCAAACCCTTGCCACTTCCCTAGAGAGAACTGAAGAGTAGAAGGATAAATGGAAGCAGTTGGTGCATGGTGAAGAGGAGCCCAGGACCGATATCGAGGAGAAAATGATGGTCTCATATTGTAAGTGACTTTGTGAGATTAATATAAAGAAGTATATTTACCGTCCTGCCAAATGATATCTTCAATCTTCATGATGTATTTATGTTTTTGTTATGATATCTAAACCACTAATCCATATATAGAATGCAGGCTTGTAGTTTCTTGTTTGTCATTTGGTGAATGAAGGTTGGCCTTGGGAGGAGATCTGTAGTCTAGAAACAACTGAGCATGAAGGGATTGACATTGGACGCAGAGTTTAAGGTAGGCTTACCAGATCCTTGTACTTTGATTTCTATGCATGATTGTGGGATAATGTCGGGATGGTAGTTAAAAGTAGGATACTTTAGAAGGTTATCTCTGCTTGCACTTTAGAACCCTTGTGTAGTCCATAGGGGGATTTCCCGCTATTAGAATAATTGGCGACTATACTCGGCATACCTCGAGGGTTTTTTGGGGTTATTCTTTTCAGGTGTTTTGAATCAGTTTATTTATTGTTTCTTGAGTTTCTGTAATTTTTTGTGCCTTTAAGGGATTCTGGTCTTCCATACTAGTACTCCCTACCTGAGATTGACTGCCATTTTTTTTCTTTGAAAGCTACGGAGGTATACGCGACTTGTAGTGGGTCAGCACGCGTGTATACGTAACCTTCCTTTAGACATCCCACGTACACACGTAGGCTATTGAAGTGACAATCGCGTGCCTGTGTTGATAAAATTTTTTTTAAAGAAGAGGCAGTCATCGTCTTCCCTTTCTGAAGTTATACTTCTCATGGGTTTTCTTGATCTAGTCCTAGTCTCTGTTATAGTAGTTTGTAGCTTCGGTCTGACCTCAATATAGATTTTTCTTATCAAATATTGCTTGTGTTTTCTTCATTAGGGTTTTTAGACGAGATTGTGAATCTGTTCTGATTTGCGTGTTTGGGTATTGTCAATGACTCCCTGCAATCCACAATGGGCTAGAAGTCATTTCTTGGTCTTGTATTGTCTTCTTTTTCCCCTTTTCTACTTTAGATGAAAATAAAAGAGTCCATTTTTTATTTTCTTGATTTGAAGAACAAAATAAAAAAAGTTTTTCATTTCTCTGTTTGGTGAAGATAGTTTAGGTTAGTTGTTTTTATTTATCAAGGAAAAAGAAAGTTGTTTCTTAATTTATTTATTTGAATGCTTAGGACATTAATTAGCTCG
The DNA here is from genome assembly GCA_000966675.3 of Picea glauca. NCBI lineage: Eukaryota > Viridiplantae > Streptophyta > Pinopsida > Pinales > Pinaceae > Picea > Picea glauca. The sequence goes on from JZKD02S1626584.1 coordinate 549,542, forward strand.
TAGTCGAGGGAAAATCTTGTGCTAGGTTTTTCTTTTCAAATATCTAAGAAAAATAGTTACAAAAAGTTTGGTTAAAGAGTTTAAATCGACAAAACTTTATTTTTAAAGAAGTATTTTGTTTTCAGTTTCATGTTATGCTCTTATCTTTCATCTCTTTAATAACACCACTGGTTTCACTTCCATTCCATTTGACTTAAGACAACCACTAAAATTAACGCTTAATATAACAAATCGTTAGACTTTATGTTTGTAGGGTCCATCAATTTAGTCTAGGCTAGAGACTTGATTTAGGATTGGAGAGGAAACTCTTAAAGGCTACAAAAACAAACATAAGAGTCTATGCTAGGGAGTTCTTGAAAGTCCAGTAACCGTGAAAGTTATTCGGGACCCCCTTCTGAAACAGGGGATGAACACGAGGTCGCATGCGGAAAGGTAGCAGAGAAAACCCCTCCAAAGCTGGACCAAGCGTAGTGGGGAACCCATATAGAGGACTTATCGTGGGATTTCTTTGATCACATTTGTCACAGATCTTCATGGGTCTCGAATCTGTTCGAGGTCCTCAATCGTCTTCCAAAACACTTGCTTTCAATTCCCTTGATAGGTTTCAGGCTTGATACTTTGTTCATTGTGGTCCACCCGACTGTCGACTATACCCACCTAGTGACTGTTCACACGCTGGAAACCTTATTTTCTTTATTTTAGTGACTTACATAGGTGACTACGGGGGTATACCGAGGTACCTAGGGAATAAATCGGGCCATACTTTGAAGATTATACCCGGAGGGTGCTTCCATATTCGAGTTTCACTTGCACCGGTAAGTTTCCCTAGTGTTGGCTAGTGTAACTGTTCTTCCAACTAGCTAGTGATATGCTTGTTTTATCTCATAGGATATTTTCTAGTGTGTGTTGGTATTTAAACATTAATAGAAATCCCTAGTGTGTCATTGATCTTCTCACACCATGGAGGATCAATAACTCCACCATTTGTGAAGGCTTCTTGGCCTACCGCCGATTAATATGGAGCTACCCCCGCCACCACTAAGGTGAATACTAGACCAAGAAGGGTCTTTTGAGGTGACTGGGCCATAGGTAACTGAGTCTGACCCATATCCGAGAGGAGAACATTTCATTCCAAAAGAACCAACCATTTCTGACTTTTGAGTGGAAGTCCCTGGTCCATATAACCCTCTGATCACTGATCTATCAGTGCCCATCGTCATACAGGTTAAACCTTACGAGCATCAGGTAGTGTCATAAGAAACAATGGAGACAAATGCTGCTACTTCTTCAGGGAATCCTCATATTCCCTCTACGACTGTCACTATAGGGGCTTTTCTTCCTCCTAACCAACCGTCGCCACCCCGGACCACTATGGTCTCAATCGCCTCTAACTCAGGAAATGGTATGATTCCGTCTATGATGGGGATCACTGATCCTTTCAACCAGAGTGTGACTGGTCCTCCGTTCTCATACGGGATGCCTGGATTCGATATAAATTTTGTCCTTTCCTACTCCACTCTACAAACTTTAGGTCTGGGGGCACAGAGCTCCAACACTTTGTTTCAAGGATCGATGGGGGGCACTTCAGCTCTCTATAATGATTTCCCTTATGGAGGGGGTCATATACCTTCTTTATCCCCTTCGCTCAGCAGTGCTCACTAGCACTCCACCGGGCCTAATGTAAAATATAGTTCGTTTGGAGCAGGTAGTCAAGGACTTACTTTTTATAAAATGTTGGTGTGTTCGACACCATTCTATTTGTTCAACACATTTCTTCACAATGCATTCTCGTCATCTTCTGTCTCAGTCGGGGGTAGCCCCGGTTATGGACAACAAAATCCTATGCAGGGTGCTATTCCTGCAGAGGTGGAAAACTCAGGAATGCCTTCCTCACAAGGACTCTGGAATCTGTGGCAGGGATTAGTTCTATCATCAGGGATGTCGACCGAGGGAAACCCCTTCCATATCTAATGTAACCCCGGGCAAGGCTCGGGCCCTATGCCCGGCGGATCGGCGGGAGGCAACCCTTCCCAAAATCCTTGGAATGAAACGCAAGTCGGAGCCAACATTGATGTTCAGAGGAGAAGATTACAAACAATTCCTACCAGAGCATAATAATGGATTGGACCTCTTGCCCCTTTTTCTGGAAAACCCAAATCTAGTTCTTGAAGATTTAGTTCATTTAAAAATCTGTTAGTTCATTTAAAAATCTTTTAGTGCATGCAGGTTAGTTCATTTAAAAATCTGTTTCGCGAAATTGCCTAGTTGTTTACAAGAATAACGGGACAGGAATCCACATCTATTGTTTCCCGCATCGCTCTTTATTATTTGTATTTCACAGTCAATGAACAAGACATTTTTTATTGGGGCAGTTTAATTTCCCATGAAATCTCTTCCCAATTGTCAAGCTACAAAAGGGAAAAGAAATTTTATATGTCATCCTATTTAGTTTTTGCAATAGCACATTCCTGTTGGTTTCCGCAACTATCTCTGTCCAATAATGTCAACTACAAATTCCACCTAGTAATGTTTTGGTACCAGGCCTTGTGGAAGCATAAGTCTTCCCACTATTTTTATGAGGTTTTTAATGGCTTCTTGTCTATTTTCAAATCTTTATTGTTAGGACAAGATGCTCCCCGCATATCTGAACAGGTAGCTAGTCTTTTGGACAAGAACGGGACACTCAAACATTTGGATAATTACACTGTCATAAGAATTTTTGGCTCCATGGAATGGCCTAGACTCCTTCCATGTCACATTACAGACATAATGTTTCTTGCAGAAGTAGCACACCAATACAGCTATTCGTTCCATCTGTTGCAAAGGAAGAAAAAAAAATAGTGCATTCCTCTGCCTTGGAAAATAGGGGAGTTCTTGTTGAAAAACGTCAACAAAATTGATGATTTCGCAACACATTCTAGCATCTCGAACCTGAGATACGCTGAAGACATAAAAGGATTTGACCCCTATGATATTTTTAGGCAACATTTACAAACACTTGGCCTCGGCAATTGTTTTGTAAATAAACACCTGCCCAAAAACAGAGACAGTGACGACAACGATCCTGCCTCTGATGCCGATGAGGTACAAATAGTGCAAAGATGTACTAAATTGTGCATGCAACAGGGGAAAGGCCCCAGTGACAAGAGTGTTCAATCCAAAAATACTAGTCCAAAAAGTAATACATCTTGGAGCATCACTCCAATGGCCCATCATATCAACAAAGAAACCCAAAGTTCTTCAAACGAAGGAGGCGATAATGACCCTCGTCACTCTAAAATTGATAACTCTCACAAGGTTCCAGTGGAGAAGAAGAGAAAAAAAAATGTGGGGCAGGCGGAAGAGCCAAAAATTCAGAGTGAGAACATGGAACTTGACACTAGTATGGATACCATGATCTTCTTCCTTGATCATCCCGGAGATGCCATCCACCATAGCCATCCAATGGTCATATCCATTACCGAAATTTTTGACGAATATGAATCCTTCATGTTCTAGAGCGTTGTTTTTGATAGCCGGAATAAAAAATTGATAATTCGGAAAAAAATGTCGAAAATAAGAAAGACAAATCTCGTTCAAAGATTTACGTTTCCAACATGTGGTCATCCCAAATATGTCAACTTCACACCGCAACCGGAGAACCACTTCCTGATTCCATTGGAGGCATCGAGACCGAGAATGCCAGACTCAAGGACCGAATCAAGGAATTGGAAGACACTTTCATTCCTCTGCCATTGCTTGCCGATCCTTTGGAAATAGCCATGCCTCGCACCCATGCACCCAATGTAAAATCATCCTCCACCCTGATCGCATCCTGTAAATCATATGTGGAGAACAATATCAAAAAAAGAGTGGAACTAGTTACTGAGGCATGGAAAATATAACAAACCATCACTTCCCTTGGAGCCAGGGCACATAGCTTGCTCGAGCTTTTGTAGGCCAAAATAAAAGATGAAGAAAATTTCTTTTTAAAAATGGTCATCCCTTTTAGCAATATTGTCAACAATATGATAGAAACAAAAAGAAGAGAAGAATATCTTCCATCCAAAAACCACATCGGCCAATTGAATGCATGTTGGAAAGAAAATTTAAAGAACCTGCATCTCATTGTTTATTCATATGAACAAGCCATATCGAAGAAAGATATATTATTCAGAAAGCTGTCAAATATAAACTAAGCCGGGAAAACCTACGACTTCCAAGACCCCCACTTAATCGCAAACTCCTTTCCCTTAAGCAGACAAGTGTTCGATAAACAGGTTTCTATTTTTAATACCTTATCTCTACAAAAGTTTTACAACATCCTTCAATTTGATCAAGCTCACATCCACGACTGGCTAGTCAACTATGCAATACAAAATGAGGAAATTCATCAAGCTTTCTCTAATCTTTCTATCAACTTCCGGGAATTAGAAAACGATATTTTCAACATAAAAATTCAGAATGAGATAAAAATTTCCCCAATGAGAGGCTACATTGAAGAGTGGCTCGAAAGACAGTTGAAACAGGTCGTCAACAAAAAGCAACAGGCAGTTGTCAGCATTCCAACAGTCATGGAGGACATCCTTGATATTGCAGTGGTCGGCGACATCAATGAAACGACAACCACAAGAAAATATCCAAAGGGATCATATGTTCCCTCACTATCAGTTTTCTCATCCCATCCTTCTTTGTTTATCGACCCAGTTATTCATGTTTCTTAAATACAAATGAATAGGAAAACACTTATACCTTTCCATTTATTTTCTTTTGTAGCTATTGCACTCTATCTTCTTTCCACAGTCATGTTTCTTTTACATATTTCTCTAATGGTCCACAGGAGCCCCAATCCCAGTCTACATGAAAAATGCATTGAAATTTCAATTTATATGTAATAGAGTTTAATTTCTTTGTATATTTTAAAATTTCCCATAGTATGTAACAAACTTTTATTTTTTGATAGATTTCAAATAAAAATGCATTTAAATTTTTATAGGTTAGAAACTCTATTCTTATCTTTCACTACTCTATATCGAAATGAATTTAATTTTTAATATGTTACAAACTTTTATTCTTATCCTTCACCACTCTGTATGGAAAATGCCTTTACTCTTTTATGTGTTACCAATTTTTTTATTTTATATATTTCAATATAAATGGTGCTCAACAATGAAACTGTCATTTACTTATACCTCATGTTCACAAATGCAATTAAATTTTTTATATTTCTTATCTCCTATTAATTTTTTGTCATCTTATATTTTTATCTTTCACGAGTCCATATGGAAAATGCATTTAAATTTCCAAATTTAATCTTGCAATGTAAACAAATATTTTACTTTGTTATATACTTTCAAAAAAATTAGGTTTGCTATATACTTTCAAAAAATAGATGGTGCTTTGCCTGCCAACCCTCATTTATTTTTGCCCCATATTCTGTGATATACATGTTGCACACAACATTTCCGTGATATACATTTTGCACTGAACACTTCATTTCATTTACAATTCGACCTCATTTTCCACAATTTTCTTTAGATTTTAGCGTGTTGATTAGATTTTGACTTTATCTAATTTGATTTTATAAGATTTTGTTTATTTAATTTGATTTTATAAGATTATATTTTGATCTTATGGTTTGGAAATATTTTGACTTTATTTAATTTGATTTTATAAGATTATATTTTAATTTTATGGTTTGGATTTGTAGGTTGGAAGATGGAAGATTTGATTCCTTAAAGATTGAGATTGGAGAATATTTGGAGGCTAAGATCGTGGAGACAAACTAACTCTCAAATGATATAGAAGAAGCATCAAATGAATGTAAATGGGGGGTTAGGAACTTGAAGGGATTTTTCTTCTTTTGGAAGGGCTTTTGATTTCAGAATGTAATAGGAGTCTTTTTATTGTAAATATTTTCCAGAATCAAGGAGATTCTAAGATTTCATTATTCTAAATTATGTCTTTTCATGTAATTTGTTTCTTATGTTCTAGTTAATCTTCCTTCTTTTCATAGAGAGATTAATTATTCAAAGAAACTGTACCAAATTATGCCGTTTAGATACACTGCTATGTGTCCAAAAAAAAAACATGGCGAGTGGACAAGAACTTCTTAGATTTTTATTCAACATGTGTTAAGGACTCTCAATATATGTTTTATAATTGCTCAACAACCTTGGAACAGACTGGTGTGTCCCTACCTGTAAATTCAGTATCTGAACGCTACACTCTATAGTGAGCGATATATCAAAAGTGATTATTATTGCAGACATATTTCCAACTATATCAAGTGCAAGGCGAGCTCTTCTCAATCTTTATGTGGTAATTAAAGCTGCTCTCTCCTTCTTATATAGCAAGTCCAACAACAAAAGGTAGAGTGAACATGTTAATGACCGCTCCCCACTCCACATGGGGTAAAGATTGTTGTTGATCTGGTTAATTCCTTTCCCCTTAGTTCATTCCTTATTCTATGCGATTATTCATCTCTTGTTGTGCTTTAAAAGGTTATTGTTGCGCTTTCTTATTAAGATTTTATTTATCTCGCACTTGATCTTAGAAATTCAAGATGATAGACTCAGGACTGATGTACTATTCTATTGGCATGAATATATGGTCAAAAGATGAAGGCATATACTTCTCCCTTCATTCTTCATTAGATGAATTTTTTTATCTTTTCTGTAATGGGCTTCTCATGCAACAAAGTGTTGAGAACAACATTGAATCCCAAGGGAAAATGGTGCTCCTTTGTTTAAGATTTGCATTGGCTACCCACAAAATCTCAGGTTGGATTACCATAAATCAAGGTGTGAGTAACCATGGTTTTGAAACAACTTAGTTGAACACACCCAAGTGCAACATTATATTCTTCTCTGTAAACTTTTCCACTGAAGTGGTCGTACTTGAAAGTGTCAATTCCAGGCCTAATAGTACCATGGTCAATCAATCAACTACTTCATCAGGAAATCATTCTTCCTGGTTTATGCAAGTACCATGGTCAATCAATCAACTACTTCATCAGGAAATCATTCTTCCTGGTTTAAGAAAAACAAACAGCTTGAAATTTGACAGAACAATTTGAGATTCGACGATATTAATCAACCTTTAACCTATCTATCTATGTTATGCCATGTTAATGTTGACAATGGAAAATTTTATAAGGCAACATTGGAGAAGTTGGTGCAGGTAGGCATCTCTGTCGATAAAAGATTGCATTATGAAGATTTTCAAACATTCTCCATTTGACGCTTTATATGCTTTTTCGTGGCTTTAGATGTGTTTGCATGTATGTTTTTTTCATGGCTTTAGATGTGTTTGCATGTATGCTCAATGCAAGTTATACTATATGGATTGTGTCTCGATTTATCTCCTTTATTGATGGCCATCAGATTGTTACGCAGGAAGTTTTGGGACAGGACCATCCAAGGTCAACCATCAGATGCACAAAATTAATTGACCCAAAATTATAATAGGGTATAATCGGGTGTACTTAGGTAGGTGAACCAAAGGCTTGCACTAATTTCCAAGAAGCTTGAAATAAATTAATTAAAGAAACCAACCTACAGAAACTTTTGTAATTGAACTTCGAGAATTTTATTTTTGTAATTTGTAAAATCCACCATGTCAATCTTAGAACACAAGGCAAACTTTACTTTAAGATACATTTAATGACCCTCTAAAGAGGCTCCCCTGCTTTCCTTATAAAGTAAACTGCTAGAGACTTGGGAAAAAGAGTACATGATTTTATTTTGTGAAGGAGTGGGTTAATTTGGGAGCAATATTTCTTTAGTTATTTTTGAGGTAGGTTTTTTGGCAGTTTTTAAATTTTCGTTCAATCCAGACTTTGATCAATTTTCTGAGCATCTGATTTGATTTAAAATTGGGCAAAACCTCTGAGGTATGGATCTAAAATGCATGGAACTCCCAAATTAACCTACTCATTTTGGGAATGTGTGGTCTTACAGCTTTGGTTGTGTACTTTCTTACAGTTTCAATTTATTTTGTGAATGTGTGCTCTTACAGTGTGTGCTCTTATAGCTTTGGTTGTGTGAATGTGTGCCTTTACAGGTTCATTTTCCAATTATAGTTATATCTTTGGTTGTGTACTTTCTTTTAAAACGCATACCAGGTTGTATAACGTGGCCTCCATAGAAGAGAAAATCACAGAGGGCATCAACCATGGCCTCCATAAGAGAGAAAAGCACATGAACACTGACACTGATCATAGAAATAGGAAGATGGTGGTGCCATGCCGAGACCGAGACCATACCGACCGAGACAAGAAGTAGGAAAGCGGTATACATCCTAGACCAGACCAGACTGGTCATTTCAATATTACTGCTAAGCAATGATAAAAAAAATTCCTTGTGAAAATCAAAATTTCTTATTAGTGAAATGTACGAGAATGTAGAAAAAATAAAGATAGTGAGGGTGTAGTAAAACAATGGATGCTTGAGATCCGTTGTTGAATTTGTGAAGAAAAGAATTAACCATGTAAGGAATTTGGGTTGCATTCTTATAAATATTACAGTTTATTATCTACTCTGAATTCTATTACCATAAAAATTAGAGAGATTTTTTATTTATGAAACATTTTAGATACATTTTGATTTTTGAAACATTTTAGTATAATTTATGATAATTTTTTATTTCATAATATTGTTTTTTAAATGTAAGTTTTCAAGTATATGTTTTTATTTTAACCATTAAAATTATTAATTTATCATTTAATATGATTATCAAATTTTAAAACAAAAATTAATTTTTAAATAATCATATTTGAAATAAATAAAA
>JZKD02S1626584.1:558751-577405 GCA_000966675.3 Picea glauca
TGAAAAAATTGATTAAATTCAAAAATATTAAAAACAAAATTAATTTTAAAAATTTTAAAAAACAAAATTATTTAAAAAATTAATTAAATCTAAAGTAAATTTAAAACAAAAATTATTTTAAAAATTTAAGCACACTTTCGAACTTGAGAAGATAGCGTCCTACATTTTAGGTATAATAAATGATTAGGTATAATAATTGATCTTTTGCAGTAAAACCTCTCTGCCGCAGTAGTTTTAGGAGAGAAGAAAAAAATCATAATCATATTATTCTGGAGAAGTTACGAGAAACCAAAATACTTTATGCTATTGACATTCAAAATAGGAGAAGCTCCGAGAAACCAATAAGCAGACATGGAGGAGAGTGTACAAACCAGGAGGAGCAGACTAAAGCTTAGGAAAGAACAATTTGTCAAAACAAGGTCGAAATCACCTGAAACAAACCATCAAAATAGAAGTCAGATTCAATCCCAACTGAAAGCACTGATCATTTTTCCAGTGCTGAAAAGCAAAATATATTAAAATTTAAAGTTATAATATTCATTCATAATGAAGATTAAACTAAAAAACCATTTAAAGACAGAAAAACAATAACAATAATCTATGATAAGTAAATAAATAAAAACATAAAATTAATGAAAATAATCGCCAATAAAATCCTTCCCTAAGTAAATACAGATCAACCAAAACACATGGCAGAAACGAAAACACCTAACAACAACATGAGAAGCCGACAGTGCAGCTGTTTTAGGTATAATAAATGATTTTAAGCACTAAAACCTTTCAGCACTAAAACCTCTGAGTTGCAGCTGTTTTAGGTATAATAAATGATTTTAAGTACTAAAAATTTTCAGTTGCGTCTGTTTCAGGAGAGAGGAAAAAATCATAATCATAATTATAATAATATTATCCTACCAGAAACCAAAATACTTCATAGATTGACATTCAAAATAGCAGAAGCTCGGAGAAACCAATAAATGGAGGAGAGTGTACGAACCAGGAAGAGCAGAGTAAAGAGTAGGAAAGAGCCATCCGTGAAAACAAGGTCGAAATCACCTAAAACAAACCATCAAAATAGAAATCAGATTGAATCCCCGAATCATTTTTCCAGTTATGGAAAGAAAAATATATTAAAATTTAAAGTTATAATATTCAATCATAATGAAAATTAAACTAAGCAACCATTTAAAGACAAGAAAAAAAAATAACAATAATCTACCATAAACAAATAAATAAAAACATAAAATTAATAAAAATCTACCATAAAAACATAAAATTAATGTACCATAAACAAGAATCGCCAATAAAATCCTTCTCTAGGGAAATACATATCGACCAGAAAACACAAGGCAGAAACGAAAATGCCTAACAGCAACATGAAAAGCCGACAATGCATATGGGGAAGGGAATATGGGTTTATATAGGAATTCAAAGTGTAGGTAAGTCGTTGGATTGTAACGGTTATAAGATCTACGGATATTAGAAAAAGACCATCAGAAACCAAGTTTCTTCCAAACCCCAGCGGGATTTTTCTAACATGTTTTTTCTGGCCATGCTTTTCTGAGATGGGACGGAGTTTGACCAACAAACATTTGATCAAGTTTCGACGAGATGGAGTGGTTTGGATCATGGTTGCTTTTTGTGATCATTCTTTTCTGAGACGAGATGGAGCGGTTTGGATCATGGTTGCGTTTTTGAGACTGGATGGAGCGGGTTGGATCATGCTTTTCTCTTCCAAATCCCATGGTTTCTTTTTTGGATCATGCTTTTCTAAGATGGGACATAGCTGTTTGTGGTATCGTTAGCAAGCAACGATCATAAACATATCTAGTTGGTGTCGACAACCACCTGTCAAACATTTTTTTTTGGTTAGATGCGTCCATGTTACGCGCTCCAATAATGTAGGTTTTAAGATATTTTCTACTGTTTTATATACATTATTTTTTATAATTTTATTACTAATTTTTAATGTTTTATATATTGTGTATTAAATGGAATTTAAAAAAAAAAAATTAAAAATTTTGAAATAATTTTTTTAATTTTTTAAATAGATAATAAATTGTAATTTGACAAATTTTGTTTGATTTCAAAAATACTTAAACAAAAATAAGATTAATTTAAAATTAAAAACTTCTAAAATATTTCATACACCAAATAATCAATATAGTATAGGAAGGGAAAGCATTTTCCACACCAGTAATTATGCCACTAAGTTATCTTGCTCATTCAAGGGTAATACTCCGAGTGCCATCCAATTAGCTAGGGGTATGTTTGAGCTTGCATGATATCAATTGATCATTCCATTTAGACGCAAATTCTCTCTTTATTCCCCGTGAGTTGCATGGTGATTCAACTTTCACGAGTCAACCATCTCATGATTATTCAACTTTCACCAGTCAACCTTAGCTATGGTATATTGATTCTATCTAGAAATGACAGGTGCACTTGATATATTATGCTTTCACTATACATGCTTATTTTACTTTGGTTTAATATGCAATACTTCATATGTTGTGCTATGTTTGTCATTAAGAAATGGTGCTATAACTTATAAGCTAGTCATGAAAATGGTAAAGATTCAAGTGTTATCTAATAACAAGTCTATAACGTTAACAATTTTATAATGTTAACATTTTTATATTTTGTCTCATTTTACCATGAGGCATATGACTTTTTCTTTAATGATGCGATGGGTCTTCAGTTAGGATATAGTCTAGCACGGGTAAGGAGATAACAATACTTGAAAAATAACTATATTACTATGTAACAATAGAACGAAAAGGAAAAGGCAAAGATGACTACATTGCAAAGGAGAAGATGACTACATTGCTTTGTAACAACACAACGAAAAGGAAAATGAGATGACTATATTACTCTGTAACAACACAACGAAAAGGGAAAAAATAAAATATGAGCCATACTTATAGCCTATTGGAACCATCAAAACTGTCAATTACCAGCGTAGAAAAAATCACTTACCTCCATCAGATTCTTCGTCAATCCATGTCCATATTAGAGTAGATATATTATCCTCCTCCTTCTCCTCCACCTATCTATATCCAAAACAAACAGATCAACCCATATTATTATCAAAACAAAACAAGAAATCATGGAAACAAATTTAAATAAAAAACAAAGATTCCCCCCACCTCGGCCACCAACCTGTACATACCTCCTTGGCCGCTCATACAGAAAGAGATGCCTTATCCAAAGATTAACATGCCCCTTGACCCAAAAAATAAAAGAAATAAACAATTAAATCTGATAGAAGGAAAAGCATGGCATTGCTACAAAAAAAACAAAGAAAATAAAAATCATAACACTCCACAATAAAGAAAAAGTGTGAACCCAACTCAAAATCAAAATCAAACCTCCAAACCCTAAATTCTCAAGTCTTCTCTAATTTACCTTCACCGACTCCACGAAACGATTTAGGCTTCTTCCTCCCAATGTAGCCAATACAAAGAATGACATGGATCAACTCTCCTTTCATTTTTCTTCACCAACTCCACAAAATGATGCACACTTCTTCCTCCCCGAATGTACCAACCTCCATCCCTAACTTCTAAATTACGATTTTATTCTAGCCTCGCAATGGTACCATTGGAACACATTGCCAAATGGAAGAAAGTACGAGTGACTCACTCTAAGGGATGAACATGCCATCAATTACTTATTCAGACTTATCTTCTTCACAAAGCCATTTGTAGAGTTACCCACTCTAGGCACTCTTAAGGAGGCTTTCTCATCGAGTAGTATCTTTTGTATTCATTTTCAAATGGGATGTTGTCGCGTTGGATTGTGTTTTCTTTTTTTAATTTAATTTTCTTTCATATTATTATACATCAATGGTAAATGATTCAATTTGAATTACAAAATAATTGACATATTTTAAAAAATTGTAAAATATTGTTCAAATTTGAGTCCCAAAAAACCATTTTTAGAGTGGGCTTGTTAAGCATCTATGTCATCAAATATTAGAATTATGTTTCCATTTACTGGTTTTGCTAAGCATTTTGGTTATGATTGGGAAGGTGATGTCACTATTTTGAAGCTATTATCTTTGTGTAACTCTTTAGTTGCAAGACCCAACATTTACATTTCATTTCATCTAGATAATCTAGAATGTTGATACATGAATATTGTCTTATCCTCGATGCCATGTCCACAATTTTAGTCCCCGCAGTTAAATGCAATTATTTACGATTAATTTTTTCTTTTGTTTGGGGATGGATTGTTTAACTATGTGTTCTATTGTTTGAATGTTGATGGACGATTAGTGCAATATTGTTGTTTGTTGGCAATGAAACATTTATTTTATGAATGCCAATGTATTCTTGTAAAGAGAATTATTAATCCTTCCACAATAGTAGTGTTACATGATGTGTGTGAATGGAAAATTATCATTGTAGGATGCCATTGGGGAGTAGCGGGTACAATTGTAGCATGTAACTCATGTCACTCTAGCCTTTATCCCTTCTAAGAATGAAGTCATCTGTATGACTATGTGAATGTTTTTAGGGGTCTAAAGATATAGACATCCTCATAAATGATCTAAACAAGTAACCTTGTCTTAGGAATACCTGAATCTAATATATGCACATGAGAAAGAGTTAAAGAGATTGGTTTTGACTTGCAAAATGCAACATTGGTTGTGGAATTCCTTTGGAAAATAATACTTCATAAATATGTAGTTGGTTATCCCCTTTGAGAATAGATTCATGCTTGCATGGCTTCGGCATTGGGTTGTAGAAATTTCTCTTGAAAACTCCTTAAATATCTTCTCAAAAGGTTTGATCGAGAATGGATATGATAGGAAGACCCCCTCTAGTTTTTCCTAAGAAGAATTGTGATGGAGTAGGACAAGGATTTGAAACAAAATCCTCGGTAAATGAATAATGCATGGACTTTGCTATATTTCCAAAAAATATGTTGTTGATTGTGAGTTAAAACAGTGCCATAAATCCCTAAAATTCCTTTGGAAAACACTTCGAAAATTTTATGAAAAGACTTTTCCTTTTCTGAATATCATCGCATAAATAAAATTTCAGTGCGATACAATATGTATCGCATGAGTAAAACTTCGGTGTGATACAATTTGTATCGTAAGGACATAACTTGCATGCAATGTGACGTTTATCTCCCAAAAAAGACTTGGAGACTTAAAAAAAATTGAGGAAGTTTGTGTATCTCAGGAAGAAGATATTTGTTGTAGTGTGATGTATCGCACTAAAATAATTTTGGTGTTGTACACAACAAGACAAGAAAGTTTTTGGCGATTCGATAAAGGAAGAAAGTTAGTTGTAGATATGACAGAGATCAAGAAACAATCAAAAGGATTATTGGATCAAGGGGTCATCGGGCCCAATTCATCTCCTTTTGGTTCTCCGATCATGATGGTGCCAAAGAATGATGGCACATGGGGAATGTGTGTCTATTACCAGGCCTTAAATAAAATCACGGTGAAAAATCGATACCCTCTTCCTCGTATATATGATTTACTTGATCAGTTAAACAATGTTGTTTATTTCACTAAGTTGTATTTGCACAGTGGATACCATCAGATCAGGGTTGCAGAACATGATGCATGGAATACTTCCTTTAAAACCAAACAGGGATTGTTTGAGTGGTTAGTTATGTCATTTGGGCTCTGTAATTCTCCAACAACTTTCATACATGTGACGAATGATGTATTCAGGCCTTTCCTAGATGATTTTGTGATTCTATATTTAGACGACATTCTTATTTTTAGTGGGACTTCGGATGAACATGTGAGGCACGTAAAGAAAGTATTGGATACTTTGCAAAGGGAAAAGTTGTATGTAAAATTTTCTAAATGTGAATTTGGAAACACTGCACTTTTGTACTTAGGTCATATTGTAGGAGGAGGACAATTAAAAATTTATCCTTCCAATATTGATGTAATTGTAAATTGGCCTGAGCCCAAAAGTGTAACTGAGATATAGAACTTCTTAGGTGCATTCCAATATTGGAGGAGGTTCATTTCAAACTTCTCCTTGATAGAAACTCCTTTGCATGCCTTAATCAGTGTGAAAAACAAATTTTAGTGGGGAGGAAAGAAACAAAAATATTTTGACACTTTGAAGGAAAATATCAGTACCACACCAATATTAGAACTTTTGAATATTCAACAGCCCTTTGAGATCGATACAAATGCCAACGGATACGCCATGGGTGAAGTATTGATGTAAGTCTATCTGTTACCACTCTAAATCTTTTCCTACAAGTCAACGAGTCCATGTAATATGACAATCTCACACTTCTCTTGTGTCTGGGCATTTTGGGGTAGGAAAAACTATGGCTCATTTACAGAGGTTTTGTTATTGGCCTCAAATGAAAGAAATTTTAACCAAATATGTAAAGGGGTGTATGATGTGTTCTACTTGTGATCCCACTAATAGAAAACTGGGGCTATACTCACCACTACCTGTTCCATCCCATCCATGGGAAAGTATCTCCATGGATTTTGTAGGGGGTTTATCAATTTTAAAAGGGGGTCATGACTATTTGTATGTCGTAGTGGATAGGTTCAACAATATGTGTATCTTAATGTCATGTAAAATGAAGATCACTATTGAGTAGGATGCTAATCTCTTCTTTCAGTATGTTTCGGTTCACTTTGTGTTACCCACATCCATTATCTCAGATCGAGATAGTCGATTCCTTGGGGAGTTTTGGACAAGCTTGTGGAGAATGATGGACACCAAATTGAAGAGGAGCACTTCTTTCCATCTACAGACTGACGAGAAGATAGAGGTTGTAAACTGAACAGTGGTACTTTTTCTTTGAGGCTACTACAACAAGCATCCCAAGTTATGGGATGCAAAAATACCCTATGTACAACATGCTTACAACTGTGCATTACATTCCTCCACTCAGTGTTCTCCTTTTGAGACATGTTTTCGGTACCTACCTAAAGTTCCTTTGGAATCAATGTATGGGAGAGATGTCTATTCAAATGAATAAAGAAATGAAGATAGAGCCTGTAAGTTCATCCATAGGATCTAACAGGTGCACCAGGAAGTCAAGGAATAGTTGGAGAAAATTCAAGCACAGTATAAAGCTTGGCATGACAAACAAAGGGTTAATCATAATTTCCATGTTGGAGACTAGGTATGGCTTCACAACAACAACAAGAGATTGAAGGGTGAAGGCAAGAAACTCAAGCCCATTCGTTATGAACCCTTCACTATTTTGGAAAAATGTGGTGCCAATGCTTTTTGTCTGGATATTCCACCTTATATGTATATTTACTCAATTGTAAATGTAGAGAACTTGAAACTTTTTGATCCTCCCATGATCATGGATCAGGATGAGGAAGTTTAAATACGTTCATTTGATGAGTTTTCTCCTGAGTACTTGGATGAGTTAAAGGAAGATATCAACCTGGACAAAAGGACAAGGACTTCACACAGGGTTGATGTTGATTATATTCGAGTGGGATTAAAGAGCGCACTTCCAAGCAAGGAAAAATGGATTGAGAAGGACAAGGTGAGGGAACTTTTCCCTCACTTATATGTTAAATGATGAAATCTTTTGGTGGTCCAAAAATATCTCAGTGGGAAGTCGTAATCCAAAAAGGATCGAGAGAAGACTAAGGACAACTCATAATTCACAGAAGCAACTCATGAAGATTAGAATGGCCTCAACAGACATAGAAAGGGGAAAACTTAAAATTTCTAAAAACTCAGTGAAAATGACATCATCATGAAGAGAGCTTCATAATATTTCCAACGGATCAAATGACATTAGGGATCGAAATCTATTCACGACCAAATTTTGGTCAACCTAGCCCAGTCAGCAGGGGGATGAGTCAACATTCGTACTGCTGACATCAACATCAGTACAGATGACATCAACATCCGTAAAACATATGTGGGATGCAAAAGGGGCAACACTTGTCATGTTGACGTCAGCATGGTGACATGGCAACACTAGAGGCTTCCACATGTCACTCATATTTGGCATTTCTGGGTCATTTTGTGAACCAATAAAATTGTGCCACGTGGCAGTCTGTACATTGACGTGGCATGTTGAGTTGGAAAATGTGTTGTTAGACAATACACTAACATGGCAGGATGATTGTACAGTGGTTGATGTGGCCCAATGGTTGGCTTCCACCTGCTAGTGGAAAAATTCCCAGTGACAACCCAAGAGCGAATTTTCCAAAAAATAATATAGAAAAAGATTTGGCGGATCCGCCAAATCCAGCGATACCCTGCCAAATATGGTGACCAACCATCATATCTAGAACACTGCTAAACTCACCGGAAAAAAATATTTCAAATATACACATTGTTACAATGAATACCCAAAAAGGGGAGGCATGCGGGCTCGACCCCGGGACCTCCCCCTCTATTAACACCATAATATATGCTCTGATAACCATAAGGCCAATGGCCTTCCATTTATTACAAGGCCACTCTTTTTTATTAAAATGTGAATCCACCCATGTTGGAAGGGGGCATGTGAGGGTACGGACCAAAACAGTTTTCAAGACAAACTCTCATCATTTATTGTAGGTTGTAGGGAACAAAAATCGAGACAGAGTTTGTCCTAGGCTTGGGAGTGCCAGAGTTAGATCAAAGCATGGAGACAATCATTTTTGGGTAATTCGATGCCACAAATCCAGTGATGTTGTTTTTTTTCTGATCTGAGCAAAGCTTCTGCAACTTGATTTCAAAATGAGGTATACCTATGTATTTTGCCAAATTATTTTGCTGAGTTAATAAGAAGGCCTACCCATTTGAGAGAAGGACCTGAAGCCGTAGTCCACCAAGGACGAAATTCGTTATCAAGTTTTTGTGTTCATATTGATGCTTATGTCTCTTCATTACTGATATTTTTATTATTTAATGGTGTACTTTAATTTATGCTCATTTAATGCAATTCTTTAGAAGTCACTCGATGAAAATATCCTATATCAATTTATAAGTAATAGCCTTGTATTAATTTCTTCTAATGTCTGTACAATGCCATCTGTTAGCCACCTGTTCTTCCAAAAAAAATAAACCAAAACAAATTTATTCCATTAAGAAATTAGAGTTTGATGCCTCACCACATAAAAAAAATTGTATGAACAAAATGATCTGAGACTGGTCGCCATGACCATCTAGCTTGCGACAAGAGAAAAAAAAAATAGAAAAACTGGAGGAGCTAATCTTTGGGTGAGATCAGGAAACCATGGATGTTGTAGGCCAGGATGAACTTTTGGCCGCATGTTGGGCATTGAGTCCATGCAAGAGCACCCCCCAATGCATCGAACAAAATATCCATTATTTGTTTGAGGATGCACTGAGAGTGCAGTTGGTCTTCTTTATTTTTCCTAATTTCCAAAATGATTTGAAGGTGTTCGTCCAAGAGTCGATTTGTGGAGAGAAGAGGTGTCTCTTCCTCCTTTTCCTCTACAACGCTCTTCATATGCTCCTCCACCTACTAGCTTGACGGGAATTTCTTCCTCCACCATGTAGCTGCCTATGCCAAACACATGGTCTTGTGGATGGATTTTGCATGGTGGAAAGAGGATTAGTGTGCAAAGGAGTGCTCTCTTTCGAAGGTGGTGTCTCCTCTTTGATCGAATGGTTTCCATGGATCAAAGGATGAGAGTGAGTGGGTGACGATGGAAGGTCAGGCAACCCCTAACTATTATCCTTGACTATTATGAGAGTCAATTAGGAGGGGGTGAGTATGCCACATATAGAGAGGGCCATGTAATACAACGATCCTCTCATGTACTTCCCCCTTTCTCTTGACATGGTGGAGGGATTCTAGAGGCTGGTCTGCGGAGGAGTGAAGGAAGAGGGTAGAGGGACTAGTGGGAAGAGCCTAGAACAGCCTGAAAGAGTCGTGGAATAAGATAAATTGTAGGGGGAAATGAAGAGAATTTTCCTGAGAGAGATGAGGGGTAGGAGCGCAATTGCAGAGAAAAAATGAGAGAATTTTCTTGAGAGAGACATGGAGCAAGTGCAGTTGCATAGGGAAAAAGAGAGAATTTTCCCAAAAGAGCCAAGGAACAAGACCAAACGCAGAGGGGGAATGAATGAATTCACCAAGGAATTTTCCCTCTTAGTGAAACTCAAATTGATAGATAGGCTAGCCATGAGAGCCGAGGTGATGACTTCCCTAAGCCTGGTGCCTAGCACGGTACACTTTGTATGGATTACTTGTGGGGAAATTGAACTTGCAAGGTTTTCCAGGTGCACTTCCATTACTCTTCGCTCGGTGCGAGTCGTTCTAAAATAATGGTTGGAGGGCTAGAGTTCGGGGTTATTAAATCTTGTTTCTGCCCCATGCCATCTTTCCTCTAACTTTGTCTAGATGTCACCCCATCCAGGGAACAATTTCTCCAATTTGAACAAATTTTGTTCTCTTACTTGTGATCCAAGTATTGTGGGGCTCATGATCTTACCATGGTCACTTGGATAGTCTATATTATTCCCAAGGATGATGGGTACCTTGGTATGATTAAAGTAGAAACCCAAAAAAGAATTTTGGCTACTAAATGAGTGGTTAGGTTTTTGCAGGGCTCATCCGCTTGGAATTTTTAATGCATCATAGATTGATTTCAGCCCATCATGTTGGAAAAGTAAAGTAATTATTTGGTTTATGTGATATCATTTATTCTCCTCATAATTTCCATATTTCAGGGCCCTTCATCTTCAGAAGTATCAGGACATCTTGGAGGAGGATGGTAGGTTTGGTTTGTTGATAATGGTCAAGTAGTATATTAGGGTAGGATCTGGCAAGGAGGAAAATTTGGAGTTCGAAATAGGAGGGTACCTGCATATTTGACATCCCTCATTTTTAGGATAGGAGGTTTAACATAAATAATATTTTATTCTAGAGGGATATTTGGGATTCCAAATCTTGTTCTTAGAAGACCTGAAATTTAGTGGCTAGAGAGTTTGCATTTTATTTTACATATTGGAATACCTTGATGGAGATTATTAGGCTCATACCCAAAGAGGAAATTTTTTAGATGAACATTGATATCACTAGTCCATTTTGGTGAGATTAGGAGTGGAGTTTTAGACATCCCTTGACTTAGCATGATTCATGTAAGATCTACTCCATTCTACATCAACAACATGAATTAGGTACCATTCTTAATTCTAGGTGCATTTCTTTGAATCGAGAGAGCCATTGGATTTGTCAGTTTCATAGGGTATATTTGATTCAATTTTGTTGTTGGTCTGAATAGTTTAGCTCCAAGGGTATTAGTTGTCAAGGCCATGATTTCAAAAAAATTATAATTGTGTCCCTAGAAAAAAGGGGAAAACTACTAGGAGCACCACTTTTCGATTTAGATGACGATTTTAAAGTTTTGTTTGCAATGGTAGTACTTGTCAAGACGAGAGGCTTCAAATAAGTTGCAATTTTCCTGTCAAAAATAAAAAATGGTGTTACTATTAGCAGCACTTCTTGATTCAATTGTTGATTTTAAAGTTTTTGTTGACAAAATTATTATGATGTTAATGCCATGGTTGCAAAAGGTGCCTATTTTAATGCCCCCCAAAATTGTGTTACTAGTAGCTCCACATTTTGAAACATGGGTAAAAATAGACACTAAAAATCACCTCTAAAAATACAATAACTCGACAAGTTGGTAAGTATGTTGCATAGGGAAATACTTCTTTGATGTTTTGTTTTGGGAAACCTAAGTGAGAAAAGAGGAATGCCATTGGTTTTTTCAGACCTTTCTACTTTCCCAAAAAGGATAAAATGCCTTAGCTATCAAATACTCATCCTCAAAGGACTCCCTTAATAGCACGAGTTGTTGAGGACATTAGCATCAATTCACCTAGGTATATATTCATTTGGAATCAGATCCAAAATGCTACATGTAAATGGAATACCCAACCCATATGGTGTCTACCACAGAGGGTGACTGAAGATTTTAAGATCTACAATTATTGTGTTATCAAGAGGGTATTGTAAGCATCAAAATGGATATCCAAAGAGTTGAATTGTGACTATGTATATTATCAAAAAGGATGGATTTGGGTTTCAGGATCAATTTGGAGTTTCTTGACAAAAATGAGGACAACTTAAGTTCATTTTTTCCTTTGCAAGAACAAAGTTGGAGAATAAGGGATTTCATATGTGGGGGAATTTGTGGGACAAGGATGAAGATAATTGTTGTACTTTTAGTACCTAAAAAAATGTCCAATGGAGCTCCATTAATGAAAACAACAAGAAAAAAATATCCAGGTGAATGCAAAGAAGGTATGGTGGTAGGTATTCAAGAAAAGAGTCAATACAATGATCGTAATAATAACAAAGACTTCATACAACAACATTAATGATAACAGTATAAATAAACACTCCTTCAACAATTCTATACAATAATAAGTGACAGGATGGGAACATTTATGGAGGAAAGAGATATGGAGGGTGTATGCATGTAACATTCCTTAGTTTAGATCTAATTCAAATTCTTTATATATTTAGTAGTTCAATTCTATTTTTTTTTCTTGAGTTAATAGTTGCATCCACTACTAGTTAGAGTGATTCACATGTGGAAATTTTCCAATTTTAGATAGGGTTCTTTCCTTGTGGAATGTCTCCAAGGTTAGATATGGTGCTTTGCATGCATACTTGTACCCTCCTCTACTCGGAACACCTTCCTATGAGTAGTTTTTTCATGTAGGTTGAGTTTGCTAATCATGACACTAAGAAAAAATGTAAGGTTTACTTTTATTCTATTTAAGACACTATTTTGCATGTGTCCACATTCATTATACCTCCTAGCCTATAAAGGGGACGACGGGAGTATGGTTTTTATTCATTTGCAAATTAGGAAGCAGTGGGTGATGAGAAAAGTTTAAAGATTTCAATGTAATTCTTGTTTCCATGAGTAATAAATAGTAATGATATTCAAGTTTCATATTTGTGTACCTACTACTACTTTCCTCAATTTTATGTTTTTTAATTTCTAGTAAAGTTAATATTGTAGTTTTGATAGAGATTTTAATTTTTCCTAAGTATGTAGGTTAGACATAAAACTATAATTTTTACCATATTCTGAAGAGTTTTAACATGGTATAAGAGCATAGTTTATGAAATCAACTTTATTTTGTATATGGAGAGACACATTGTCTAGAATAAAGAGTTTTCAAAGGATTTCAGTGAACAATATGTCCAGTATTTAGAGATAGAAAAAAAAAAATCAACGATCGGCATGTGGAACTCAAAAGAGTTGTCAGGTGAAAATCCCTAGTTAATCTAATGATTTTATATTGTATCTTGCTCAAAAAAATTACAACAATGGAAACTCCTAGGATGCAAGAGAATCAGTTGTTGGAATGAGCCTCCAATCGTGTTCCATAGAAGTTGAGATTAAAAAAGCTCTTGGAAATGGAATAATTATGGTAACTTGTGGAGAACATGGTTGCACCATCTACAAATCCCAAAGATCATGAAGAACATGACAACAAGGTAGTAAACTTGTTGGAAGGAGCCTCCAACTTTGTTCCATAGAAGTTGAGATTACAGAACCCCTTCTAAATGGAAGAGTTATGGATTTCTCTATCCAATTTAATACCCATCGGTATTAGCAGTGCACCTTAGTGAAACTCAATTCTCCTCGAAGAATACAAATACTAATTTCTCTAAACTAAGTCTTGACATAAAAAAAAAACTCCTTATTCATGTCTCTCTTTGCAACAACAATCTACAATTGGCTTGTTTCTCCTCATCTTTCAATTCTTCAAATTCCTCCGAACCGCAAGATCCAAAAAGCATATACAAGATCTCGGTTAACCCAAAATCCATGTAATTAACCATTACACAACACATGCTTAAAACGGAATGATAAAATGGCCCTCATATCATCTCAAATACCCACATACATGAAAATGTATTGACTCCCTGCAATCCCTCATACCATTTCAAATACTTTCAAGCATTCAAATGCTTGCCATCACAAATACTCACAATGATATAAATTCATCAATATGGCTATAATCCCTCAAATACAACACCCACTCATAATATAGTTACTAAATCATCTCAAATACCTATGGGCATGCAATCCCTTGGATCATTTTAAATACATACAGTCATACGAAGGAGAATCTATAATCATAAAACATATTCCAAGACACCACAAGATACATGTATCCAATTATTAGTCTTCCGAACTAGCACCAAGACATAGCATGTATTTTGACGTTCTACTAACATGACAAATGATAGATCTAAATGCACATTTGTGCCTATAATCCCTTAGGCACAACACCCACTCACAATCCAATGAATCCTCAAATCATGTCAAATTCTGGTAGGCATGCAAATCCACCAAGATGATTATAATCCCTTAAATCATCTCAAGTACCCACTTAGACACAAATGACTTACAAATGTATTGATGTCCCTATACTCCCTTGAATCATCTCAAATACCCACACTAATGTCGTATAATGCCTGAAATAATCTCAACGTTTAGAGGAGGCAGAGGAAGTCCCATATCAAATACCTGAATAAGTATATATGCAATGATGTGCTTGTAATCCCTTGGATCATCTCAAATCCTTGCACTGTGTTGCTATCCATGTAGGCATACAAATCCACTAATGTGATTATAATCCCTTGAATGATTGCAAATACTCATATGTATACAAATGTCCTACAAATGCACTATGTCCCTATCATCGCTTAAATTATCTCAGATAATTTCACTAATGGCTCCATGATTCCTCTATTTATCTCATCCAACAAAGGAGGGTTGGAAGGCCCATTTCAAATACCCACAAATCATTTGAGTGCATAGGTGAAGGAGAAAAATGTTACCCAAGAACCAATCAACCATTATGCTAGTCAAATGAGGAACAAGAAGAAGGACCTCTTTGAATACCCTCATTAGAATATATTTGTTTATAAACTAATGTTCACTAATCCTGACAACTACTATGAAATAAAAATTTTGTAATTGTGAAACCTATTCAAAAGAACTACAAAATAAGTGTGTCTACAATTATTATCCCTATATGTTATATGTAAGCACACAAATAAAAAAGATGGCGAAAAATATGAGAAATCATGCATCCTAGCATGACAAAATATATCAGATGATGGTGTGAGGGAGAGCTATCATGGTGTTGTGGGCCATATTAAAACTCCTCACAACTTTCAAATTTTGAGAAACGGGATTCGTTCTTGCAAAATCCGATCAAGATTTTGTTGGAGATTGACGGGATTTATCCGTTAGCGTTTTTGGAGAATGACGGGATTTAGAATCAAGATTTTTTTGTATCTGGGAGACTTACAGGATTTATCCGTTAGTTTTTTTGGTGACTCGCGGGATTTAAAATCAAGCTTTTTTGTATCAGCTCCTTTTAACCATCTAGGAGGGGTGGAATTTATATATGTCTGAATTTCCATTGCACTTGTTTGTTAAAGTCTTCCTCCCCTATCACTTGCAGAGTCTCTGTATTTGTATTTGTTTTCATTGGAATTTCTTCCTGTGTCTCTAATAACTTGTGTCAGGCAGGTTGGTCATGAATAATCCAATGGGGATAAAGATGTTGTCCTGTGTCTCTAATAACCTATGTCAGATAGGTTGGTCATGAAGAGTTGGGAGATATCTCTCCACCCATTCCTCGTGCTCTTGACTTTATAGGTAATGTTCCAGGATCAGATACGGTCACAGACTCTCCACCGCTTCTGTTTCAGGTAATTCATTGTTGATTTCAGTTTAATTGTTATTTGTTTCTGCATGCATTGTAAGTTTTTTTTATTTAAAATCATGGGAATAAATAATTGGTAGGTTGTATCTGAGCTAGGCAGAGATTAAGTCTGACTGTCACTATAACTTAAAATATATTCAATAGAACTTAAAATATATTCAATAGATTGTAAGTCAAATATATCAATAACTTGTGTGATTTAGCAATTTAGATTATCTCTATCAAAACTAACTACAACTAAGATATTGATTGTTTGGTTTATTTTAATGAAGGTTGTCTAGTTGTGTTAAATATATTGTATCCTCAAGAGACTAACCGTACACTGCCAGCTGTACTGGACAGTTGTACTTTCTATTTTTGTCTTGCTTGAGCATATATAGCTCAACCATCTTACATTGTAAGCGTGATCTTCTAAGTTCTGTACTTCTTCATACATTTGAATATACTATTCTTTTTCTCTCTGCATTTCTCTGTCCTTCACAATTTATCATGGTATCAGAGCTACAGCAGTAAGCCTCTTCACACAGTCGGGAGAGAAACTCGATCCTCACAGCGCAGAGCCTCAAAGATCTTGAGAGCACGCGTCATAGACTTTTCACAAGGCTTGGAAAGCTGTATGCAATACTCTTTAAAGATCGCCGTGAGAAGCTAGCAGAGGAAGCAGAGAACGCAGAAGAAGAAACCTGCACAATTTTCTCAAAGAACCGTCAAAGATTAACGCAGAAGAGCTGTAGAACGAAAGAAGTTTAAAGAACTTGAATATTTTGCTTCAATTCGTTAAAGATTCAAGCAGAAGGCTGAATCGTTTAAAGATTTTTTGAAAATAGCTCAAATCTGTCAAAGATTGTAGCAGATCATGAAGAAATCGTGAAATTCTTTCAAATCTTTGAAAGATTCACGAATCTTTCTTCCACAGGTGTAAAGAACGCATCTCAGGCGCAAAGAACAGCCACTGAATCCGTGAAATTCATCCTGCGAACGGTTCCATGGCGGGAAACTAGTTCAGAAGGGACTTGGAGGGCGCGGAAAAGCCGAAAGCATTCTAGCCGTCCGATCTTGTGCAAAGGCCCGACGACCGTTAGATCAGGGAGAAAGTGCTCGAGGTTTAACCCTCTAGAGCTCAGAGTCAGACTTTTCACTTGTGAAATCCCGACATCATCTGGACCGTCCATCCAGAAACACATGGCGAGATCCTATTCCATCGCAAAATCACGAGTTGGACGAGCAAAGGAAACTGCTCTCCACAAACACCGATACACGATATCGCGATATCCCGAGAAGGATTCTGAGCCATCCATCTCAGAGGACAGGTGGCATCAGATCAACGAATCGTCAAATCGGCATTCAGGGTTTCACAGTGTCAAAGAAACTTTAAATCGCGATACGTGAAATCCCGATAAGATCTCAGCCGTCCATTTTGGCTGGACACATGGCGGACGTTGAGGCCACTATCGGCATTCAGTGTTTCCACTTGACAGACACATTGTGTCAACGGAGCATCGCAAGTCGTGGTATCCCGAGGAAGCATCAGGACCGTCCATCTCTCTCGGACGCGTGGCACAAATCCGACGACTCGGAAAAAGTCCCGAAGAGGAAAGCGCCATCGGCAAATCGGGATTCGGGAAATCGCGAAACCTGAGAACAAGTGATCGGGTTTCTTTCTAGTGAAATCCCCAACGCAAATCTGAGCCGTTCATCTTTGAAGGACACGTGGCTGAAATCGAAGCTTTCGGGAAAAATCTCGATAAGCGATTTCATCGGTTTTTTCGGGATTCGACAAATCGAGGATCCAGGGGACGAGAAGTCCGGATCATTTCAAATTGTGATATCCCGAGGAGAAATCAGGACCGTCCATCTATTACGACACGTGGAGGCGATCAAAGATATTCGGGAAAAGTCCCGACAAGAAAAGGTCATCGACATTTCGGGATTCGAGAGACCAAGAGGTCGCACGTCTAAATCGTGAAATCACGAGGAAAGCACACGACCGTCCGTCTGCTGGGCCACGTGGCAGCAATCAACGATATCGACAAAAGTCCCGAAACGAAGCACGCCATCGAAAAATCGGCGATCGCGAAATCAAGGAGGCAAAGAACCTCGACATCAAAAATCACGAAATCCCGATTCGCGATATCCCGATACGATCTGGACCGTCCGATCAATGCACGATCTGGACCGTTGAAAAATTGAAAGGCTATTTTTCGCATTTCGGCGATTTGAAAGCCAAAGGAACGGGAAAAGCGCGTAGCACCTACACAAGGTGCGTGGTCACATTGCAAGGAGACCAAAGGGCCAATCCAAGCCCGATAAGATCCTATCGGCCATCGGCAAATCGGCGTCTCTGATTTCGGAGGTAAATACGAATTTTTCCCTCTCTTTTTCCTGCAAATTTTTTTTAAAATGGCGTCAACTAGCAATCTCGGCCCGACTCAGGGTCCGATTATTCTTGGTAAGAATTACGAATTCTGGTCTCTTCGAATGAGATCGTTCTTGCAAGCACAAGAGTGCTGGGAACTAGTGGATCTTGGCTATGTGGAACCAGATCCAGCAGCCCTCACTGCCATGACAAATGCCCAGAGAATTGCTCAGGCAACTCTGAGGACCAAGGAAAACAAAGCAAAATTCTGGATACATAATTCTGTGGATGATTCGATATTCTCGAAAATCACAGGCGTTGGTACTTCCAAACAGGCCTGGGACATCCTTAAATCTTCCTACCAAGGAAATGACAGGATAAAAACAGTTAAACTGTAGTCCTTGTGGACACAATTCGAGACTCTCCGGATGACAGAGTCCAAAAATGTAGATCAGTTCATGACCAGAGTCATGGGGATTGTGAATCAGATCCGACTCATTGGTGAAACCATCACTGATCAACGAATTGTTGAGAAAATTCTCAGAAGTCTACCCAAGAAATTTGAAATGGTTGTAACAGCCATCCTTGAATCCA
>JZKD02S1626584.1:586839-613332 GCA_000966675.3 Picea glauca
GAGAGAGAGAGAGAGAGAGAGAGAGAATATAGAGTGTGATAGGGAGAGATAGTGAGGGGCATAGAGATGGAAAGAGGGAGAGGAGAGAGAGAAAGAGAGAAAGAGAGAGAGTCTTACCCCTATCTCCCTCCATCCATATCTCATATTCCCCTATCTTCCATTACCTCTTGCTTTCCCTCCCTCACTTTTCTTCCCTTGTCTCTCCCACACCCATTCTCTCTTTGTATCCCTCCTTATCTCTCTCTCTATCTATATCCCCCCCTCTAAACATCTCTCTATCTCTCTCCCTCCTTCCCCATCTCTCTCTCTTTCATACTATTCTCCCTTTATCTCTCCTTAAATTTATCTACCTCCCCCACTCTCTCTCTCTCCTTCCACTCCCTATCCCCCTATCTCAAAATTTCTCTCTCTATATTAATCTCTCCCTCTCTCTCCCTCTCTCCCTCCCTCTACCTTCTCTTATCTCTTCGACGAATATCTCTCTCTGGAGTAGGAGTTCAGAGCTGTGGTTAGCATCACAATTGGAGGTCGACTGATGTCATCTGCAACATGATTGGTGTTTTAATTCTTGTTCTTGATGTTCAAGTAAAATTGATGCATATACATGGTCAACTCATGATGGCTATCATTATATAACTTTCCTTGTGTGTGTATGAATTCCAAAGGCCTGTGATTAGTGTAGATGATTGTTTCCTACACTAGAATGAAATTCTTCCGTTGTCAACATCCCTTCATAATGGACTACATATCTTTGTCATAGGTGGGGTAGCTACGAACAACATGAGATAGTGTTTCATTGTGATATGATATTGGATTCCCATGTTAAGTGAGGAGTGAATCGATAGAATAATATGAATCACCTATCTCAATCTCAAATGGCTATTACAGGTCTAGAAAAGTAAGGATTGTTGTTTATTAGAGGTGGAATTTCAAATCCTTGAATGATTTCTATTGGGAGGTGGCCCAAAAAATTTTCCTTCACTCGAACCTTTGTCACCAAGATCATGGCCCAAGCAATACAAGATAACCACCAAATAAACCTATGGCAGAAGTTGGCAAGGACCATGAAGTTGCAGAGCTCATTGATTTTATTTTAGGTTGGCCAATCATGGATAACTTGGATCCTGGATAGATCCACATGCACACCCTACTCATCCACAATGTATCCCAAATATTGGATTCTCTCCATACCGAAGGAGAACTTATCCAAATTTTCATATAACTTGTGTTGTTACAGGTTTCCCAAGACCTGTGAAATACACTTCAATTGTTTCTCCCAAGTTTCCCTAAAGATGAGGATTTCATCTACATATATGTAATACCCCTAGGTTGAACCCAACTGTAAATATAAATACAAATGTACGTAATTTGGTGAGTTGTTTGACATCATTTTTGTATGCACCTTTCATGGCATAGTGCATGCATGTATTGCGCACTAAAATGATGAAGTGTGCACATGCCACTATACCGCGTGCAACAACTTAAGTGTGCTTGATTTTGAGTCCAGGGAGCCTTTGTGTATATGTTGTGTTTTATAGGTTGTTAACCCAGTTAATATAATCTAGGAGGCTTATATTTTGTATTAGGCTAGAGAGCCTAGATGCTAAAGGCCAGTGAGCCTATTTTTGTATATGTCTTATCATTAATATAAAATACATCGATGCACACAGACCGACCATGATAAAAGAGTATGGGGGACTAAAATACACTACTTGGGGAAATGGGGGGGCTAAAAGTTAAGAAAAAGGGCTAATCTAGGGAGCTAATCCAAAATGGAATATTATGTTAATATTGCTTAAAGTATAAAATAGGGATAATTATTTTATCCTAAGTTCTAAGGATGGGGACAAGTGGGCCAAAGTAGCTCCCAACATGACAAGTGTCAAGTTGGGAACATGCATACATATAGTTTGGAATTAGCTCATTTTGGGGGGCCATTCATCCATTCATACGATCATTCAATCATCCATTCAAGGATTTTTGGATCATTCACTCACTCAGGGAGTTGTCCTACGTACCTTCCTATTACTGTACCTATTGGTGTGCGGGCATGCATGCTAAAATTTGGCACAGAGAGATTTTGTTGGGGTGCGCACAATATAGGTATATGTTGTCGCGTGAAAATTTAGTTAATGGTGTGCGCGGAGTAGCGATGCATGGTGTGGACATACTAAACATTGGCATGGTGCAGTGCGTAGAGAAAAATGTGCGTGAAATATTTGTGCGCAACACAAAAATTGTGCGCGACAGGTATTAGTGAAAGAACCAAAATTTTGCGCAGTATATATTGGAACGCAACACAAAAGTAATGGGCACCAGTTATTTATGTGACAAAGAAGTGATGCACAATGGTTATAGATGGGTGGAGCATGAATTACCTTGTGGTGTTGATGCGCATGATAAATATGTGTGTATAGGTTGAATTTGTGTGTGTTAAGTCGTTTGGATGGTGAACAACAGCACAAAACCAACGAATTTCTACGACATTTTATACTATTTGAACATCATCTTTTTGCAGTGCATTTTTGAGGCCCTTGGCAATGTTTTTAGTTACTCAAAAACAACAATGCCCTTAGCAGTGTCTTGAATTTTTTTCTTCAAGCTATCCCTGCCTACATGTTCTCTTCCCTGGATGCCCCATAAACAATCATCAAAAGTATAAGGAACCTATAGAGAAACTCCCTATGGCATGGACATGATCATAGAAAAAATGGGCCTTAGTCAGTTGGGACAAAGTTTTCAAACCAAAATCCTTGGGCGAACTAGGCCTCAGCGAAAAAGGAAAGCTAAATAAAACCATCAGGGAAACGATTTTGTGGTGTTGGCTCAAATATCTATATGAACTATGGGCCATACTCTGGAAGCACAAATACACTCTGTACATCCCACACGCACATCTCATTCGGATGGAAGATCAACTACAAGGCTCTAACGTATGGAACACATCATGTAAAAATTGATCACTCATACAGGCTCATGCAATTTTGAATGTTTGAAATGATCAAAACGCTTTGTTTTTGAAGGAATCTTGGAAACAACTTCCCACGTTGCAAGCAATGGATAACCTTCTCCCCTATCAATATCACATCCAATATTTTGAACTCCTCAAAATTGCAGACCTATGGATTAATGTCTCTATTCACCCCCCTTAGCGAAGATGGAAAATGCTCCCATGAGACCTCCAAACATGAACAAAATTTGACCTATAGAAATGGCGAGACACAATAATCCAAAGGAAGATATGCATTAGTGAGGAACTCAAAATTCTTCGTTGGGGGTATACCCCCACTGGAACTTTCACAATCAAAGAGGGATATCATCTACAAGAAAATTTCCACAACCAACCGAAAGATCACTTATGGAATATCATTTGGAAATCCAAACTATGGTCGAAAGTATCCACCTTTCTTTGGATTTTAGTCCAAAATAGAATATCAATTTGGGATAATCTCAGGAAGAAAGGCTTCATGGGACCATCAATTTGGCATATTTTTCATCAACAGGAAGAAAACATGGAGAACATTCGCAATCAATGCCCTAACAATGGGATAATTTTGGATAAGGCTTCTCAAATTATGAGAAAAACCAATGTAGAAAGGAACAACATCATAAAAACCATCAGGAGTTGCATAAATGAGGTATGCAGAACCCCAATACTAAATAGAATCTATCAACTCCTGCCAGGCTTCATTTTCTGGCAAATTTGGAAAGAAAGGAATAGATGAATATTTCATTCCCAGGATTCTACCCCCTCTCTCCTTTGGTCCATAATCCTTAAGAATGTTCAGTAAACCATCCAAGCCCAACCTTTGACCTAGGAAGACATTCCCATTGAAAATAATGAATCTTCCATTCTTTCCACTTGGAAGTTTACCCGTTACCCCCACCATTATGAACCCTCTCCCAATATCCTTTCCTCCAAGCCCCTCCACTTAGAATCCTCCCCCCGGGGATTCTACAAAGTAAATTTTGATGGTGCTTCCAAGGGAAAATTTGTCCAGGAAGGATATGGAGAAGTTATCAGAGACAGTTCCAACCAAATACAATACCTCATGGTTGAACATATGGGACATGATACAAACAACTCAACATAACTTTGGGGCCTCATCAGAGGAATCCAAATGGCCTATGATATTAATATGAATTACCTCAGAATTGAAGGGGATTCTAAAATAATTATCTCTCTTGAATCCAAAATCATAAATGGAAATGATCCAGAGAAAATCACTCCAAGTTGGTAACTCATGGGTCCCCTAAACAACTTACAAGCTCTTCTATGACCTTCACTCACTCTGATCAGCTCTCATATTCAACATGAAGCTAATAAGGTTGTTGAAAAACTAGATAATGAACGATTAACCTCTCAATTGAGAGTCATTTTAATCAACGTAGGGAAGTCATCAGACTCACAGTTGTTGCTTCAATGCAAGGAGATGGCTCTCCAAGAAACCCCCCCTAGAATGGGGTGACGTCTGTCGAGTAGTGGGAACCTAGAACTCATGCAGACTAGGGATTTATTACCCCTAGCCACCAGACTGATATCCAACCTACTCAACATGCCTATCATTCAAGTCGCAGTTGTGCTAGTGCACTGGTGTGGTAAGGGAAATTTAATGGATCTCATTTTTAACCAACTACATATCACTAAAGTAGGTATGATGCAACTGGTTGGAATCACCTCCATCCTCATGGCACTCTTCTCAGTCACCTAAATGGTTTTTATGAAGGTAAGGTCTCACAAGAACTCTCTCATTCCACATTTTCATTTGGCTCTTTGTTCTCTATCCAAGCCTCCTCACCTCAGAAACTCTGCTCTCTCCAGAGGCTTCCCTCTCCCTGTTGGTGCCCATTCTCTATCTGTTCCTTACTTGTATCGTGCCCACAATCTACTTATCACTTGAAAAAATTCTTTGTTTTCCTCTATTGCTACCTCCCTGTCATAACTCCACTATGTCGAGAGAGCGAGGGAAGCCCAAATGAGGTGTTGCTTACTACAACTTCATATCCTGATGCAATCTACTAGACCCCTCACTTCCCTCTAATCCGTCAACCATATTTTTTGGCCCCACCCACTCTGACCAGAATTGGCTTGGGGATCCCCAAACTCCTCATGGAAATATGGAGTCACCTCCTCACCTCTCTAACCCCATGCTCAACTTAGGAGGTTTCCCAATTGACAAATAAATTCCTCCAAATGATTTGAAAACCATAGAAGCAATACCAGAGCCATTCGACAATGCAAGCCCCTCTTCTCATCCCATAATGGCATCAGGATGTTGTGTGGTCGAGGAAGAAATCCCCCCCAACTGGTTGAAATAATGGACAACAAGGAACACCCCGACTACCACATAGGTAACCCACTAGTTGACCATGGAAGAGACTCCACCAACTGAATTTGATGCAACAACAACTGATCATGAGGAAATAGTTGTGAGTGTTGAGAAGGATTTTCTCAACACACAACATTTTTTGGATGACCACCTTCAGTTGGTCTTTGATATGCATCGTAACATGGAGGACCAACTCTACAATAAGATCATCTGCAGTTGCTGCATGGAAGTCATGCTCAACTTCCTATCTGGTGCACTTACCCAGAAGCACTATCCGAATTGCAACCAACTGTTTGTATTCACTTACAACAATGATGGATTTTCAGGTTCTCTGCACCTTTAGTTTTTCAGTCATTTTGTTCTACAAGAATGAGTTACAGTCAATTTTTTTTTTGTTAAAAATTAGGTTCCTTGCTATAGCCATGTCTATATTTTTTGTAGGCCACTTGTTCTAGTTTTCATGCATGTGGAAGAATAGGGGGTAGAATATGAACAATGTATTGACATGATGACTCTATAAGTTAATACAATCTCTTTTACTTACAAAAAATAAAAACAGTTAAAAAATAAAAATAAATAAATACAATAATCGTTTCTTAGCTACATTCAGTACAATTAAAAAAAAACATAAATCCAATATCAACTTTGTTGGATTGGATAAATTTATTAAGAAAAATTTTTAAGAATATATATATTATTTAATATTCCTAATCATAAAGGGACCATTATGATTGGATCCATATTAGCTAAGCTATATAGAAGTATTTTGGAAAACAAGATTAACATATGGCATGAAATCCACAGAAAAAAGAGCTAAAGGCCAAGCTAGATTTAGAGGATATCACTCAACTATGGACCATCTTGTTATTCTTAGGATCATTGCAGAGTAGTGTCCAAATAATAAAACCAATATCCTTTGTTGTTTCATTGATTTAGAAAATATTTTGACACAATGTCTGGGACTAACCTTTGGAATATGTTATAAGATATAAAAGTTCCTTCTGAGATGAGAGATGTTGCACTAAGGTTATATGAGAATGTTATTTCCAAGCTTTGGAACACTAAGGGATGGTTCAAAGAAATTAATTGTAATATAGGATTCAAGCAAGGTTGTCCCATATCCCCTACCCTTTTTGACATATACATTGATAAGTTAGAATATTGTTTGGAATATGCTGGTTTTACTAGCCTGAATCTCACTGGTATATTCATCATCTTTCTTATCTTTTCTGATGATATTGTTATTATGGTGAGGAATCCATATGACCTTGGTAAGAAACTATGAATCCTGAAGGAATTTTTTTCTAGTATATGTATGACTGTGAACATTGACAAAATGAAAGTTATGATAATTAAATCCCAAAAGACCACCTATGATACTTTTTTATGTGAGAAAAATAGTTTGGATATATGGGGTAATAAAAAATTATATTTTATACTCTTGTCACTCATGTTATCTTATATGGATGTGAAGTTTCAGGATACAATATCTTTAAATAATCTTGGAGAAAGATAGAACAAATCCAAAATAATTTTATCACTTATAATCCAAAACTTAAAGGAAATATACATGATCATATTCTCCTCATAGAAGCAAGACTTTCCCTTAACTCCACCCAAAAGAACCATCGACACAAGTGGGGATGGAATAAATATGCCAACTATTGGCTAAATCATTGGGGGATACACGATAATGTCATTCTACAAAATGCTAATAACATTAAAAATATTATTACATCTAAATTCAAGGAGAATATGTGGTGCCATAAAGAACTGGAGGACAAAACGAAGTTAAGATACTATAAGGAGGTGGTTAATCCTAATCTATAATATCAAATGTATATCTTGGTTTTGACTATCACAAAGAATAAAATGAACATTGTTGAAATTTGAACCAACTCCCATGAGCTACATAGTGAAACTGGGCATTGGACAATTTACAAAATATCGTGGGATGAAAGAATTTGTCATCCTTGTTACACTAAGAGGGTTGAAGATGAAAATCATTTTCTCCAAGATTCCCATTTATATACTCAATTTATATCACAATTTAAAAATATATATCACAATACCAACCTTCCTAACCTCCCAACTCATAAAATCTATCGTGATATTGGAACACTTCTCTTAATGTTTTTCGAACACAGAAATAAAATCCTTAAGAAATATAAGTAATTTTTTACCTTTATTAAGGTACAATAGAAAAATTATGGTCTTAGTGGAAATTAATCATCATCATCATCATCATCATCAATTAATAAATTTAAAAAAATGAATATTTTAAAAAATCTAAATCAAAATAAACAGACAATTTTATAAAATTTTAAATAAAAGTTCATAGGACATGCATTTTGGAAAGTTTCGAGGTTGTGGGGGTGCATTGTATTAGTTTTGGAAAGTTTGGGGGTTGTGAGGGTGAATTGTATTAGTTTTGGGGAGTTTTTTTAGAGTGGTTAAATTCTCTCCCCCTCCCTCGAACTTCGTAAAATAGGTTTCATGAACTTTTTTTTAAGTTTTTTAAAATTTTGTTTGATATTGTTTTATAAAGATTGTTTTTTAAGTTTTTATATGTTTTGGTTTCATTTTTTTTCTTAATATTTATTTTTCAAGTTTTTGTTTTTATTTTTGTTTCATATTGGTTTTTCTATGCTTTTTTAATATTTTTTTTATTTTATTAAAGTGTTTTTTTATATTTTTAAAATTTGTTTTTTTCTTAAGTGTTTTTAAATATGATCATTTTATTTATAAAATTGATAATGGATATATTTTATTTTCTAATTGTTTTCAGTGTGTGTGATCCAAAAAGGATCCATAGAAGACTAAGGACAACTCAGAATTCTCATAAGCAACTCAGGAAAATCATAATGGCCTCAACAAATAGAGAAAGGAAAAAAATTCAAAGTTCTCAAAACTCAGTGAAAATGACGTCATCGCGAAGAGCATGTCACAAGATTTTCAGTGGCTCATTAAACAGAGTTACGAATCAAAAGATATTCATGATCAAAGTTTGGTCAACCTAGCCCAGTCAGCAGGGGGATGAGTCAGCATTTGTACTGTTGATGCCAACATCAATACAGATGATGTCAACATCGATACATTATACATGGCACATGCAGCAGGTGACATGTGTCATGTTGACATCAACATGATTTCAAAATGGTGACGCAGAAGTATCAGAGGCTGCCACATGTCATTCATATTTGGATTTTCTGGGTCATTTTGTGGACCAGTAAAATTGCGCCACGTGGTAGTCCGTACAAGCACGTGGCGACTAATGTGGTAGGATGAGTTGGCAGACCATATGATGACATGGCAGGATGATTTTACAGTGGTTGGCATGGCCCAGTCATGGGCTGCCACATGGGAGTGGTAAAATTCCCAATGACAACCTGAGAGCGAATTTTCAAAAAATATATATAGAAAAAGATTTGGCGGGTCCACCAAATCCGACTGGACCCCGCCAAATATGGTGACCAACCATCATATATAGAACACTACTAAACTCGGTGGGAACAACCATTTTAATTATATACATTGTTACAATGAATACCCAAAAAGGGGAGGCTCGCAGGCTTGACCCCAAGACCTCCCCCTCTATTAATGCCTTAATATATGCTCCGATAACCATAAGGCCAAACACCTTTTGTTGATTACAAGGCCACAATTTTCATATGAATATAAATATAAACATAAACATATAACATATTTTGTTCATACATAGTTTAATGTGGAAATAACAATAAATTTACACATGCATTACTCACAGGAAAAAACCATAATATAACAGCATATACAGGCAATATTCATCAATTATAGCACACATACATATACACAGCATGAAAATGAACATAGGAATGGGTACTTATCTTTCAATTAAAGTTCACCAACTGCATGCAGACCTTCCACAAACATCCCATCCTTAGACCGCACTGCTCATCACACTCAGCAGTGGGTCACCCTCGAGCTGGGACTAAGCTCCACCCCAAGCAAGGGAATCCTAGACTAGGCTGAGGTTACAAGAAACTACACAGTGCAACTGGGAGGATTCTCTCCAGGAGCCTTCTAATGCCCACTACTCATGGACTCTCATTCCCCACATGCTTGTTCCACCCCGGGAATAAGCACCTTGACTGTTCCACAGTCCATTGGCTACTCCACTTCCCCTTTCAGGGTCTCGAAAATAGGCCGAATCAAGAATTCTTAGAGAAAATCACTCTAGGAGAAAATCACTCCCCAAAAACTTCTCTCTTCTAGCGAGAGCTTCTCACGGGCCTAACAACCTACCTCTTCAGTAACGGGCTTGACAACCCACTTCTTCAACTAGTCTTCAACTTGGATCTATCAAGGTGAGGACAACAGCCTTTGGTCAATACAATGCAGGAAAATGGAAGGCAGCAACCCAAAAATGGTTCAGGTGCTTTCTCGTCTATGCAAGAGCAGTTATACTAGGTTCACAGACTCACACCGGTTGGCTCCATGGTTCTGGTTTTCAGAGGTGCATGGTTATGCAAAGGTCGATCACAGAGGAAAAACAAGATAGACGACGGATGGAAGAAAGGAATGTAAACCCCCAACACGGTTGACTTCTTCAACTTTAACTGCATGCGACTAGTTCAACACCTGTATTTATGGAGCTGAATGCACTCCATTTTGCATATGTTCCTTTCCCAAGAACTTGGGACAACACCCATAAATTTTCCACCTTATCCTTTTAGGAAATAATAATAAATTATTATCCCCTTTAGGGGTAATCCCCCTAGCTTATCCCTTAGGCCCAACACTTAGCCTCCTCCCTTACCCAGCCTTGTGGAAACTTAGTCCCCCATCACTTTTTCTTCATGGTCGGTCTACACGCAACGATGTTTTTATATTAACAAAGTGCATGATTACATGTACAAAACAGGCTCCTGGCCTTTAACACCTAGGCTCTTCGGCCTACTTGCACATAAGCTTACTAGCTTATAATTGCTCGGCTCACCAGCCTACAAAACATGTTTATAATACATAGATATAACTATGTTTATAATACATAGATATTACAATACCCTCCCCTTATTTTTTCATTTTCCCCAGTGCAACTTACTTACACAATATCAACAAGATTTCCAAAATTTTAAAAAAGATATGGGTATTCTTCCTGCATAGCATCCTCATGCTCCCATGTCATGTCCTCAGGAACATACCAGGTCCATTGGACCTATACAAACCCTATGGTTCGATTCCAGAGCTTCTTTCTCTTCTAGTACAATATGCGCATGGGGCGCACCTACAAGATGCCTTCTTGCTCCACCTGAATCACATTCCAATCAATCACATTATTAAGATCATGTATATATTTCTTAAGCAATGAAACATGAAGCACATTATGTACAGTCATGGATGTAGGCAATGAAAGCATATATGCAACTAGTCCAATCCTTTCTAGGATTTCAAATCGTCCACAATATCTGGCTACCAACTTAGAACAATTTCCCAACTTTGGGGAACTTTTGTTGGCTTTCACTTTCAAGAAAACATGGTCGCCCACTTTAAATTCCTTGTGGGTTTTGTTCCTATCAACATAACATTTTTTCCTATCTTAGGCAGATTTCAAATTCTTCTTAATCTTCGGCATTTGATCTTCCATTTATTTAAGAAACTTTGGCCCAACCACTACCCTATCAACTGGGTTATCCCAACTTACTGGGGTGTTGTACTTTCTTCCATAAATTGATTCAAATGGGATCATCTTCAGGGATGCTTGATACCCATTGTTGTAGGAAAATTCTACCAAATGTAGGTAGTCTTCCCATTTGGATGGTTTGTCAATCACATACATCCTTAGCATGTCCTCTATCACTTGGTTCACTCTCTTTGTCTATCCATCAGAATCAGGATGATAAACAGTGTTGAAGTTTAGATTCATTCTGAACCCTTTGAATAACCCCTTCCATAAATTTGAGGTAAATTTTGGGTCTCTCTCAGACACAATTGTCCTAGGAATACCGTGCAACCTTGATACTTCCCTCATAAACATATCAACAACATTAGCTCCCTTGTAAGTAGTCTTTAATGGAATAAAATGGGCATCTTTCATAAGCTTATCCATCACCACCATGATTGAATCATGCTGCTTGTCGGTTCTGGGAAATCCTGTGACGAAATCCATTGTCACCACTTCCCACTTCCCCTCAGGAGTGGGTAAAAGTTGTAGCAACCTTGCTGGCTTCCTATGCTCAACTTTGACTTTCTGGCATTCAATACATCTGGCGAGGTATTCTGCAATTTCCTTCTTTATACCTGGCCAAAAGTAATGGCTCTTGACTTCTACCACAGTTTTTTTATATCCAGGGTGCCCAACATAAGACACATTATGAATTTCTTTCAAATTCATAATTTTCAATTCCTGGACATTAGGCACATAAAATCTATTCTTGTACAAAAGTGTTCCAGCGGCTTCCAATTTATAATTTTCCACTTTATGTGGTATCTCACCTTGTTGTAGCTTTGCTACCAAATCCCTGTACTGCAAATCTGTATTTGCATCCTCCAAAATTCTTTCTTCAATATCAGTTCAGTACATGCTAATGGCCATAGCATGCAATTCATGCACTCTCCTATTGAGTGCATCAAACACTTTGTTTTCCTTTCCTTTGATATGCTTGATATCAAAGTCATACTCCCAAAGAAATTCCAACCACCTACTCTACCTAGCATTCAAGGTTGGATGATCAAACAAACACTTTAGACCATTATGGTATGAACCTTCTGTAATAGCCAGCTAGACCCATAAAGGAGATGAATTTTGTTACAGTCTTCAGATCTGACCATTCTCTAATGGATTCTATCTTCTTAGGATCCATAGCTATCCCATCTTTTGAAATGATATTCCCCAAGTAATGGATCTTCTTTTGATAAAATAAGCACTTTCTCAATTTGGCATACATTTGGGGATCTCTTAGCACCTGCAACACCATCCTCAAATGTTTTTCATGCTCTTCATTTGACTTGGAATACACCAGGATTTCATCCAGAAAGACTATGACAAACTTGTCTAGATATTCCCTGAATACACCATTCATTAGGAACATAAAAACAATGGGTGCATTTGATAATCCAAATGGTACCATTGTGAATTCATAATTACCATACCTTGTTCTAAAGGCGGTCTTGTTGATGTCTTCATCCTTTATCATTACTTGGTGGTAACCTGCTTTGATATCTGTCTTTGAAAATATATTGGCATCCTTCAACTGATCAAAGAGATCATCAATCCTCAACAAAGGATACTTGTTCTTAATGGTCACTTTGTTCAACTATCTAAAATCAATGCACAATCTCATCGTACCATCTTTCCTCTTCATGAAAAGGACAGGGGCACCCCAAGGTGGCACACTTGGGTGTATGTACCCCTTCTTACGAATTTGTTCAAGTTGCAATTGCAGTTCTTTCAGCTCTAGCATGCTCATTCTGTAAGGATATTTTGACACTGGAGTTACTCCAGGCATCAGGTTTACATAAAAGTCAATATCTCTCTTCGAGGGTATTCCTGGTACCTCCTGGAATACATCTTCAAAATATTTTAGTACCACATAGTCCTCAATATTTGATACTTTATCCTTATCTACTTCCTCCATATAGGCTGTAAATAATTGATAGCCTTTCTTGTAGCACTTCTTCAGCTGCATCGTTGAGATTTCTCTGACAGTAACTGCCCTTGGGAGTCCCTGCACTTTCCTCAGGTTTCCTTCCTCATCCAATCAAGTGAATTCCTTGTTACGACGGTCTAAGATGGAATGGTGTTGGTCAATCATTAATCCATCCCAATTAGACAGTCATAGGAGCCTAAAGGTAAAATGTTCAATTCAACCATTGTTCCTAGTCCATTCATGTCCATTGGACAAGACTTAACCAACTCCAAAACCTTTCTCTTGGCTCCTGTAGCTAGCTGCACTAACCAATTTTTCCC
Organism: Picea glauca; assembly: GCA_000966675.3. Lineage (NCBI taxonomy): Eukaryota > Viridiplantae > Streptophyta > Pinopsida > Pinales > Pinaceae > Picea > Picea glauca. The sequence goes on from JZKD02S1626584.1 coordinate 600,118, forward strand.
ATGTTTCCTTCTTGGTGAATGAAAATTTCCACTATTCTAGGATCTATATAACTGTGACTAGCTCTTGAATCAATTAAAATAGTAATGGGTCAGTCATTGATCATACCTTCCACTTCAATCATATGTGATTGAAACTCATATTTTTTTTTGTCTAGGGCTCCATAGATACTTGGTACTCTACTTCCCATGTCCTCCACTATTTTGGCTTGCTGAACATTGTGTACGGCTCTCACTTTGTCATTTTTGTGGGGACAATATCTATACATGTGGTTTCCCTGACAACCCCAACATTGAATGAGCATCTGCCTTGGCCTTTGTCCCCCTAATTCAACCATTCTCTTCTCTCTAAAATATGGTTTTCCTTGAGGACTGTTTCTGAAAAAGGGAGGTTTGTTTCCCTTCTTCCTCTGCTCTCTCTTGAACTTCTTCTTGTCTTCCCAAGTTTTATGGAAAATAGGATTTTCTCTTTGTTGCTCATATAAGCATTTTTCTCTCCTTATCATTTCTTCCATAGTTTTAGGATCATCATACTAGATATTGTCACCGATGTAAGATGGTAGTCCACTTAGATACCTTTGAATTTTGACAGTCTCATCTTTTTTAAACGAAACATACTTCAACAATTCCAAAAACCTTCGTTCGTATTCATCAATGGTCATGTTGCCTGGCTTGAGTTCAAAGAACTCTTTCATCTTTTTGTCATAGTATATCTTCATCAAGTATTTCTTTTCGAAATACTTCTTGAATTCCTTCCAAGTAATATGTTTCTCTTTAATGTGTTTCACCTTCACAATTTGGTCCCACCACATGGATGCCTTTCCTTTTAGTTGATACATTGTGATTCTCCCTTCCGCACGAGGGGAATAATTTTTCAATTGAAAATATTTCCTCATGCCAAGCAACCATGTCTCGGCATATTCCTCCTTTTGGTGATCTCCATCAAATGTAGGAGGCTTAATTTTGTTCATTTCTCCCTTTAGCTCATCCACTCCAAATCTCCTGTGTTTTCTGGTACGAGATGGGCTTGAACTATTGTGTGCCATCCTATTGGAGTATCCTTGGGAGTGATGATGGTGTATTCCAACACTCTTGGATTTCCCCTTCACATCAAGGAACTTGTGACTTCCTGACTTACTGGAGTCACTCTCCTTATACAATTTCCTTTCTATTATTTCTAGGCTACATATCAAATTTATGTTGAATTCTCCCTGTTGATCCCTAGATTTCATGATCTTTATGTTATCTGCTCAATGAGTCTGGGCATCTTTTTGCAACCTTTCAATGATTTTCATCATGCTCCCTTCCTTATCTATCTCTTCTCCATGCCCATTGGAATTCAATCCTTCAGATCCCAAATGGACATCCATTCCTTTTACTTCATTCTCTAAACTGGAAGCATTATGTGCCTCCTCCATTCTCTGCACTGTGTGGCAATTCGCTTCAGTTATGACTTTCATTAAACTCTGCAAACAAAATGTGCAGTCTACTGAAATTTTTTAGGTCATCCATCTTTAAAAATTCCCATGGTATTCATAAACCAATATCATTCAAGAAAAAATTCAATTTCAATTTCTTTCTAAGCTCTTCTCTGTTCTGCAACAATTTTTTCAGGCACTATCCCATTTCTCTTGGTCCCCAACCCATGCGACCATGGGTTGTTACCTAGTGCTAGTTCGATAGGTGCTTACTTGAGACTTTGGGTGTTGGGATTCTTCAAAGTACCTCTTGGAGTTATGAATTAATGAACTCACGAAGATGGGTGGATCAACAATCCACGGCTACACATCATCCAACAACTATCACCCACTATGGAACTTCAGGCATCAGAGCTCTAAGACTTCGAAAATTCTAAGCTTTGGGACTTCAGACCTCAGGAATTTGGGGCTTCATACTTCAAAAGTTCTCCCCTCAACATAGATTAATTCTCCTGAAATCCAAAATTATGATTTCCTCTTTTTATTCGGAACTTTAGGCATCGAAGCTCCGAGACTTCAAAAATTCAAATCTTTGGGACTTTGGACCTCGAGAATTCAGGGATTCGGACTTTGGAATTTCTCCCCTCAGCATATATTAAATCTCCTCAATTCCAAAATTACAATTTCCTCTTTTTCTTCAAAATTTCTGGTTTTGGAAGTTTGTGCATCAACACATCCCGCTTCTCCTAATTTTCGAACTCCAAAGTTACGATCTTCTCTTTTCTTGATCTAACAATCGATCTTTTTTCGTCAAATCCATGGCAAAGACAGATTCTATCACTCCGTGGATTTTGAAAGGAACTCATGGCTAACCGCCTCACAACATTACCAGATCTAATGGTCAGGATTTTTCCTCCTCCTTCTGAATAGATCCTACGACCCACATTACTCTGCAGCCCAATACCACATTTGTCATGGTTTTATAATTCCACTACCCCTCCTAAGCTTTGTAACACGACCAAGGTAACCTATTGGCACTCATGAATGTGTTGAGTTTCAAAACTGGTTCCTCCAGACACAATTTCCACTTGAAACCTTGGGTCCAAAGACCACTCATCCAACCCATCCAGGCTCAACATTGAAACCATGCTTTGAACTCAAATTTTGTCTACTTCGATAACCATTCTTTCCAAAAAAAATTCTTCAATTTCCAATGACATGGCCCATCCAGGCTCAGTGTTGAAACCATGCTCTGATACCAATTTGTAACATCCCTAGCCACCAACAAGTCAGGTAACACTACCAACACAACCTTAACTTTGACTTTACAACTCTGATACCAATTTGTAATGTCCCGACCACCCAAGCCAGTGCATACTACTCCTAGAAATTATAATTATCATATGCATATAAATATAAACATAAAAAGACAACATATTTTTTTCATACATAGTTTAATGCGGAAATAAAAATAAAAGTATACATGCATTACTCACAGGAAAAAACCATAATTTAACAATATATACAAGAAACATTCATCAATTATAGCACATGTACATATACACAACATGTAAATTAACATAGGAATGGGTACTTATCTTTCAATTGAAGTTCACCAACTGCGTGTAGACCTTCCACGAACCTACCAGACTTAGACCGTGCTCCTGATCACGCTCATCAGTGGGTCACCCCCAAGTTGGGACTAAGATCCACCCAGGGCAAGGGAATACTAGACTAGGTTGATGTTACAGGAAACTACATAGTGCAACTGGGAGGATTCTATCTAGGAGCCTTATTACGCCCACTACTCACAAACTGTAATTCCCCACATGCTTGTTCCAACCCTGGAATATGCACCTTCACTGTTCCACAATCCATTGGCTGCTACACTTCTCCTTTTAGGGTCTCAGCAATAGGTCAGATCAGGAATCAAAGCTCCATAGCTAGTGTTGGACTCTCTCTAGGACAAAATCACTCCCCAACAAACTCTCTCTCCTGGAGAGAGTTGCTCATAGGCCTGAAAACCTGCCTCTTCAATCATGGGCCTGACAACCCACTTCTTTAACCATTCTTTGACTCAGATCCAGCAAGATAAGGAAAACAACCATTGGTCAATACAACTCTGGAAATGGAAGGCAACAACCCAAAAATGGTTTAGGTACAGACTCGGCTCTACAAGAGAGGATAGACTGGGTTCACGGACTCACACTGGTCGGCTTCACGGTTTTGTTTTTTAGAGGTGCCTGGTTATGAAGAGGTCAATCACAGAGGCCAAACAAGATAGACGGTAGATGCAAGAATGGAATTTGAACCCCTAACACGGTTGACTTCTTCAGCTGTAGTGGCATGCGCCCAGGTCAACACTTGTCTTCCTGGAGCTGCATGCACTCCATTTTTCATATGTTCCTTTCCCAGGAACTTGGGACAACACTCATCAATTGTCCACCTTATCCTTTTAGGAAATAATAATAAATTATTATCCCCTTTAGAGGTAATACCCCTAGGTTATCGCCCAGGCCCAACACTGAGCCTCCTCCCTTACACAACCTTGTGCAAACTTAGTCCCCCATCACTCTTTCTTCGTGGTCGGTCTACACACATCGATGCTTTTATATTAACAAAGTGAATAATTACATGTACAAAATAGGCTCGTGGCCTTTAACACCTAGGCTCTCCGGGCTACTTGCACATAAGCTTACCAGCTTACAATTGCTCGGCTCACCAGCCTACAAAACATGTTTACAATACATAGATATAATTGGGGCTCATCCTTGGGGTATTACTTTTTTTGAGTGGTTAGTTATGCCATTTGGGGTCTGTAATGCTCCAATAACTTTCATGTGTGTGACGAATGATGTATTCAGGCCTTTCCTAGTTGATTCTGTGATTCTATATTTAGAAGACATTCTTATTTTTAGTGGTACTTGGGATGTACATGTGAGGCATGTAAAGAAAGTATTGGATATTTTGAAAAGGGAAAAGTTGTGTGTAAAATTTTCTAAATGTGAATTTGGAAAGACTTCACTTGTGTACTTAGGTCATATTGTAGGAGGAGGGAAATTACAAATTGATCCCTCCAATATTGATGTAATTGTAAATTGTCCTGAGCCCAAAAGTGTAACCAAGTTACAAAGCTTCTTAGGTGCACTTGAGTATTGGAGGAGGTTCATTTCAAACTTCTCCTTTATAGAAGCTCCTTTTCATGTCTTAATCAGTGTGAAAACTCTAAAATCGCGGGGGTGGTTTATAGTATGTGAGGAGGGGGAACATGGATTCACCAAATATGAGGCTCAAAATAGAGGATGGTGAAAAGAACATGTTGGTTTAATCTCTGCTCGGCATGATGGAGATATGATGGTGATAGTTGGTAGATTAGGTGGTGATGGGTGACAAGTTGTTCTAGTTGGTTGGTTAGAGGATTGTAATGGAGTGAATTGGCTATTATTGCCTATTCGATTTTCAACAACACTTTTCAGTGGGGAAGAAAGAAACAAAATTCTTTCGACACTTTGAAGGAAAATATCAATATCACACTAGTATTAGAATTGTCAAAACTTCAACATCCCTTTGAGATCAAGACAAATTCCAGCAGATATGCCATGGGTGCAGTATTGATGCAATATTGTAAGCCTATATGTTACCACTCTGAAACTTTTAACCAAGATGTTGTTAACTATCCTAAAAATGATAAAGATTTGTATGCATTAGCTCAAAGCGTAAAGAAATGGAAACTCTATTTGTTAGGGAAGGAAACAATCATACATACATATCACCAACCCTTACATTATCTCCAATAACAAACCAAACTGCAATAATCTCAACACTACATATGGATGGGTTTTCTACAACAATTTCATTTGATAATCAAGTAAAAAAAGGGTACATGTAACAAGGTAGCTGATATGCTTTCTATACCTCCTATTGCTGCTGCTATTATTTTGAAGAGTACTTGTTTCTCTCATGATAGCTATGTGGAACAATATTCCATTGATGAATATTTTAAAGAAATGTATGAGAATCTGACCTATGGTGCACAGGTAGAGAACTATTGTCTGGCGGGAAAACAACTCTACCATCTTGGAAAAGCTATGTATTCCTACAAGTGAATGAGTCCATGTAATACAATAAGCTCACACTTCTCTTATGTCTAGGAATTTTTGGGTAGGAAAAACTATGTCTCATTTACAGAGGTTTTTTTACTAGCCTCAAATGAAAGCAATTGTAACTAAATATGTAAAGGGGTGTGTGATGTGTTCTACCTGTAATCCCACTAATAGAAAAATGGGGCTCTACTCACCACTACCTATTCCATCCCATGCATGGGAAGGTATCTCCATGGATTTTGTAGGGGGTTTATAAATGTCAAAAGGGGGTCATGACTATTTGTATGTTGTAGTGGATAGGCTCAACAAGATGTGTATCTTAATGCCATGTAAAAAGAATATCACTGTTGAGAAGGATGATAATCATTTCTTTCAGTATGTTTGGGTTCACTTTGTGTTACCCACATCCATTATCTTGGATCGAGATACTCGATTCCTTAGGGATTTTTGGACAATATTGTAGATAATGATGGACACCAAATTGAAGAGGAGCACTCCTTTCCATCCACAGACTGGTGGGTAGATAGAGGTTGTAAACCGAATAGTGGTACTTTTTTTTCGAGGCTACTACAACAAGCATCCCAAGTTATGGGATGAACAAATACCCTATGTACAACATGCTTACAACCGAGAATTACATTCCTCCACTAAATGTTCTCCTTTTGAGACATGTTTTGGGTACCTACCTAAAGTTCATTTGGACTTGATGTATGGGAGAGATGCTGATTCAAATGAAGAAAGAAATTAAGACAGAGCCCGCAAGTTCATCTAGAGGATCCCACAAGTGCACCAGGAAGTCAAGGAACAGTTGGATTAAAGTCAAGCAGATTATAAATCTTTGCATGAAAAACAAAGGGTTGATCATCATTTCCAGGTTGGACACTAGTTATGGCTTCACATCAACAAGGAGAGATTGAAGGGTGAAGGCAAGAAACTTAATCCCATTCATGATGAACCCTTCACTATTTTGGAGAAAAATGGTGCCAATTCTTTTATTCTGGATATTCCACCTTATATGCATATTTACTCATTTGTAAATGTAGAGAACATAAAATTTTTTGAGCCTCCCATGATCATGGATCAGGATGAGGAAGTTTCAATACCTTCAGTTGATAAGTTTTATCCTTATCACTTGGATGAGTTAAATGAAGATATCATCATGGATAGAAGGACAAGGACTTCACACATGGGTGATGTTGATTATCTTTGAGTAGGCTTAAAGAGTGTACATCCAAGCAAGGCAAAGTGGATTGAGAAGGACAAGGTGAGGGAACTTTTCCCTCACTTATATGTTGGTTGATGAAATATTTTGGTGGTCCAAAAATCTCTCGGTGGGAATTCGTGATCCAAAAAGGATCTAGAGAAGACTAAGGACAACTCAGAATTCATAGAAGCAACTCATGAAGATCATAATGGCCTCAATAGACAAAGAAAGGGAAAAAAAATTCAAATTTATCAAAACTCAGTGAAAATGAAATCACCGTGAAGAGAGCATTGAAAGATTTCCAACGGATCAAACGAGTCGTCAAACGAAATTACGGATCGAAAGATATTCGCAGTCAAAGTTTGGTCAACCTAGCCTGGTCAGCAAGGGGATCAGTCAACATCTGTACTACTGACGTTAGCATCAGTACAGATGACATAAACATCCCTACAAAATATGTGGCATGTGTAGGAGGTGACACTTGTCATGGTAACGTCAGCATGATGTCAATATGGTGACATAGAAGCACTAGAGGTTGCCACATGTCACTCATATTTGGCATTTCTAAGTCATTTCATGGACCAATAAAATTGTGCCACATGGCAGTGAATACAGTGACGTGGTGACTGATGTGGCATGATGAGTTGGTAGCTGAGTTGGTAGACCATATGCTGACATGGCAGGATGATTGTATAGTTGACATGGCCCAATGGTTGGCTGCCACATTGCAGTGGGAAAATTCCCAATGACAACCCAAGAGAAACTTTTACAAAAAAATATATAGAAAAATATTTGGTGGATCCACCAAATCCGGCGGGACCCCACCAAATATGGAGACCAACCATCATATGTAGAACACTGCCAAACTCTGCAGGAAAAACCATTTCAAATATACACATTGTTACAACCAGGACCTCCCCCTCTATTAACACCTTAATATATGCTCTGATAACGATAAGGCCAATGGCCTTCCATGGATTACAAGGCCACACTTTTTTCTTAAAAGGTCAATATACCGAGGTTGCAAGGGGGCGTGCGTGGGTATAGACTGACACAATTTTCGAGACAGATTCTCAACATTTATTGCAAGTTGTAGGGCATGTAAACCGAGACATAGTTTCTCTTGGGCTTGGGAGTGCTAGAGTCAGATCAAAGCATGGAGACAATCATTTTTGGGTAATTCAACACCACGAATCCAATGGTGTTGTCTATTTTCTGATCTGAGCAAAGCTTCTATAGCTTGATTTCAAAATGAGGTATACTTATGTATTTTGACAAATTATTTTACTAAGTTAATAAAAATGCCTACTCATTTGAGAGTAGGACCCGGAGATGTAGTCCACCACGGACCAAATCCGTTATCGAGTTTTTGTGTTTAGATTGATGCTTATGTCTCTTCATTATTGATATTTTCCTTCTTTAATGGTGTACTTTAATTTATGCTCATTCAATGAAATTCTTTATAAGTCACTTGATCAAAATATATTTTATCAGTGTCTTATTATTTCTGATATATCATGGTGAAGAAGAAATATATATATATATATATATATATATATATATATATATATATATATATATATATATTGTAAATAAAGTAAGAGCCTTGTACTAATTTCTACTAATGTCTATAGAATGACACCTGTTAGCCACCTGTTCTTCCCCAAAAGGGAAACCAAAACATGTGTCTTCCATTAAAAACTTAGAGTTTGACATGTCACAGTGTAAACAAAACTATATGAAAAGAATGATCTAATATTGGTTGCCATGACCATCTAGCTTGCGAGGAGAGAAAACAAAAAACAAAAAAATTGGAGGAGCTAATCTTTGGGTGAATTTTGGTAGCCATGGATGTTGTAGGCTAGGATGAAATTTTGGCCACATGTTGGGAATTGATTCCACAAGCAGCGTCCTCCAATGCATCGAACAAAATATCCATTCTTTGGTCGAGGATGCGCTGAGAGTGCAGTTGGTCTTATTTCTTTTGCTGAATTTTGAAAATGATTCAGAGGTGCTTGTCTGAGAGATGATTTGTGGAGAGAAGAGGTGGATCTGCCTCCTTATCCTCGCCAATACTCTTCATATGCTCCTCCACCTACTAGATTGGTGTAATTTCTTCCTCCACCATGCAGCTGCCTGTGCCAAACACATGGTCCTATGGATGGATTTTGTGGGGGGGAAAGAGGATTAGTGTGCAGAGGAGTCCTCTCTTTCGAAGGTGGTGTCTCCTCTTTGACCGGGAAGTTTCCATGGATCAAAGGATGAGAGTGAGTGGGTGATGATGGAAGCTCAAGAGACCTCTGGCTATTATTCTTGACTATTATGAGAGCCAATTGGGAGGGGTTGAGTATGTTACATCTAGAGAGGGCGCTGTAATACAATGATCTTCTCGTGTACTTCCCCATTTCTCTTGACATGGTGGAGAGATTGTGGAGGCTAGTTTGCGGAGGAGAGTAGAGGGATTGGTGGGAAGAATGTGGGAGATCCCAAAAGAGCCGTAGAGCATGATAAATTGTAGAGGGAAATGAAGAGAATTCTCCTGAGAGAGATGAGGGGTAGGAGCGCAACTGCAGAGGGAAAAAGAGAGAATTCACCTAAGAGAGTGAGGGAGCAAGCACAGTTGTAGAGTGAAAAGGAGAGAATTTTCCCAAAAGATCCAAGGGACAATACCAAATGTAGAGGGGGAATGAATGAATTCAGCATGACTTTTCCCCTCTTAATGCAGCTCGAATTGACAGATAGGCTAGCCATGAGAGCTGAGGTGATGGATTCCCAAGCCTGGTGCCTAGCATAGTATGCTTGGTATGGTTTTCGTGGGGGGCCATTAAACTTCCAAGGATGTCAAGGCGCACTTCCATTACTCTTTGTTGGGTGTGGGTCATTCTGAAATAATGGGTGGAGGGTTGGCGGTCAGGGTTATTAACTCCCGTTGTCGCCCCATGCCATCTTTCCTTTGACTCTGTCCAGTTGTCACCCGATCCGGAGGTATATATATATATGCACACACACACTTTTTTTTTATATTTTTAAAAATAATTACTTTTCAAAAGACATGTGGATATGGATGTGTCCTATTAGCTTTCAAGCAAGGAACAATTTCTCCAATTGGAACAAATTTTTTGCTCTTACTTGTGATCCAAGTATTGTGGGGCTCATGATATTACCATGGTCCCTTTGATAGTCTATATCATTCCCAAGGATGAGGGGGACCTTGGCATGATTAAAGTAGAAACCCAAGAAAGCATTTTGGCTACTAAATGAGTGGTTAGGTGTTTGCAGGGCTCATCCCCTTGGCATTTTTGATGCATCATAGATTGATTTCAGCCCATCATGTTGGAAAAGTAAAGTAATTATTTGGTTTATGTGATATCATTTCTTCTCCTCATAATTTCCATATTTCAGGGCCCTTCATCTTCAGGAGTATCAAGACATCTTGGAGGAGGATGCTAGGTTTGGTTTGTTGATAGTGGTCAGGTAGTATATTAGGGTAGGATATGGCAAGGAGGAAAATTTGGAGTTGGAAGTAGGAGGGTACATGCATATTTGACATCCCTCATTTTTAGGCTAGGAGGCTTCACATAAATAATATTTTCTTCTAGAGGGATATTTGGGATTCCAAATCTTGTTCTTAGAAGACCTAAAATTTAGTGGCTAGGGAGTTTGCATTTTATTTTACAGATTGGAATACTTTGATGGACATTATTAAGCTCATACCCCAAAGAGGATATTTTTTAGATGAAAATTGATATCACTAATACATTTTTGCGAGATTAGGAGTGGATTTTTAGATGTTCTTTGACTTAGCATGATTCCCGTAAGCTCTACTCCATTCTACATCAACAACATGAATTAGGTACCATTCTTAATTCAAAGTGGATTTCATTGAATGGAGAGAGCCATTGGATTCGTCATTTTCATAGGGTATATTTGATTCAATTTTCTTATAAGCTCCGGTTTTTTTCTTGGTTCGTGACCTACCATGGTCTCCCCTCCAAAGTTAGGTTGGCCAAAAGTGGTATTTTTGATGGGCTTTGCCCCTCTTGTTTGAATTCATAATCAATGAAGCACATCTTGTGGGAATTATTCTTTGCGATATCTTGTTGGGCTCAAGTTCAATCTCGATTGGAAAACATCCTTCAGGGGTATTTGCATTGGTAGTAAATTTTGTTTGGTTATTCCATATCAGTGATCTAAGATTCCTTGGATGGTTTTAGGAAATGCTTAACAATTTCCCCTTTGTATATAATTTGGATACTCTGTTGCAAGTTTGTTTTTGATAATGAGGTTAGTTCTATATTATAATTTTGTCAATTATGGCAATATGAGGTATATCTGCAACTTCTAGCAAAAGGGGCATTACTAATTAGAGATTCCAAATTGTTAGATTCAGTCGCTTATTATAATTTTATCACTATTGTAGTATCCCTTTGGAAAAGGACATGATGTTCATTGTATATACCCTTATATATTTTTCATGTGTTTCTATTTGATGATGTAAATATTTTCATGTACATATAAGTAGCATCTTTTACAAAAAAAATTAAAATCTTTTTTTCTTTTAAACCAAAAAATTGATGGTTTTTTTATTATTATTTTTTTAATTTAAAATGTTTAGTTTTTATTATTTTTTCATTTTCATTTAAAAATAAAATCACACCCTTTTCTGTTTGGGGTTTTTCCCTCTCTCTTTTTTATTTTTTACAATTTAATTGAAATAGTGTCGGGTTTTTGGGGTATGATTTCCAAAATCTTATAATTTTAAGCCCGAAAATAAAATAAAAGAGTAATAATAGTAGTTCTTGTTTCAATTCTGTTGTTGGTCGTAATATTTTAGCTCCAAGGGTATTAGTTGTCAAGTCCATGATTTCAAAAGAATTGTAATTTTGTCCCTAGAAAAAAGGGGAAAACTACTAGGAGCACCACTTTTCGATTTAGATGACGATTTCAAAGTTTTCATTGCGATGGTAGTACTTGTCAAGCCAAGAGGTTTCAAATAAGTTGCAATTTTCCTGTCAAAAATAAAAAATGGTGTTACTATTAGCACCACTTCTTCATTCAGGTGTTTATTTTAAATTTTTTGTTGACAAAATTATTATGATGTTAATGTCATGGTTGCAAAAGGTGCCTATTGTTGGTCCCCGGTTTTGATCATGTTTTTGCCCACATTATATGCCACAGACCTCCATTTATATACCAGTACCACCCTTTTGGCCTTGTTTCGACATCATTGACATCTCCCAACCATTTAATGGGGTTACCTAAGGTATCTTTGCATTTCAAGTTATTTTTATGCACTTTAATGCTTTAAATTGGTATTGGAACTAATATCGCTTGGATTAGGTACCACTTCTATTTTTGGAACAGGATGCCGGTACTAGGTACCAACTCGTACCCATGGAAGTACCAATGGAGCCACTCGAGATCTGTGCGTTATGGTGTGCATTATGGTTCGAATGGGAGATAGACAGATTCGCATGACAGCTGGAGTCATCGTCACAGGGTGCTTGAAGGCCTAATGATGAAATTGGGTCGTGATTCTTCATCGTTCACACTTCGTGACACTACGTGTCACGAAGATGTGCAATACGTTTTAAAACTTGATTCCAGGACTATTCTCGGATCGGGGATCCGTTTGTTTTTATGCATCTTTGCTTTCGAATGTTATGAACAGTAGGATTTTTATATATAAACCCACGATCACTCCTGAGAACGGGTTGGATTATGTTGGACTATGTTATGCCGTGAACCTATGTTTTTGAATAAAGACTGCTGTTGCATTATGGTATTCGACTGATATACGATTTGAAGCATTCTCTTTTGAGTTAATGGATTATACAATGTTTTCATAGAATGTTCTAGTCGGCTCTGGTTATTACTAACAGCGTTTGTGCCGTTTGGTTGGGCCCGCCAAACCGGTGCAAGCCGCTGCTTTATTCTATCAATAGATTTAGTTTTATGATGTCATAGCTTTAGTTCATTTCAGTGCTTTAGAACTTGCATACGAGGTAGCTTAACGTTCATAGATTTAGCTTTAGTTTATCATCGCTTTAGTTCATTGCAGTGTGTTAGTGTTTGCTTACACGATAGTTAAAGTTTCAGAATTGACTTGTTCAAAGTTGTGTTCATTTATTTCTCAACTGAATCGTTCCAGCGTACTGTTATCTTTGACGTTGCTGAGTATTGAATGCATAACTGATGCCTGTAGGGTTTAGAGTATGAGTATGGTTTGTTTGGCTTCCAGTTTTTGATGTGAACATAACTCAAAATTGGTAGGAACTTTTCTTTGTTAGACAGTTAGTTATCCTGCTTACTTAGAACAGTTAGATTACAGTTAAATCAAAGGGGAGCTCCTGGTACCAGTAAGTAGGAAAGTACTCAGTTTTCCTGTAGACAACTTTAGATTCATTTTTGATGACCAGATTGAATGCATTTTCGAAAATACTCTTTGTGTCATGACTTGAATAGAAATGATGATGGTAGATGATCGAACATA
>JZKD02S1626584.1:620737-636011 GCA_000966675.3 Picea glauca
AAGCTATTTTTATGCACTTTAATGCTTTAAATTGGTATTGGAACTAATATCGCTTGGATTAGGTACCACTTCTATTTTTGGAACAGGATGTCGGTACCAGGTACCAACTCGTACCTGTGGAAGTACCAATGGAGCAGCTCGAGATCTGTGCGTTATGGTGTGCGTTATGGTTCGAATGGGAGATAGATAGATTCGCATGACAGCTGGAGTCATCGCCACAAGGTGCTTGAAGGCCTAATGATGAAACTGGGTCGTGATTCTGCATCGTTCACACTTCGTGACACTACGTGTCATGAAGATGTGCAATACGTTTTAAAACTTGATTCCAGGACTATTCTCGGATCAGGGATCCGTTTGTTTTTATGCATCTTTGCTTTCGACTGTTATGAACAGTAGGATTTTTATATATAAACCCACAATCACTCTTGAGAATGGGTTGGATTATGTTGGACTATGTTATGCCGTGAACCTATGTTTTTGAATAAACACTGATGTTGTGTTATGGTATTCGACTGATATACGATTTGAAGCATTCTCTTTTGAGTTAATGGATTATACAATGTTTGCATAGAATGTTCTAGTCGGGTCTGGTTATTACTAACAGCGTTTGTGCCATTTGGTTGGGCCCGCCAAACCGGTGCAATCCGCTGCTTTATTCTGTCAATAGATTTAGTTTTATGCTGTCATATCTTTAGTTCATTTCAGTGCTTTAGAACTTGCATACGAGGTAGCTTAACATTCATAGATTTAGCTTTAGTTTATCATCGCTTTAGTTCATTGCAGTGTGTTAGTGTTTGCTTACACGATAGTTAAAGTTTCAGAATTGACTTGTTCAAAGTTGTGTTCATTTATTTCTCAACTGAATCGTTCTGGTGTACTGTTATCTTTGACGTTGCTGAGTATTGAATGCATAACTGATGCCTGTAGGGTTTAGAGTATGAGTATGGTTTCTTTGGCTTCCAGTTTTTGATGTGAACATAACTCAGAATTGGTAGGAAATTTGCTTTGTTAGACAGTTAGTTATCCTGCTTACTTAGAACAGTTAGATTATAGTTAAATCAAAGGGGAGCTCCTGGTACCAGTAAGTAGGAAAGTACTCTGTTTTCCTGTAGACAGCTTTAGATTCATTTTTGATGACCAGATTGAATGCATTTTCGGAAATACTCTTTGTGTCATGACTTGAATAGAAATGATGATGGTAGATGATCGGACATAGAGGTAAAATAATCTTGTGGAACCACACTTTTGAATAAGAATAGCAGTACTAGCATTTGAGCACAAGACTGTTTTCTATTGATGACTTGAATAGGAAATGCTAAGCTTCGAGATATTCATTAAGATTCAAATTCTCAGAATAAGTGTGTGTTTTATTCTAAAGATAACATTCAGATAGAGACTAAAGCCTTACCCGCACATACTGTGTATCAGCTCAAATTTTACCAACCCTGGTTTGACAATTTAGTGTTTCAGGTCACTTAAAAGCTTCAATTTAGCAGCCTGACACCTATTTTAATTCCCCCAAAAGTTGTGTTACTAGTAGCTCCACATTTTGAAACATGGGTATACATAGCCATTAAATGTCACCTCTAAAAAAGAAATAACTCTGTAGGGTTCTCGACAAGCTGGTAACTATGTTGCATAGGGAAATACTTCTTTGACATTTTCTTTTGGGAAACCTAAGTGAGAAAAGAGCAATGCCATTGGTTTTTTCAGGACTTTCTACTTTCCCAAAAAGGATCAAATGCCTTACCTATCAAATACACATCCTCAAATGACTCCCTTCATAGCACAACGAGTTGTTGAGGAAATTAGCATCAATTCACCTTGGTATATATTCATTTGGAATCAAATCCAAAATGCTACATGTAAATGGAATACCCAACCCATTTGGTGTCTACCACAGAGGGTGTGACTAAAGATTTTAAGATCTACAATTCTTGTGTTATCAAGAGGTTATTGTAAGCATCAAAATGGATATCCAAAGAGTTGAATTGTGACTATGTATATTATCCAAAAGGATGGATTTGGGTTTCAGGATCAATTTGGAGTTTCTTGACGAAAAAGAGGACAACTTGAGTTCATTTTTTCCTTTGCAAGAACAAAGTTGGAGAAGAAGAGATTTCATATGTGGGAGAATTTGTGGGACAAGGATGAAGATAAGTGTTGGGATTTTAGTACCTCAAAAATTGTCCAATGGAGCTTCATTAATGGCAACAACAAGAAAAAATTATCTAGGTTAATACAAAGAAGGTATGGTGGTAGGTATTCAAGCAAATATTCAATACAATGATTGTAATAATAACAAATATTTCACACAACAACATTAATGATAATAGTAGAAACAGACACTCCTTCAACAATTCTATACAACAATGAGTGATAGGATGGGAACATTTATGGAGGAAAGAGATATGGAGGGTGTATGCATGTGACATTCCTTAGTTTAGATCCAATTCAAATTCTTTATATATTTAGTAGTTCAATTCTATTTTTTATTTTTCTTGAGTTAGTAGTTGCATGCAAAACTAGTTAGAGTGATTCACATGTGGAAATTTTCCAATATTAGATAGGTTTATTTCCTTTTGTAATGTCTCCAAGGTTAGATAGGGTGCTTTACATGCATACATGTACCCTCCTCTAGTGGGCACACCTTCCTATGAGTAGTTTTTTCTTATGTAGGTTGAGTTTTCTAATCATGAAACTAAGAACAAATGTACGAGAGTTTTATTCTAGTTAAAGCACTCATTTTCATGTTTCCACATTCATTATACCTCCTATCTTATAAAGGGGAGGGATGGGGTATGGTTTTTATTCATTAATTTTTGCAAATTAGGAAGCAGTGGGTGAAGGGAAAAGTTTAAATATTTCAATGTAATTCTTTCTTCCATGTGTAATAAATAGTAATGTGATTCAAGTTTCATATTTGTGTACCCACTACTACATTCCTCAATTTGATGTTTTTCAATTTCTAGTAAAGTTAAGTTTGTAGTTTTGATAGAGATTCTATTTTTTCCTAAGTATGTAGGCTAGACATAAAACTAGAATTTTTACCATGTTTTGAAGAGTTTTAACATGGTATAAGAGCATAGTTTATGAAATCATATTGATTTTGTATATAGAGAGACACATTGTCTGAAATAGAGAGTTTTCAAAGGATTTCAGTGAACAATATGTCCAATATTTAGAGATAGAAAAAAAAATTCAATGATCGGCATGTGGAACTCAAAAGAGTTGTGGGGTGAAAATCCCTCATTAATGTAATGATTGTAGATTGTATCTTGTTAAAAAAAATTACAACAATGGAAACTCCTAGGATGTGAGAGAATCAGTTGTTGGAATGAGCCTCCAATTGTGTTCCATAGAAGTTGAGATTAAAAAACCTCTTGGAAATAGAATAATTATGGTACCTTGTGGAGAACATGGTTGCACCACCTACAAATCCCAAAGACCGTGAATAACACGACAAGAAGATAATAAAATTGTTGGATGGAGCCTCCAACTTTGTTCCATAGAAGTTGAGACTACATAACCCCTTCTAAATGGAAGACTTATGGTACTTTTTGGAGAAGGTGGTTGCACCACCTACAAATCCAAAATATAAAGGAAAACATAAAAATAAGTTAGTATATGCAAATAACTTCCCATCGAATTTGGTGAAGATCCCCTAATACTTTATATCACAGAAAAAAGAACTACCAAAGATATGTATAATTCCTTCAAAACACTATACTAGTGTGTGAACATATCTAGGAATATTCTCTTTCAGAACAAACACCTCTACCTACACAAGAAAAATAGATACAATAACAACCTATCACATGAATATTGCAGTGTTGAGATATTATTGTTGTGATTGGGGACATAGTTGAGGATAATGAGATAATTCAGATTTATCTTAATGGATTTAGTCCACTATGACACAATTATTTCCAAGTTATATGTGGTGACAAGTTACCTAACTTTGAGTGCTTATGGGATGCTTCATTGGAGAGGAGATGAAACAACAAGAAGTCTCAACTAGTTATGAGGATGTTCTACACCTAGCCCTCATTGAGAAGGTGAGGAAGGGATGAAAGAAAGAATATGGAAAGGGTCAAAAGAGGAAATAAGATTCAATATATTTTAACCACTAGAAGAAGGATTTGATCCATATAAAATAATTCAACTACAAAAAACATGGCCATTATTCTTCTAAGTATCATGGGAAGTAGGGAAAGGATATGCAACAACAACAAGTACAATTTTTAGGAAGTGTTAGTGGTCCATGTGTGGATGAGCTTACTGTTAGGATTGATACAACCTTTTCCATGGTTTTGTGACAAACAAAATTTAAAGTTTTAGATGATATCTGGATAGTCGATCTTAGAGACATATGACTTATGATATAAATATCTTCAACATGTTTCAATAGCAAGATGTAGCAATTATTTTGTAGTTGGGTGGCGATGCCACATATAATGTAAAGGGATTGGCATACATATCATTCCATATGTCTTTAGATGTTTTTTTTTGTTTATATCATATATTGTATGTTCGTAATTTAACGAAGAGTTTTTTTTCAACTTCTTGCATGACATTTAGAGTGTTTTGTTAAGTTTGATGGTCAACAACTCAACATTAGAGACAATAGCCATGGATCTAGTTAAGTTTTCTCCAAAGGAATGCAAGAATATGGCCTTTATAAGCTATTCACAAATATGATTCAGCAAGTGTGGCAAGATTCCATGATAGATGAGGGTTTCTCTATCCTTTATGAGACTCTTACTCTAGATTGTTTCTCTAGGCTTGAGGAGACAATTACAAAACCATTTGTGAAATCAATGATTGATTCCTTGATTGTAGTTGATGATTTTATGTTATAGTACCAATATAATTTTGTTATAGAAGGAGTCTCTCAAGTACAAGTACTTACTCTTACTCTCCTTGGTGTCTCAACAACATAGTGACTACGAATCATTATCCTTACATTCTTCTACCTACAATTATTATTCTTAATATGGATTTCTCTATCAAATTTAATACCCATGGGTATTCACAGTGCACCTTAGTGCAACTCAATTCTCCTCGAAGCATACAAATACTAATTTCTCTAATCTAAGTCTTGACATAAAAAAAAAACTCCCTATGCATGTCTCTCTTTGCAACAACAATCTACAATTGGCTTGTTTCTCATCATCTTTCAATTCTTCAAATTCCCCTGACCCACAAGATCCAAAAAGCATATACAAGATCTCGGTTAATCCAAAAAGAGTAGTTTCCAAATGGAATATATAACAACCCTTATTGTCAATGTTATCAACAAGTAGCTCATACACATTACACATTAAATCAAATAGATTATTATGTCAATGTGGAGGAATTAATTAACCATTACAAAACACCTGCTTACAACGGAATGATAAAATGGTCCTCATATCATCTCAAATACCCACATACAGGAAAATGTATTGACATCCCTGCAGTCCCTCATACCATCTCAAATACTTGCAAGCATTCAAATGCATTCACATGCTTGTCATCTCAAATACTCACAATGATATAAATGCATCAATATGGATATAATCCCTCAAACACAACACCCACTCATAATCTAGTTACTTAATGATCATCGGATCATCTCAAATACCTATGGTCATGTAATCCCTTGGATCATTTTAAATACATACAAGCATACAAGGAAGAATATATAATCATAAAACATATTCCAAGACACCACAAGATACATGTATCCAATTATTAGTCTTCTGAACTATTACCAAGGCATAGCACATATTTTGATGTTATACTAACATGAAAAATGATAGATCTAAATGCACATTTGTGCCTATAATACCTTAGGTGCAACAACCACTTGCAATACAATAAGTCCTCAAATCATGTAAAATTACGGTAGGCATGCAAATCCACCAAGATGCTTATAATCCATTAAATCATATCAAGTACCCACATAGACACAAATGGCTTACAAATGTATTGATGTCCCTATAACCCCTTGAATCATCTCAAATACCCACACCAACGTTGTATACTGCCTAAAATAATCTCAACACTTAGAGGAGGGAAAGGAAGGCCCATATCAAATACTTGAATGAATACATATGCAATGATGTTCTTGTAATCCCTTGGATCATCTCAAATCCTTGCACTGTGTTGTTATCCATGTAGGCATACAAATCCACTAATGTTATTATAATCCCTTGAATGATCCAAAATACCCATATGTATACAAATGGTCTACAAATGCACTATGCCCCTATCATCCAGATAATTTCACTAATGGCCCCACGATTCCTCTAATCGTCTCATCCCACAAAGGAGGGTTGCAAGGCCCATTTCAAATACCCACAAATCATTTGAGTGCAAAGGTGAAGGATAAAAATGTTACCCAACAACCAATCAACCATTATGTTAGTAAAAAAGAGGAGCAAGAGGAAGGACCTCTTTGGATACCCTCATTGGAATATATTTGTTTATTGAAATTTATAAACTATTGTTCATGAATCCTCACAACTAGTATGAAATAAATTTTTTGTAATTGTGAAACCTATTCAAAATAACTACAAAACAAGGCTACTAGGTAGCATATACCTGCCGAGTTGTTATTCTGACCCGTTAAATCGAAGAAAATTTATTTTGGTATAGTATGAAAAATGAAATTTATATTGTAAAATAATAGTAAGATCATTTTAATTGAAAAATTGAATCTCCCTTATTTTGATTTAAACATAAGACGTTTTGTGATTCATTTTCTCATTAAGTTATTTTTTTTTTTTTAAGGTCCCCATTTGAGAACCGATATTCTTGGAGCAACCACAAGCTAGGGTTTTCGATAGCCACGGTCATAATAGAGGGAAGCATGAGCACCAGAGGAGGGGGTAAGGGTACCCACTCATACAAATAGGTAGTGGTAGATAGAGGGAAAGGGCCAAGGAGTTTTTTTTTTAAGGCACCAATGATAGGCAGCTCGAGATCTGACCCTGGAATGAGTCATGAAAGGGACAAAGGAAAAAGTGAATGGATGGAAGAGGAAACTAGATAAAGTCAGAACAAGAAGCAAGACACACCGAACACCCACCAGGAAGAAGGGAAAAACCCATGCTAACCCAAATCATCACTGATACCCAAGGTGGTATTAGAGGATCCACAAATGCAACTCTATAGGGATCAGATGAAGGTGCATGCGCTAATTTGCAAATTTATGGGATTGTAGTCCACCAAAAGAGAATTGTGCAATTGGATCAAATATCATTGGAATCCAAATGAGGAAGTGGAGCTCCACGTGGGCTTGAAAGGTTTCTTCACAATAGTCCTCATAAACCTGGAGGAAAAAGATAGAGTTTTTGAAGGAGGGTCGTACTTCCATGCCTCGACAGGACTATATATACAGCCATGGAAGGATAATTTCTCCCTAGAAAAAGATATCTTGAAAAATGTATCGATCTGGCTGAGACTCTACTCCCTACCCTTAGACTACTGGTTACCCTCTACTTTTGAAGCAATAGGGAATAAACTGGGGAAATATATAAAGAACACATAAGCCACCCTAAAAGGGAGATACACATATTACACAAGAATATGTATAGAAATGGATGTGTCGGGAGCTCTCCCAGAAGTCATATGCCTCGAATTCAGGGATGAGGAATGGATCCAAAGTATCGATTATGAATAGATCCCCTTTCGATGTAGAATATTCCATGAACATGGTCATTTGATCAGGGTATGCCCTCTCAATAATAAGCAGGAAACAAAAAAACCCAAACCACAACAGTATGAGGAAGGGTTTCTTAAACCAAACCCCAGAAAAAGAGCCAACAAAAAGAAGATGAAAGCCCAAGTAGAAAATAACCCAGAGGTCTGGAATAGCCCAGAAGGAAGGGATAAAACCAATCAATGGGAAGAAGCTAGGAAGGATACGGTAAAAGAATAGGAATTTTGAGAACAAACACCAAACGAGCCCACCGACCAATCAAACAACCATAAGGAACATGGAAGATGTGTAACTCTGATGGAAGGGGAAATCAGAGATGAAAATACCCCCATTCAATATGCAGAGGAAGAGGTGGAAATGACACCAAGCGAAGTAGGCATAGAATATCTGGAACTCAGAGACCTAGTGGAGAGGGGAGGAATAGATATCATGAACATACTGGAGCAGTGGAAAAGACAGGGAGTAGACAATGTACCAACAGAGCAACTTGACCGCATCTAGTACTTGTTCCTCCTAAGGGAGGAAGCCAAATCTGGAGGCCTAAAGTGAACACATGGGGATATTGGACACCTAGGAGTTAAAGCTGGCAAGGTACAACCACAACTCTCACACAAGAAGATGCGGAGGAAAAAGGGCAGCAAATCCAATAGCGTAGCCCTGTAGGATCTTGGAGCACTACTAATAAACTCGGGTAAGATCAAAAAAATATTTCCCAACTCCCCCCCATAAGTTTAAAATGAAGGTTATAACTTGGAATATAAGAGGCCTAAACAACCCAAGAAAGCAATGAATCCCTAGAAGTAGACTAAAACAAGAGCAACCAAATCTCTGCTTTATTCAAGAGACCAAGTGTAATACAAACAGAATGGAAACAATAAGTCAACAACAATGGTGCAAGTACAATATGGTGGCTATTCACAGCCAACAAATGGCAGGGGGTATCCTCACTGTGTGGAACCCATAAGTACTAATCCTCATAGCAGTGTAAGCGACAAGGAATACCCTTATGGTCCGCATGCAACTCATAGGGAACACAGAGGAAATTTTGTGCATTAATGTGTATGGACCTTAGGTGTTGGAGGATATGCGTGGAATGCTAAGGGACCTAGATAATCTAAAATACTGATCCAACAACCTCCACCGGATCCTAGCTAGGGATTTCAACATCATCATGTCACTTGCAGACAAAAAAGGAGGTACAAGAAGATTGGATAGAGATGCGGAGGAGTTCTCAAATTTCATAGACAAATCGGAGATGGTAGATCTGAAAACCAATAATGGTTAGTTCACCTGGAACAATAAGCGAATGAGCCAGCATCAGGTTACAACAAGACTCAATAGATTCCTAGTGTCAGAGTCAATCATAATGCAGGGGCTAACCCTAGACTGCAACATTCTCCAATGGGGTGGATCTGATCACTGGCCAGTACAACTAGAAGCTAGCTTGTAGACGACACCAAAAAACCAACCCTTCATATTTGAGAAAGTATGGATGGAACAATCGACTTTCAAATAAAATATCAAACAGTGGTGGTGTGAGGAGAAACCAGAGCAAGGGACAAGGATGTTCCAATTCTACAAGAAACTAAAACATATCAAATATAGGTGCAAGGAGGGGAACAAGGACACCTTTGGGAATATAAACCAAGAGAAGAACATAATTGAAGAAAAAATGAAAAATCTCCAGGAAACCTGCATTTTGGAGGGCTACAATGAGGAGCGGAAAAAGGGGGAGATCCAGATGACCCAGGATTGGGATGAACGGTGAAAGAAAGAAGAAACTCTTTGGTGAGAAAAATCATGGATCATATGGCTAAAGGAAGGAGAAATGAACACCAAGTTTTTTCGTAGAACAACCATGGCCAGAAGAGCCCACAACAAAATCTTGAATATAAGGGACTAGAGTGGCGTAGAAAGATAATCCCATAAGGATATTGAAACAACTCTGGTAAACCACTTCCACGGGATAGCCCAAGAACCTAACCAAGATAGAATGTAGGCCATACAAAAGGTAATCCAGCATATCCCTTGTCTGGTAACATATGAACAAAACTGCAACTTGATCAAACCCACTGCGGAGGAGGAAACAGACCAAGCACTCCAAGAAATGCCCAATGGAAAATCCCCAAGACCAGATGGTTTCACAGTGGAGTTCTTCAAATCCTGTTGGGAAATCATCAAACATGATGTCTATAGGGTAGTGGAAGACTCTAGAAGGTCAGCCTCCATTATGAAGGCACTAAATTCTACATTGATTACACTCATCCCCAAAGAAAAAGAATCCAAAACCCCTAATCGTTATCTGGTGTATAAGATAATTTCCAAGGTTATAGAAAATAGATTGAAACCACTCCTACCCACATTAGTTTCACAAGAGAAGACAGGTTTCATCGAAGGAAGGCAAATAATGGACAATATTATCCATGCCCACAAACTTATACACACCCTGAAGTTGCAAAAAAGAGGAGGAATGATAATACAACTAGACCTAGCGAAATCGTATAACAAAATCAGCTGGTACTATATGGTTAAGACCCTGGAAGGCTTCGGTTTCACCCAACACTGGATCAGATGGATTGTCAACCTAGTTTCCACAAAAATATTCTTGCTACTAATAAATGGAGCCCCTACCAAACCTTACTAGCCCATGAGAGGCATTAGGCGAGGAGACCCACTTTCCCCCTTCATTTTCATCTAAATGATGGAAGGACTCATTCGAAGCATAAAAAGTGCAACCGCAATAGGGGAAATAAAAGTTATCAAACCCTATGAGAATTTCCCAACTTCTACACACCAACAGTTCATGGATGATGCCTTACTACATGGAACACCTACAGTCAAAGAAGATAAAACCTACAAACGAATCTTATATGAGTTTGGGGAAGCCTCGGGGGCAGAGATAAATTATTCCAAATCTATGATCTTCTTCATTAATACCAACCCTGCTATCCAAAGGAATTTGGCCAACATCTTGGGATTTGAACGAAAAACCCTCCCAACCAAGTACTTGCGCATACTCGTGATAGACAAAGCCTACAAGATGTCAAATTGGAAAGGAATAGTCAACAAGATACAAGAATGGGTAAAAGACTAGACATACAGGTCCCTCAACCTACTCGGAAGACTTATCCTAACCAAGTCGGTTTTGCAAGCTATCCCAACTTTTATGATGTCATTCTTCCCCGCCCCAAAGGTAATTATACAAAAAATAAGAACCATACAAAGGGAATTCCTATGGCGAGGAGAGGAAACAAGGAAAAAATGGGCACTGGTGGCTTGGGAGAAAGTGTGTAAGCCAAGAATCAAAGGGGGCCTGGGACTACATGACCCACAAACGACCAACGAAGCCTATGGATAGAAACTCTGGTGGCGATGGGTCAAAGAAACGACCATGCCATGGGTCAACCTGTGGAAGACAGAGTATGCCCCGGACATTAGTGATCAGGATAAAATCCACCTTAGAGGCACCAGGGAAGGTTCCACCATCTGGAACTTAGCCTGGCGCAACAAGACCTAGATCCAGACACATAGCTTTTGGGAAATAAGGAATGGCAGAAC
Organism: Picea glauca; assembly: GCA_000966675.3. Taxonomy (NCBI): domain Eukaryota; kingdom Viridiplantae; phylum Streptophyta; class Pinopsida; order Pinales; family Pinaceae; genus Picea; species Picea glauca. The sequence goes on from JZKD02S1626584.1 coordinate 632,004, forward strand.
CACCCTATTCTAGGAAGATGCTTGGCAACAGGAATGAAAAATGGAAAAAAATGGTCAGGAGGAACTACACTAGGATATGATGGAGCAAGGCAAAACCTGAGTCTACCATTACTGGAAACAAGAAATGGACCACAAAAAATGGACAATCTGGAACACTCTCACTCCACAGACAAGAGACCAGACCGAAAGAGTAGTAAAAGAGGTGGAGGAGGAATTGGGGAGAGGGAAAATAACAGTGACGGATGGTAGTGACCAGCTGAGATGGGGGCACAAAGAACATTGGGAATTCAACCTTAAATAAGTACGCTACTACATAGAAAACCAGAACCAAGAAGACATGTTGCAATAATGGGAGAAGCTCTAAAACATCCCCCAGTGGCTAATACTACATAACCAAATCCTAACATGGGAAAACTTAAATAAGAGAGGTTTCATAGGCCCCTCAATATGTCACCTATGTGAAGAAAAGGAGGAAACAATGAACCATCACTTGGATGAATGTCCCTACACAACAAAAGTATGGGACTGGGCGGCAGGCATCTTCCGACAGTCTAATAGGGTCAGAGGTAATATTCTCGCAACTATAACCACATGGAAAGAAAACTATAGTGAAAACGAAGAGGAAAACCTTTGCTAGATCCTCATCCCTGGCATGATCATCTGGGAAATATGGAAGGAACGGAATAGGCGCATCTTGAGGAATAAAAGATGGACGGTTGGAAAGATCAAGGAAAAAGTTAGAGCTATGACAAGAGAAATGGTACAGAGCCACAACTACCAAATAGGAGGAGCACAACTCACAAACTAGGATCTCAGAAACCTAGAGGCCTTTCAACTGAAAAGAGGACACAACCCCAGGCAGCTGAGACGGTTACCGCAACTACAAGTAGGTGAGCGCAACTGGAAACCTTCACTAGAGGGCTCCCTCAATATTAATTTCAAATGGGTGTCGAAGGGTAACCCAGGATGGACAGATATGGGGGGAGTAATCAGGGACAATCAAGGAAAAATTATCCAACTGTACACTGGGAGTACAGGGAACTCAATTAACAATGTTGCTGAATTTCGAGCCCTGGAGACCATCCTCAAGATACTACACAGGGAAGAGATGACCAACGTAGTAGTGGAAGGAGACTCCATGCTGGTCATCAACACAACAAGGAAACTCCAAAACAACACCAAAGTGGGAAAAATCCAGAGGCACTGGTGCTTGGCATACTCCCTACAAAAAATTCAGGAACATTTGCAGACCGGGATAAAATTTGAGTTGCACTGGGTCTGAAGGTTAGCAAATGGACTAGCAGATAGAATAGCTAATGAAGGGGTCGACAAGGAAGGAACAGAACTGGATTCCACATGGAATAACATCCCGGAAGGTCAGTTTCAGATAGTCTATTTCCAACTAGCAGCAAAGGACTATGACGACAGCTAAAGTATGGGTGACCACATCGAGGCTAGAGGCACATAATTAATTGAAGGGCAAGTCAGATCCAGGTAGAATCTAATAGGCCACATTCTCAACATGAGTTACATTAAAGATCATAGTCACACCACAAAAGGAGGTACAACACCACAGTCCCATCAATAGAACAAATTGCAGGGGTTTGTCATGGGAGAGAGGAAAGGGTAATCCAAAGCCAATAAAGGATGAAGATCAAAAGGATAGCCCGAGGGAAGTAATGGGTACACCTTAGCCATGCACAGGTTCCAAGGGAGGAAATTATTGGCGTAAAATGTACAAGGAAAATGATTGGTGCTGGAATGACGGAAGGAATCCCAAGCACACACACTCTGAAATAGATAAAAAGGAACGAAAGGTATGACTTTACAGGAGATCCATGATCACTGGGACAAAATCACCTCGAGGGAAACCCCATAAAAGAAGAAACATCAGGGATAGAAATAGACCAACGAGTAGAAATTACAGAGACCAAGAAGGGGTGAATAGAGGTGGAGGAAAAAGTCATGACAGAAGCCATTACATTCAAACAGAGATGGTGAGAATGAAGAACACAAAAAGTAAGAGGGTGCCCCAGGGGGAGTAACTCCCAACAAGCGCCCTAAATATCACTAGGATGGAACAGGTGGCCAGAGAGGCCAAAAGAACCTTTCTTGAGTAGGTTGATACAAAAGGAAAGGCGGTCATTGACAGATGGGAGAGGGAAGTCAACAACAAGTGCTAGGGAAAATCTTGGGCAGAACTCATCAAAGAAGTCAATGGGATAAGGGACCCAGGGGCCACACAGCCCAGGAAAATCCTCTACCACAAAATGGTGGAGGAAGCGTGGTGCACAAAAATGATGATAAGTAAGATGAGAGCTGACAAGAGTGAGACTAGCAGGGGGAAAAAACAAGGCCACAAGAAGGAACAGATAGAAATTCCGATCCGCCTCAGTAACCTGGAGGCCAGTGCAAGACGAATAGAAGAGGACTAGAGGAACCAGAGCAAAAGATTGGAAATACTGGAAGGACAATTCCAACTCTACCTTTGCTATGTCCACCACATGGAAATCACTCCAGCAGACCGACGTGGAACACCAGCCTGCATCAGAAGGATGCGCATGGTGGAACAGAAAAAGGAGAACACGACAAGGAAGGAAGGAAAGGAAAGCAACCCGATCCTCTTGGAATAACGTAGCCTCAACCGAAGGAACTTTTGTCTATCAGTGTATCAGCAACTCTCGTTATGCTTTCCTGGATTTATGTTTTTTCTTATGTATAGGTTTCTCAAATGAATTTTCAGAGACTGGGTTGGTTTCCCTGGGTGGTGACCCAGGCCTCCCTCCGCCTGTGTAGACAATGCAACTTCAGGGCCCCTAGCCTAGTTTCCTTTTTGGCAAATCAGGGGTTGATCCTCCATTCCTTTTTGTACTATATTTTTCTTTGTAATATAGAATCTCAACTCACTTACAAAAAAAAAGTTTTTTTTTTTTTTTTAATTCCATGACAAAGTTGAGGCCATGTTATTCATTTTTTCATTGAAGTTATTTTGTTTTTTTTAATTCCATGACAAAGTTGGGGCCAGGGAATAATTATTAATGGTATTTATACTTGAAAGAATTAAAATAAAATTTATAGATGCTTAAAGAACAAAAGTATTTTATATCCAAAACAATAAAAATTAACACGTCATCCTATAAAAATCTATGTAAAAACAAAGTTTAGATTATAATAGAATAACTATATTTGTTGAAAATTTAATTCTATGCTCGTTAAGTATCATCAAAATAATTTTAAATGAGTGTGATCAAAATAATTTTAAATAGTGGTCATTATTTACCCATACTTATGCTTTAGAAATCTTGCAATGTGGAAACCTTATTTAAAATATTGCAATTTATTCATAAAACACATATAAATTTATCAATTTTATGATAAAATGGTTATAACACAAAAAAATGTAATATCTTCTCTTTTTAGAAAGCCACAACATAAATCTCACATATCTAAAAGTGTGATGCACTAAATAGTAAAATAAAGTTATATGATATATATGTAAGTATTAAATAGTAAAATAAAGTTATATTTTATATATGTTACAAAATAAGTGCCTCTACAATTATTATCCCTATATGTTATATGTAAGCACACAAAAAAAAAATGGGGGAAAAAATGAAAAAACATGCATCCTAGCATGACAAACTATACCAGATGACGGTGAGCATGAAGGCAAGCTATCATCATGTTGTGGGCCATATTCAAACTCCTCAAAACTTTCAAATTTTGAGAAACGGGATTTGTGAGTTTCGGGAGATTTCTTGTAGAAGTTGATCAAGATTTTGTTGGAGACTGATGGGATTTATCCATAAACTTTTTTGGAGAATGACTGGATTTATCCGTAAGCGTTTTTGGAAAATGACAAGATTTAATATCAAGCTTTTTTGTATCTTAGTTTTTTTGTATCCATTAGCGTTTTTGGTGACTCGCGATTTAAAATCATGCTTTTTTGTATAAGTTCATTTTAACCGTCGAGGAGGGGTGCAATTTATATATATATATATATATATA
>JZKD02S1626584.1:641469-659545 GCA_000966675.3 Picea glauca
AAACGGGGGAGTGGGGAAAGAGGTAAAGAGAAGAAGGAATCTAGAGAGGCATGGGAGAGAAGGGGAGGGGAGAGAGGGAGGGAAGGAGCAAGGGAGAGGGGAGAGAGGAGAAAGAGAGAGGAAGAAAGGAAGGGAGGAAGTGAGAGGGGAAGAGAGAGAGTGAGAGGAAAAGAGGTTGAGGGATAGAGAGAGAGAGTTTCAGAGAAGAAAGAAGGAGAGAGAGAGAGAGGTATTTGTGGGGAGGGTGAGGGAGGTAGAGATAGATAAATAGAGGGGAAAAGTTAGAGATATATGGGATAGAAAGGGAGGGGTGAGAAATAGAGAGAAGAAATGAGGGAGGGATAGGGGTAGAGAGAGATATAGGTGGGGGGAGGAGTGAAGGTGGAGATATATAGGGAGGGAGGGAAGGAGGTAGGGATAAGAGTAGATGTAAATTTTGGGGGGAGGTATATGGTTAGAGAAGGGGGGACATATATATATATATATAGATAGATAGATAGATAGAGAGAGAGAGAGAGAGAGATAAAGAGAGGGAGGAAGATAGAGAGAGGGAGATAATTTATGGGGGAAGTGAGGGAGGGATATATAGAGAGATAGAGGGGGAGAGAGACAATGGAGTGATAGAGAGAGAGAGAGAGAGAGAGAGAGAGAAAGATAGAGGGTTATAGGGAGAGATAGTGAGGGGCATGGAGATGGAAAGAGGGAGAGGAGAGAGAGTAAGAGAGAGAGAGAGAGAGAGAGAGAGAGAAAGATAGAGAAGGTAGAGGGTTATAGGGAGAGATAGTGAGGGGCATGGAGATGGAAAGAGGGAGAGGAGAGAGAGTAAGAGAGAGAAAGAGAGAGAGTCTTATCCCTCTCTCCCTCCCTCATATCTCATATTCCCCTATCTTCCATTCTCTCTCGCTCTCCCTCCCTCACATTTCTTCCCTTGTCTCTCCCACACTCACTCTCTCTTTGTATCCCTCCTTATCTCTCTCTCTATCTCTATCCCCCCTATAAACCTCTCTCTATATCTCTCCCTCCTTCCCCATCTCTATCTCTTTCCTACTATCCTCCCTTTATCTCTCCTTAAATTTCTCTACCTCCCCCACCCTCTCTCTCTCCTTCCACTCCCTATCCCCCTATCTCAAAATTTCTCTCTCTCTATATTAATCTCTCCCTCTACCTTCTCTTCTCTCTTCAATGAATCTCTCTCTCTCGAGTAGGAGTTAAGAACTATGTTTAGAATCACAATTGGAGGTTGAATGAGGCCATCTACAACATGATTGATGTTTTCGTTCTTGTTCTTGATGTTCAAGTGAAATTGTTGCAGATACGTGGTCAACTTGTGATGGATATCATTATATAACTTTCCTTGTGTTTGTATGAATTCCAAAGGCATGTGATTAGTGTAGATGATTGTTTCCTACACTAGAATGCAATGCTTCCATTTTAAACATGCCTTCATAATGGACTACATATCTTTTTCATAGGTGGGGTATATACGAACAACATCAGATAGTGTTTCACTGTGATATGATATTAGATTCCCATGCTAACTGAGGAGTGAATCGATAGCATAATATGAATAACATGTCTCAATATCAAATGGCTATTGCAGGTCTAGAAAAATAAGGATTGTTTTTTATTAGTGGTGGAATTTCAAATCCTCGAATGATTTCTATTGGGAGGTGGCCCATAAAATTTTCCTTCACTCAACACTTGGTCACCTAGCTCATGGCCTAAGAAATATGAGATAACCACAAAATAAACCTATGGCAGAAGTTGGCAAGGACCATGAAGTTGCAGAGCTCATTGATTTTCTTTGAGGTCGACCAATCATGGATAACATGGATCCTGGATAGATCCACATGCACACCCTACTCATCCATGATGTATCCCAAATATTGGATTCTCTCCATACCAAAGGAGAACTTATCCAAATTTTCATATAACTTGTGTTGTTATAGGTTTCCCAAGACCTATGAAATATGCTTCAATTGTTCTTCACAAGATTTTCTAAAGATGCGGATTTCATCTACATATATGTAATATCCCTAGGCTGAACCCAATTCTAAATATAAATACAAATGTACATAACTTGGTGAGTTGTTTGAGATCAATTTTGTATATGCATTTCATGGCATAGTGCGTGCATGTACTGCACACTGAAATGATGAAGTGGGCACATGCTAGGATACTGCGCGAAATAACTTAAGTGTGCGCGATTTTGAGGCCAGGGAGCCTTTGTGTATATGTTGTGTTTTATAGGTTGTTGAGCCAGTTATTATAAGCTAGGAGGTTTATGTTTTTTATTAGGCCAGAGAGCCTAAATGTTAAAGGCTAGTGAGCCTATTTTTTTATATGTCTTATCATTAATATAAAATACATCGATGCACATAGACCAACCATGATAAAAGAGTATGGGGGACTAAACTTCACTAGTTGGGGAAAGGAGAGGGATAAAATTTAAGAAAAAGGGATAATCTAGGGAGCTAAGCCAAAAAGGAATATTATTTTAATATTCCTTAAAGTATAAAGTATGGATAATTATTTTATCCTAAGTTCTAAGGATGGGGACAAGTACGCCAAACTAGCTCCCAACATGACAAGTGTCAAGTTGGGAACATGCATACATATAGTTTGGAATTAGTTCATTTTGGGGAGTGATTCATCCATTCATGTGATTATTCGGTCATCCATTCAAGGATTCCATGATCATTCACTCACTCAGGGAGTTGTCCTCCGTACCTTCATATCACTGTACCTAAACCTGTATTCATACCCATACCTATTTGTGTACCTAGTTAGCTTGGGAGATGGACTAAAGAAGCAGGTTGTCAAGCCTGTGGGATATTGAAGAGGCAGGTTTTCAGGCCCTTGAGCAATCTCTCGAGGTGAGAGAATTGCTTGGAATTGATTTTCGAAGGTGCTAAAATGCCGCTACATGCTTATGAGAATTCATGTCCTGCTTGTTGCTGAAGCCCGTAAAGGAAGTGGGGAAGCCAAGGACTATTTAGCAGAGAAGGGGCACACTTCCTAGGGTGGGACATGCATGTGGGGAATGAAGGACTGTATACTATTTTTTTTATTTGGCACCTGTGACGGAGTCTTTCCTGTTGTCTATGATACATCATCCTGGTTTGGATTTACCCAGGTGGAGTGTAGTCCCAACTCGGGGGTGACCCACTGTTGAGAGTGATGAGCAATGTGGTCTAAGGCTAGGAGGTTTGTGGAAGGTCTGCATGCAATTGGTGATATTCTTACAAAGATAAGTGTCAATTATGTGTTAATTTATATGTTGCATTATTATTTATGTGTTATATTTATGGGAATTTCATGTCTATGTTGCATGTCTATGTTGCATGTCTATGCTTACTGTCGTTTTCATATAAATCTGTGCATTTACACTATGTATTTATATGTTTAATTTTTCTATATAAAGCTCCGCAAGGGTCTCTGTGTGTATGTTTTTAATTGCATTACAACTCAGAACTGTTATGTGGCATAGCCCAATTGGATGTTGGGGATGTTACAATGTGGTGTCAGATCATACAAGCATTTTCTGGAGTAGCATAGCCCAACCTAGGTGGTCAGGGATGTTACAATATGGTATCGGAGCTTCAATTTTAAACATTGATACTGGATGGGCCGATCAAGTTGAGTTGAAGATAAATTTCACAGAGGATTGATTTTGAGGTGGCCAAATTTCAAGTTATAGAGCGTCCATGGTAAAAATTAGAAGCAACTGTGTGGAATTGGAAAAAATTCCCAATTTCTATTGTTAAATTCATGGGAAAATTGAGAAATTCGGCCAAGTGGTGAGATATTATTGATTTAATATATGTTCTATCAAATTTAGACCTGGAATTGGTCGAATTTGAAGTTACAGTTAAGCCATGAAAGATGGAGCAAAATTAGTTGATTAAAATTCTCAATTCGTGAAATGAGTGTGAGAAACATTCGTTCCAGAAATGTCAACCCGCAACGATTTTTTGTTGCAAAGGTTGAACTAGTGTTATCGAGGTGAAATTGAACAAACTTCATAGTTGCATAATTTCTATGGTAAAAATGGCGAAAAAGCTAGGAAAAATCCCCAATTTATGCAGTGGAATTCGCGAGGAATTGATGCGCATAAAAATGAATGTGCGTAGGTGGGCACACTAAAAATGCATGATGCGCAATGAAAATCTTATGATTGTGGAAAAATATTGGCATACGGGTGCACTCACTAAAATTTGGTGTTGCGCGGAAAAATATCGGTGTGCAGGTGCACATGCTAAAATTTGGCATTGCGCTGAAAAGTATTGGCGTGCTGGTGTACACGCTAAAATTCGTCGCCACACGAAAAAATATTGGTGTGCGGGTGGGCGCGCTAAAATTTGGTGCCGCATGGAAAAATATTGGCATGCGGGCATGCACGCTAAAATTTGGCACTGCACGGAAAATATTGATGTGTTGGTGCACTGGCTAAAATTTGGCACCACAGAAAAATATTGGTGTGTGGGTGCGCGCACTAAAATTTGGTGTTGCGCGGAAAAATATTGGCGTGCGGGTGCACGTGCTGAATATAGCATTGTGCGGTGAATATTGAGTGATGCATTCATAATATTGGCGTGTGCTATGCACACGTATAATAATGGTGCATGTGGTGTGCGCAATTTTGACATAGCACAGACAGATTTTGTTGCGGCACGCACAATATGGGTATATGTTGTCGCGCGACAGTTTAGTTAATGATGCACATGGAGTAACGATTCACGATGGGGGCATACTAAACATTGGCATGGTGGAGTGAGTAGAGTAAAATGTGTGCGAAATATTAGTGCGCAACAGGTATTAGTGCAAGAACCAAAATTTTGTGCGGTAGATATTGGAGCGTGACACAAAAGTAGTGCACACCAGTTATTGGCAGGAAAAAGAAGTGATGCACAGAGGTTATAGGTGCATGGAGCATGAATTACCTTGTGGTGGTGTTGCGCATGCTAAATATGGGTGTACAGGTTGAATTTGTGCGCGTTAATTCCTTTCGATGGTGAACAAGAAAAAAAAACTAACGAATTTCTGCGACATTTTATATTGTTTGAATGTCATGTTTTTACTGCGCATTTTTCAGGCCCTTAACAGTGTTTTTAGCTACTCAAAAACCCCAAGGCACTTAGCAGTGTCTTGAATTTTGTGCTTCAAGATATCCATGCTTACATGTTCTCTTCCCTGGCTTCCCCACAAATAATCATTAAAATTATAAGGAACCTACAAAGAAACTTCCTTTGGCATGGAGATGATCCTAGAAAAAAGTGAGCCTTAGTCAATGGGACAAATTTTGAAAACCAAAATCCTTGGGCGGACTAGGCCTCCGGGAAAAAGGAAATATAAATAAAGACATGGGGGAAACGATTTTGTGGCGCTGGCTCAAATATCTAGCTGAACTATGGGCCATACTCTGGAAGCAAAAATACACTCTGCACATCCCACATGCACATCTCATTCGGCTGGAAGATCAACTAAAAGGTTCTAACGTATGGAACACATCATGTAGAAATCGATCACTCATACATGCTCATGCATTTTTGAATGTTTGAAATGCTCAAAATGCTTTGATTTGGAAGGAATCTTGGAAACAACTTCCCTCATTGCAAGCAATGGATAACATTCACCCCTATAAGTATCACATCCAATATTTTGAGCTCCTCAAAATTGCAGACCTATAGCTTAACGTCTCTCTTCACCCACATTGGCGAAGCTAGAAAATGCTCCCACAAGACCTCTACACACCAACAGACTATGACCTACAGCAACGACGAGACACGATAAGCCAAAGGAAGATCTACATTAGTGAGAATCTCGACATTCTTCGTTGGGGGTACACCCCCACTGGAACTTTCACAATCAAAGAGGGCTATCATATACAATAAAATTTCCACAACCAACCAAAAGATCACATATGGAATATCATTTGGAAATCCAAACTATGGCCGAAAGTATCCACCTTTCTTTGGATTTTAGTCCAAAATAGAATATTGATTTGGGATAATCTTAGGAAGCGAGGCTTCATGGGACCATCAATTTGGCATCTTTGTCATCATTCTCATCATTCTCATCATGGGCATTCTCATCATTCTCATCATTCTATCCATAAAGCCTCTTTCAAGAAACACTTATTAAAGCTTGATGTAAAATTTTCTCTACCTACGTTTAATGGAGATGTTAATCCTGAAAATCTAGATAATTGGATCTGACAGGTTGAAGTATATTTTCCTGTTCAACATATTGATAAAGAGGAAGTTAAAGTGAAACTGCCTTCTCTTCGGTTCAAAGACATCGCTCTCATATGGTGGGAGAGAAAACTTTAGGAAATAAGTAAGTGTTGTAATCTTCTTTCCTCATGGTCGAAATTTAAATCAGCGATAAGGAAGCAATTTTATCCATTGGGTTATCTACATAAAGCAATGATGGAATGGAAAACTTTAAGGCAAAGTAAAGGTCAAATTGTACAAAGTTTCACGGAATAAATTAGGAAGAAAGATCTTGCATTAAACATTCCTTTGGATTCTTATGAAACTTGGATGAAGTATATTGGCACACTTCACATTTATATTCATCATACATTTTTCATGTTTAACACCACCAGTCTTGACGAAGTTTGCGTGCAAGCCACTCACCTTGACAACATGGGAAATCATGTTCAAGAAGATCCCACAAAGAAACCTCCCAATCTCCCACATAAGCCATTTAAGAAGGTTAAAAGGAAGGACAAGAAGACCACCACACTGATTAGTGAAGGAGGAAAGCCATCTTGCACTCATTGCAATAAAAGTGGTCATGATGATGAACATTGTTGGAAACTACATCTAGAGAATAGACCGAAATAGTTCAGTGGAAAGGGGAAGACAAAAATTGTGGCTACAGTGCAACAAGATCTTGGATCCAATTTAGGAGACGAAGGAAATATCACAACAGTTGGAGTACAAGGTAAAGATTCCCTTCATGCTAGTTCAAATTCCAATAATGAATCTCATGATGATGAATGAAATAGGAATGAATTATTTCATATAAGGGTTGTATCTAGACACACTAATATAGATACATTATTTGATTCAGGTTCCGAAGTAAACTTGATATCTAAAGAACTTGTCAAAAAGATGGATCTTGAAATGAAACCACATCCAAAGCCTTATCCTCTTCGTTGGGTATGTGATGAAGAAAAAATTAATGTCACCAAACAATATAGGGTCAGATTTTCTATTGATTCAATGTTGACTGATAAAGTGGATTTGGATGTTGTATCACTTGATATATGTGGCATAGTGTTGGGGAGTCCTTATCTTTATGATAGAAAAGAAGTCTTCTTTTGTCATAAGAAAAAATACCACCTTACTAAGGGGGGGGGTGGAATATATTGTTAGATATCACAACATCAGGGTAAAAACAACACTTGTTAGTGCAAGACAAATGAAGAGATGCATAAACACTAATAAGAGATATGTACTCATGGTCGTAAGAGAGAAAGATGTTGGAAAATCCGACGCTTTCCAGGGATGTGATCCTTCTCATAAGAAAGAATTAATTGATATTATTTCTAAGTATGATGATATTTTCTAGGAACTAGATGGATTACCTCTTAAGAGGTAAATCCAACATGAGATACACCTTCAATACGAGTATCCTCTTCATAATGTGGGCATGCACAGAATGTTAGTTGTAGATATGACAGAGATCAAGAAACAAACACAAGACTTATTAGATCAAGGGGTCATCAGGCCCAATTCATCTCCTTTTGGTTCTTCGATCGTGATGGTGCCAAATAATGATGGCACATGGAAAATGTGTGTCAATTACCAGGCCTTAAATAAAATCATGGTGAAAAATAGATACCCTCTTCCTCGTATATATGATTTACTTGATCAATTAAATAATGTTTTTTATTTCACTAAGTTGGATTTGCACAATGGATACCATCAGATCAGGGTTGCAGAACATGATGCATGGATAAAACCAAATAGGGATTGTTTGAGTGGTTAGTTATTCCATTTGGGATCTGTAATGCTCCAACAACTTTCATGCGTGTGACGAATGATGTATTAAGGCCTTTGCTATATGATTTTGTGATTCTATATTTAGACAACATTCTTATTTTTAGTGGGACTTGGGATGAAGATATAAGGAATGTAAAGAAAGCATTGGATACTTTGCAAAGAAAAAAGTTTTATGTAAAATTTTCTAAATGTGAATTTGGAAAGACTGCACTTGTGTACTTAGGTCATACTGTAGGAGGAGGACAATTACAAATTGATCCTTCCAATACTAATGTTATTGTAAATTGTCCTAACCCCAAAAGTGTAACCAAGATACTGAGCTTCTTAGGTGCAGTCCAATATTGGAGGAGGTTCATTTCAAACTTCTCCTTTATATCAACTCCTTTTCATGCCTTAATCAATGTGAAAAACACTTTTCAGTGGGGATGAAAGAAATAAAAATCTTTCGACACTTTGAAGGAAAATATTAGTACCACACCAATATTAGCACTTTTGAATATTCAACAACCCTTTGAGATCGAGACAAATGCTAGCAAATACTCCATGGGTGCAGTATTCATGCAATATCGTAATCCTATCTGTTACCACTCTGAAACAAGCCTATCCATTCAGTATTTAATGGTCAGTTCACCTGGAACAATAAGAGAATGGGCCAACACCATGTCACAACAAGACTCGACAGATTCCTAGTGTTAGAGTCAATCATAATGCAGGGGATAACCCTAGACTGCAACATTCTCCCATGGGGGAGATCCGATCACTGGCCAGTACAACCAGAAGCCAGCTTCCAGACCACACCAAAAAACTTAGCCTTCAGATTTGAGAAATTATGGATGGAACAACCGACTTTCAAAGAAAACATCAAACAGTGGTGGTATGAGGAGTAATCAGAGTAAGGGACAAAGATGTTCCAACTCTACAAGAATCTAAAACATATCAAATATAGGCTCAAGGAGTGGAACAAGGACACCTTTTGGGAATATAAACCAAGAGAAGAACATAATTGAGGAAAAAATAAAAAAGCTCCAGGAAACCTGCATTTTGGAGGGCTACAATGAGGAGAGGAAAAAGGAGGAGATCCAGATGACCCAGTATTGGGATGAATGGTGCAAGCAAGAAGAAACGCTTTGGAAACAAAATTCCTTGATTATATGGCTAAATGAAAGAGAAAGGAACACCAAGTTTTTTCATAGAACAACCATGGCTAGAAGATCCCACAAAAAAATCTTGAAGATAAGGGACTAGAATGGTAGATAAAGAGAATCCCATAAGGATATCAAAACAACTCTGGTAAAGCACTTCCATGGAATAGCCAAAGAACCTAACCAATATTGAAAGGAGGCCACGCAAAAGGTAATCGATCATATCCCTTTCCTAGTAACAGATGAACAAAATCAAAACCGAACCAAACCCATTGCGGAGGAGGAAATAGAAAAATCACTCCAGGAAATGCCCAATGGAGAATCCCCAGGCCCAGATGGTTTCACATTGGAGTTCTTCAAACCCTGTTGGGAAATCATCAAACATGACGTCTATAGGTTAGTGGAAGACTCTAGAAGGTCAACCTCCATTCTGAAGGCACTAAATGCTACGTTGATTACACTCATCCCCAAAGAAAAATAATCCAAAACCCTTGATCGTTACAGAAATATAGCACTGTGCAATGTGGTGTATAAGATAATTTCCAAGGTTATAGCAAATAGATTGAAACCACTCCTACCCACACTGGTTTTACAAGATCAGGCACATTTTGTGGAAGGAAGGAAAATAGTGGACAATATTATCCATTCCCACGAACTTATCCACACCTTGAGGCTGCAGAAAAGAGGAGGAATGATAATACAACTGGACCTAGCGAAAGCTTATGACAAAATCAGCTGGAACTATATGGTTAAGACCCTAGAAGCCTTCGGTTTCACCGAACACTGGATCATATGGATTGTCAACCTAGTTTCCACAACAAGATTATCGCTACTAATAAATGGATCCCCTGCCAAACCTTACTAGCCCACGAGAGGCATCAGCAAGGGAGACCCTTTGTCCCCCTTCTTTTTCATCTTAATAATGGAAGGACTCAGTCGAAGCATAAAAATATCAACCGCAATAGGGGAAATAAAAGGTATCAAACCCTACGAGAATTCCCTAAATTCTACACACCAACAGTTTGTGGATGATACCTTACTAAATGGCACAACCATGATCAAATAAGAGAAATCCAACAAATGAATCTTAGACAAGTTTGGGTAAACCTTAGGGGTAGAGATAAATCAGTCCAAATCTATGATCTTCCTCTTTAATACCAACCCTGCCATCCAAAGGAATTTGGCCAACATCTTTAGATTTGAACGAAAAACCCTCCCAACCAAGTACTTGGGAATCCCCTTGACAGACAAAGCCTACAAGTTGTCAACTTTGGAAGGAATAGTCAACAAGCTACAGGTAAAAACCTAGACGTACAGGTCCCTCAACCTTGTCGGAATACTTATCCTAACCAAGTCGGTTTTGCAAGATATCCCAACTTTTATGATGTTAGTCTTCCCTGCTCCCAAGGGGTTTATACAAAAAATAACAACCATACAAAGGGAATTCCTGTGGCGAGGAGCGGAAACAAGGAAAAAATGGGCATTGATTGCTTGGGAGAAAGTTTGTAATCCAAGAAGCAAAGAAGGCCTGGGACTACATGACCCGCAAGCGACCAACGAAGCCTATGGAGTGAAACTTTGGTGGTGATGGGTCAAGGAAACGACCACGCCATGGGTCAACTTGTGGAAGGAAAAGTATCCCTTGGACATTAGTGATCAAGATAAAATCTGCTTCAGAGGCACCAGGGAAGGTTCTGCCATATGGAACTTAGCCTGGCACAACAATACCTGGATCCAGACACACAACTTTTGGGAAATAAGGAATGGCAGAACTGCCCGATTCTGGGAAGATACCTGGAAACAACAACCCAAAATGGAAAAACCTGGCCTGGAGGAACTACAACAGGAGATGATGGAGGAAGGAAAAACCCAAATCTACCATTACTGGAAATAAGAAACATACCACAACAAATGGAGAATCTGCAACACTCTCACTCCACAGACAAGAGACCAGACTGCAGCAACAGTAAAAAAGGTGGAGGAGGAATTGGGGAGATGGAAAATAGTAGTCATAGATGGCAGTGACTAGTTGAGATGGGGGCACAAAGTAGGTGGGGAATTCAACCTTAAAGAAGTATGCTACTACATAGAAAACTAGGACCAAGAAGACATGACGCAATAATGGGAGAAGCTCTAGAACAACCCCCATTGGCCAAAAGTAAAAATCTTCTAGGGGATAATACTACACAACCGAATCCTAATGTGGGAAAACTTAAAGAAGAGAGGTTTCATAGGCCTCTCAAGATGTCACCTATATGAAGAAAAGGAGGAAACAACGAACCATCTCCTAGATGAATGTCCCTACATAGCAGAAGTATGGGACTGGGTGGAAAGCATCTTCCGATAGTATAATAGGGTTAGAGATAATATTGTCACAACTATAACCACATGAAAGGAAAACTATAGAGAAAACGAAGAGGTGAAACTCTGTTGGACCCTCATCCCCATCATGACCATTTGGGCAATATGGAAGGAACGGAATAGTTGCGTCTTCAGGAATCAAATATGGATGGTTGAAAATATCGAGGAAATAGTTACGGGGCAAGTAATCAGGGATGATCAAGGAAAAATTATCTGACTGTACACTGGGAGTCTGGGGAACTCAACTAACAACACTGTGGAATTTTGATCCCTGGAGATCGGCCTCGAGATACTATGCAGGGAAGGGATGGCCAACGTAGTAGTGGAAGGAGACTGCATGTTGGTCATCAACACATCAAGGAAACTCCAAAATGACACCAAAGTGGGAAAAATCCAGATGCACTTGTGCTTGGCGTACTCCCTACAAAAAATTTAGGAACATTTGCAAATGGGGATCACAGTTGAGTTGCACTAGGTCTGAAGGTTAGGAAATGGACTAGTAGATAGAATAGCTAACGAAGGGGTTGACAAGGAAGGAACACAATTGGATTTCACATGGAATAACATCCCGGAAGGTCAGTTTTGGACAAACTGTTCCCAACTAGTGGAAAAGGACTAGGATGACAGCCGAAGTATGAGTGACCACATCGAGGCTGGAGGCACGAAATTTATTGAAGGGAAATTCGGATCCAGGAAGAATCCGATAGGCCACATTCTCAACACGAGTTAGAATGAAGATCACAGTCACACCACAAGAGGGGGTACGAAACCACAGTCCTGTCAATAGAACAAAGTATAGGGGTTGGTCGTGGGATAGTGGAAAGGGTAATCCACAGTCGACAATGGACGAAGATCAAAAGGGTAGTTCGAGGGCAGTAATGGGTACACCTCATCCATGCATAGGTTCCAAGGGAGGAAATGATTGGCTTAAAAAGTACAAAGGCAAATGATTGGCACCAGGATGACGGCAGGAATCCCAAGCACACACAATCTAAAAAAAAGAAAAAGGAACGAAAGGTACAGCTTTACGCGAGATCCATGATCACTGGGACAAAATCACCTATGGGGAAACCCCATAAAAGAAGAAACATCAGGGATAGAAACAGACCAACGAGCAGCAATTATAGAGACCAGGAAAGGGTGAATAGAGGTGGAGGATGAAGTCATGACAGAAGCCACTACATTCAAACAGAGATGGTGAGAATGAAGAACACACACAGTAAGAGGGGGCCCCAGGGGGAGGAACTCCTAACAAGTGCCCGAAAGATCACTTGGATGGAACAGATGACCAGAGAGGCCAAAGGCACCTTTCTTGAGCAGGTTGATACAAAAGGAAAGGCGGTCATCGACAGATGGGAACGGGAAGTCAACAACAAGTTCCAGGGCAAAGATTGGGCATAACTAATCAAAGAACCCAATAGGATAAGGGACCCAGGGGCCACACAGCCCACGAAAACCCTCTACCACAAAATGGTGGAGAAAGTGTGGTGCACATAAATGTTGATAAGTAAGTTGAGAGCTGACAAAAGCGAGACCAACAAGGGGGAAAATGAGGCCACACGAAGGAACACATAGAAATTTTGAGATGCCTCAGTAACCTGTAGGTCAGTGTAAGACGAATAGAAGAGGACCAGAGGAATCAGAGCGAAAATTGGAAAGACTAGCAGGACAATTCCAACTTTACCTTCGTTATGTCCACTACATGGACATCACTCCAGCAGACCGACGCGACACACCAGCCTGCATCAGAAGGACGCGCATGGTGGAACAGAAAAAGGAGAACGCAACAAGGAAGGAAGGAAATGAAAGCAACCCAATCCTGTTGGAATAGTGTAGCCTCAACCCAAGGTCCTTTTGTCTATCAGTGTATGAGAAACCCTCGTTATTCTTTACCGGCTTTATGTTTTTTCTTATGTATAGGTTTTTCAAATGAATTTTCGGATACTGGGTCGGTTTCCCCGGGTGGCTACTGAGGCCTCCCTCCGCCTATGTAGACAACACAACTTCAGGGTCCCTGACCTGGTTTCCTTTTTGGCAGATTAGGGTTTTACCTTCCATTCCTTTTTGTACTATATTTTTCTCAGTAATATAGAATCTGAACTCACTTAAAAAAAAAAAAAGTTATTTTGTTTTTTTAATTCTATGACAAAGTTGAGACCATGTGATTCATTTTTTCATTGAAGTTATTTTGTTTTTTTTTAATTCCATGACAAAGTTGGGGCTAGGGAATAATTATTAATGGTATTTATGCTTCAAAGAATTAAAACCAAATTTATAGATGCTTAAACTATTTGGATCCTTTAAAAATCTATGTAAAAACAAAGTTTAGATTATAATAGAATAATTATATTTGTTGAACATTTAATTCTATGCTCATTAAGTATCATCAAAATAATTTTAAATGGGTGTGATCAAAATAATTTTAAATAGTGGTCATTATCTACCCATACTTTAGAAATCTTGCAATGTGGAAACCTTATTTAAAATATTGCAATTTATTCATAAAATACATATAAATTTATCAATTTTATGATTAAATAGTTTTAACACTAAAAAAATTGTAATGTCTTTTCTATTTAGAAAACCACAACATAAATCTCACATATCTAAGAGTGTGATGCATTAAATAGTAAAATAAAGTTATATGTTATATATGTAAGTATTAAATAGTATAATAAAGTTATATGTTACAAAATAAGTGTCTCTACAATTATTATCCCTATATGTTATATGTAGGCACACAAATAAAAAATGGGGGAAAAAATTGAGAAATCATGGATCCGACAAACTATACCAGATGAGGGTGAGCATGAGGGGCGACTATCATCGTGTTGTAGGCCATATTCAAACTCCTGACAACTTACAAATTTTGAGAAACGGGATTCGGGAGATTTCTTGCAGAAGCCGATCAAGATTTTGTTGGAGAATGACGGGATTTATCCGTTAGTGGTTTTGGGGAATGACGGGATTTAGAATCAAGCATTTTTGTATCTTAGTTTTTTTATGTATCCGTTATCTTTTTTGGTGACTCACTATTTAAAATCACGCTTTTTTGTATCAGCTCATTTTAACCATCGAGGAGGGGCAGAATTTATATATATGTCTGAGTTTCCATTGCACTTGTTTGTTCAAGTCCTCCTCCCTTATCAATTGCAGAGTCTCTCTGTATTTGTATTTGTTTTCTTTGGAAGTGCTTCCTGTGTCTCTAATAACCTGTGTCAGGCAAGTTGGATAAACATGTGGTGGTAATTACACTGCCCATGAAAAACATGGGAACATCTATATATTTGGCCAGACCATCATACAAAGTTCTTCAGCACACAATATTCCTTTATTATCGTTTTAATCTGTCTGCAATCCCCTTAGATTGTGTTTAGACAACGGCTCTTCGACAGTCTTACAAATACATCTCAAACTGATATTGTTGCCTTATCCCCCACGCTCTCCTTATCACTGCCTCTGCATGTGCGCCATTCGTAATGTAAGTATTCACAGTGTCCTCTACTTTAATTCGCCTTTCCATAACATTATCATTTGATTGTTCAACTAATTTATTTCTGTCTCTTCTGTTTTTCAGGGAAGACTATCGCTCTCTGCACCAGAAGCGCGCCCGCGTTTAGAATTGAGGGTACGCACATCTAGTAAAAAGAGGAAGGTTGCACATCTGTCAAGTGAGGGCATCGTTTCGAGTCAGATAAGCCGCCAAAGATTTGAAAGATCAGGACTGAGAAAAAGCTTCAGATAGACAATACGGAATTTGATGAGCGATTGGGGAAGCAAATAAGCGCCATTATTTGTTACTGTATTTATGTTGTGCTCGAAGGCTTTCTATTAATTTAATTCAAGGCCGGAAGAGCTGAGCGAGTAGTATTGAGTCTTAATTCAACAAAATTTAAACTGAAGATCTCAATCTAAGAGGAGCTAATTCATTTATTACTTGTACTGGTAAGATTCAGATGAAAATTCCACATGTCAGGAACACTAACACTTTTTCGGAGGAGACGAAGTTGATAATCTCCTCTCATATTCAGTTGTTTTAATAAAGATGTATTCATTCTCAACATCACTCACTGTTCGATTTTCTCCAGATTCTCTTGGTGGTGGTGGTGGGTGCAGGGAGACAGGCACCACCACCTCCAGTGGCTCCTGTTCGCCCGCCACCTCCTTCTCCGGATTCACAGTCACCAAACGCCCACTCGTTCTGGTTTCCCCTAACCAACTCCTACGCAGCTCTTTATCATACCAATATTGACGTTCAATAGTTATGTTTTATCCATCACGCCACGACTCATCCTTGAATTACTATTGGAGAGGCTCTAGGCAAGCTTCTGGTAGATTACTATCCTTTTGCCGGAAGATTAAGATATGCATATGATAAGGGTAAGCTTATAATGGACACAGATATTTCCTTGGAAGACTTGGGAGATCTCTCTCCACCTATTCCTCGTGCTCTTGACTTTATAGGTAACGTTCCAGGATCAGATACATTCACAGACTCTCCACTGCTTCTGTTTCATGTAAGTCATTGTTGTAATTGTAATTTTAATTTTTTTTTATTTAAATCATGGGAATAAGTAATTGGTAGGTTTGATCTGAACTGAGATTAAGTAATTGGTAGGTTTGGTTTGGTCTGATCTGAGGTTTGATCTGATCTGAAAATAAGTATGTCATATGTGTTGATATAACTGTTTCTAGCCCAACCCAACCGAGTATAGTATCAGCAGCTCCTTATCCCAGCCCAGCAGCCGGGGAGCCCAGTAGCCACCAAGCCCAGCGCAGCCCGGGATCCAAGCCCAGGAGCCCAGTCCAGACATAGAATCCATTCACTAAATCCATCAATTAACTGCATGCATTCAGTAAAGCCATCGATTAACTCAGAAAAGGTTCACAGAATCCATTCATAAACATAAGCCACTAACAGCACACATAAAGTCGTTCACCACTCACTTCACATAATATGACTAGCGTATGACCCTCAACAGGTGCATAATAAGTAATAATCGTCATGGCATCCATTCGAGGTAGGAACTAAGGTTCCGTAGCGGTAAGTGTCATCCCATAGGGTCCTTTTCAGTTGGGTCTGGCAGTATGGAAAAGACTCAGTGCATATTTGTTCTATTAACGTAGAAGCTTAGTTCTTTTCAGGAGGGGAATAACAAGAAGGAACAATAAGTTTAGCACAGTTAGGAATAACAAGAAGGAACAATAGTAGTAATCAGAATAAGTCTCAGCCAATTAGTAGCACAGGAGGAGGATTATCTACCAATAGTATATGATCTATATTTGAACCAAGACCTAGAGGTTTTGTTTTGGTTGGAACACCCATACCCACTATGGCAGGAGCTGTTGGATATCTTAACAGATACCTCGAGTTCCACAGAAGGGGGATGAAGATGTTGAACAACATTGGTATTTATGTGAATCCCAGGGAACCGCCGATGCTACTAAAGTTGTAGAGTTTCAAACCAACCACTCTGAGGGATAGGGCCCTGAAATGGTATATGAAATCTATAGAACCTCAGGCAAGAGGACAACAATTTACTCTGCAAATATAAACAAACTTTTGATATAGGAATTGAAGCTGCCTCAGTCAGAGAAGCATGTTATTGCACAGATTAGGGGAATTCAACAAATTCAGGGAGAAACTACATGGGAATATATGCAGCAGTAATTGGTGAGAATAAGTAATTGGTAGTTTTACGCTGATTGTAATTATAACCTCAAATATATTCAATAGCTTGTAAGTCAAATATATCAATAATTTGAACTTGTGTGATTTAGCAAGTTCTAGATTATCCCTGTTCAAACTCATTAAAACCAAGACATAGATTGTTTGGTTTATTTAAATGAGGGTTGTCTAGTTGTTACCTTTATTATTGATCCATGGTCATGCAGATAAAGATGTGGTGGAGTGAAGCCCCTTAGTGTACTTTTTCTTGCCTTTCCCTTCTTACTCAATAAGTTATTTAGAAATATCCACCATAGTGAATCTATTTTTAATTGATTATTTTATCCTTATGCAACATTACCAAAAATCAAAGTGTTTTTTTAATAGAGAAGCAATTTAGATTAATTTGGGAAAAAAATTTAACTCCCAATTTTTTTTTGTAATTGCATTCATTGGGACATCGATCAGATTAAGTTTTCTTCTCACTAATTTTAAAATCCGCTTACTATTCATCCAAGCAGCTGGGTAAAATTCCACTGGTTCTTCCATTGAAAAATATAAACTCCTTTTTTGTCAAAGCCAAAGATAGGTCGTTAGTATTTCTGTTCTATACTACTAGCATTTTTATTACTAGTAATTTTTGGTTGTTTCACAATTATTTTTGTTAATGCTACAATTATAAATGGTATTTCTGTTTCTGTTTCACAATAAATATAATATTAAAATTAGCTATGTATAAATACATAAATAGGAAATTGAAAATTGAAAATATTTATCCATAAATCAGTGTACATTTTCAATTAAATATTTTTCAATATATAATTTTGTTTGTATTTATTTAATATATCTTAAATAGTTTTCTCTCTATAATTTTATTTATTTTTAATTTG
>JZKD02S1626584.1:692090-702358 GCA_000966675.3 Picea glauca
CTCTTTCCCCATCTCTCTCTCTTTCCTACTATCCTCCCTTTATGTCTCCTTAAATTTCTCTACCTCCCCCACCCTCTCTATGTCCTTCCTCTCCCTATCCCACTATCTCATAATTTCTCTCTCCATATTAATCTCTCCCTCTCTCTCTCTCTCTACCTTCTCTTCTCTCTTCGACGAATCTCTCTCTCTCGAGTAGGAGTTAAGATCTATGGTTAGCATCACAATTGGAGGTCGAATGAGGCCATCTATGACATGATTGGTGTTTTCATTCTTGTTCTTGATGTTCAAGTGAAATTGTTGCAGATACATGGACAACTCATGATGGATATCATTCTATAACTTTCCTTGTGTTTTTATGAATTCCAAAGGCATTTGAATAGTGTAGATGATTGTTTCCTACACTAGAATGCAATGCTTCCATTGTCAGCATTCCTTCATAATGGACTACATATCTTTTTCATAGGTGGGGTATATACAAAAAACATCAGATAATGCTTCATTGTGATATGATATTGGATTCCCATGCTAACTGAAGAGTGAATCGATAACATAATATGAATCAAATGTCTCAATATCAAATTGTTATTGCAGGTCTAGAAAAATAAGGATTATTTTTTATTAGTGGTGGAATTTCAAATCCTCCAATGATTTCTATTGGGAGGTGGCCCACAAAATTTTCCTTCAATCAACCCTTGGTCACCTAGCTCATGGCCCAAGAAATATGAGATAACCACAAAATAAACCTATTGCAAAAGTTGGCAAGGACCATGAAGTTGTAGATATTTTTCATTTTCTTCGAGGTCGGCCAATCATGGATAACTTGGATCCTCGATAGATCCACATGCACACCCTACTCATCCACGATGTATCCCAAATATTGGATTCACTCCATACCGAAGGAGACCTTATCCAAATTTTCATATAACTTGTGTTGTTACAGGTTTCCCAAGACCTGTGAAATATGCTTCAATTGTTCCTCCCAATCTTTGATAAAGATGAGGATTTCATATACATATATGTAATACCCCTTGGTTGATAACCAATTGTAAATATAAATACAAATTTGCGTAAGTTGGTGAGTTGTTTGAGATCATTTTTGTATGCACCTTTCATGGCATAGTGCATGCATGTACTGCACACTAAAATGATGAAGTGTGCACATGCCAGGATACTGCACGCAACAACTTAGGTGCACGCGATTTTGAGGCCAGGGAGCCTTTGTGTATATATTGTGTTTTATAGACTGTTGAGCCAGTTATTATAAGCTAGGAGGGTTATGTTTTATATTAGGCCAGAGAGCCTAAATGATAAAAGCTAGTGAGCCTAGTTTTGTATATGTCTTATCATTAATATAAAATACATTGATGCATGTAGACCAACCATGATAAAAGAGTACGGGGGACTAAACTCCACTAGTTGGGGAAAGGGGAGGGATAAAAGTTAAGAAAAAGGGATAAGCTAGGGAGCTAAGCCAAAAAGGAATATTATGTTAATATTCCTTAAAGTATAAAGTATGGAAAATTATTTTATCCTAAGCTATAAGGATGGGGACAAGTGGGCCAAAGTATCTCCCAACATGAAAAGTGTCAAGTTAGGAGCATGCATACATATAGTTTGGAATTAATTCATTTTGGGGGGTGATTCATCCATTCATGCAATTATTCAGTCATCCATTCAAGGATTCCAGGATCATTCACTCACTCAGGGAGTTGTCCTTCATACCTTCCTATCACTGTACCTGAACCTGTATCCTTACCCATACCATTTTGTGTACCTGGTTAGCTCGGGAGATGGACTGAAGAAGCAGATTTTCAATTCTGTGGGATATTTAAGAGGCGGGTTTTCAGGCCCCTGAGAAATCTCCGAAGGTGAGAGAATTGCTTGGAACTAATTTTCGAAGGTGCTAAAATTCTTCTACATGGTTCTAAAAATTCATGTCTTCCCTATTGCTGAAGCCCAGAAAGGAAGTGGGGAAGTTAAAGACTACTGAGCAGAGAAGGGGCACACTTCTTGGGGTGGGACATGCATATGGGGAATGAGGGACTGTAGGCTATTTTTTTGAGTTGGCACCTATGACACAGTCTTTCCTATTGTCTATGATACATCATCCTGGTTAGGATTTACCTGGGTGGAGTTTAGTCCTAGCTCAAGGGTGACCCATTGCTGAGAGTGATGAGCAATGCAGTCTAAGGCTAGGAGGTTTGTGGAAGGTCTGCACGCAGTTGGTGATATGCTTACCAAGATAAGTGTCAATTGTGTGTTAATTTATATGTTGCATTATTATTTATGTGTTATATTTATGGGCATTTCATGTCTATGCTACATGTCTATGCTGCATGTCTATGCTTACTATCATTTTCGTATGAATCTGTGTGTTTACACTATATATTTATCTATTTAATTTTTCTATATAAAGTTCTGCAAGAGTCTCTGTGTGCATATGTTTTTAATTGCATTAAAACTCGAAAATTTTATGTGGCATAGCCTAGTTGGATGTTGGGGATGTTACAATGTGGTGTCGAAGCATACAAGCATTTTCTGGAGTAGCATGTCCCAACCTAGGTGGTCAGGGATGTTACAATATAGTATCAGAGCTTCAATTTCCAACATTGATCTTGTATGGTCCGATCAAGTTGATTTGAAGAGAAATTTCACAGAGGATTGATTTCAAGGTGGCCAAATTTCAAGTTACAGAGCATCCATGGTAAAACTTAGAAGCAACTATGCGGAATTGGGAAAATTTCCCAATTTTTGTTGTTAAATTCATGGCAAAATTGAGAAATTCAGCCAAGTGGTGAGATATTATTGGTTTAATATATGTTCTAGAAAATTTAGTCCTAGAATTGGTCGAATTTGAATTTACAGTGAAGCCATGAAAGATGGAGTGAAATTAGTTCATTAAAATTCTCAATTCGTGAATTAAGTGTGGGAAAAAATCTTTCTAGAAATGTCAACCCACAACAATTTTTTTTTGCAGAGGTTGAACTGGTGTTATTGGGGTGAATTTGAACAAATTTCATAGTTGCAGAATGTTTATGGTAAAAATGGGAAAATGTTAGGAAAAAGCCCCAATTTATGCAGCAGAATTCACGAGGAATTGATGCGCATAAAAATGAATGTGTGCAAGTGGGCACACTAAAAATGCATGATGCGCAATGAGAATCTTGTGATTTTGGAAAAATATTGGCATGCGGGTGCACGTGCTAAAATCTTCTACTGCACGAAAAAATATTGGTGTGCGGGTGCACATGCTAAAATTTGGCATTGCGTTGAAACATATTGGTGTGCTGGTATACGTGTTAAAATTTGGCGCCGCACGGAAAAATATTAGTGTGCAGGTGTGCGCACTAAAATTTGGTGCTATGTGGAAAAATATTGGCATGCGGGAACGCACGCTAAAATTTGGCGCTGCGCAGAAATTATTGGTGTGATGGTACATGCAGTAAAATTTGGCACCATGGAAAAATATTGGTGTGCGGGTGTGCACGGTAAAATTTGGTGTTGCACGGAAAAATATTGGCGTGCAGGTGCACATGATAAATATAGCATTGTGCGGTGCATATCGAATGATGCCTACATAATAATGGCATGTGTTGTGCACACGCATAATAATGGCACACGTGGTGTGCACAATTTTGACATAGCGTAAAGGGATTTTGTTGGGGCACACACAATATGGGTATATGTTGTCGCGTGACAGTTTAGTTAATGGTGCATGTGGATTAACGGTGCACAGTGGGGGTGTACTAAACATTGGCATGGTGCAATCCGTAGAGTAAAATGTGCACAGAATATTAGCGCGCGACAGGTATTAGTGCAAGAACCAAAATTTTGTGCAGTAGATATTGGAGCACGACAAAAAAGTAGTGCGCACCAGTTATTGGTAGGACAAAGAAGTGATGCACAGTGGTTATAGGTGTAGGGAGCATGAATTACCTTGTGGTGTTGTTGTGCATGCTAAATATGGGTGTACAGGTTGAATTTGTGTGCATTAATTCCTTTGGATGGTGAACAACAACAGAAAACCAATGAATTTATGCAACATTTTATATTGTTTGAATTTCATGTTTTTGCAGCGCGTTTTTCAGGTCCTTAACATTGTTTTTAGCTACTCAAAAACTACAAGGCCCTTAACAGTGTCTTGAGTTTTGTGCTTCAATCTATCCTTGCCTACATGTTCTCTTCCCTAGCTTCCCCACAAACAATCATCAGAAGTATAAGGAACCTACAAAGAAACTTCCTTTGGCATGGACATGATCCTAGGAAAAAGTGGGCCTTAGGCAGTTGGGACAAAGTTTTCAAACCAAAATCCTTGGACGGACTAGGCCTCCAGGAAAAAGGAAAGATAAATAAAACCATGGGGAAATGATTTTGTGGTGCTGGCTCAAATATCTAGCTGAACTATAGGCCATACTCTAGAAGCACAAATACACTATGCACATCCCACACACACATCTCATTCAGCTAGAATATCAACTACAAGGCTCTAATGTATGGAACACATCATGTAAAAATAGATCACTCATATAGGCTCATGCATTTTTGAATGTTTGAAATGCTCAAAATTCTTTGTTTTGGAAGGACTCTTAGAAACAACTTCCCCCATTGCAAGCAATGGATAATGTTTGCCCCTATTAGTATCACATCCAATCCTCAAAATTGCAGACCTATGGCTTAACTTCTGTCTTGACCCCCCTTGGCGAAGCTATAAAATTCTCTCACAAGACCTCCACACACCAAAATAATGTGATCTACAACAATGGTGAAACATAATAAGCCAAAAGAAGATCTGCATTAGTGAGAATCTCGACATTCTTCGTTGGGGGTACACCCCCAATAGAAATTTCATAATCAAATAGGGATATCATCTATAGGACAATTTCCACAATCAACCGAAAGATCACTTATGGAATATCATTTGGAAATCCAAACTATGGTCAAAAGTATCCACCTTTCTTTAGATTTTAGTCCAAAATAGAAAATTGATTTGGGATAATCTCAGGAAGCGAGGCTTCCTGGGACCATCAATTTGGCATATTTGTCATCATTCTCATCATTCTCATCATTCTCATCATCGAAATTCTCATCATGGGCATTCTAATCATTCTCATCATTCTATCCATAAATCCTCTTTTAAGAAACACTTATTAAAGCTTGATGTACAATTTTCTTTACCTATGTTTAATGGAGATCCTGATCTTGAAAATCTAGATAATTGGACCCGACAGGTTGAATTATATTTTTGTGTTCAACATATTGATGAAGAGGAAGTTAAAGTGCATCTGGCTTCTCTTTGGTTGGAAGACACCGCTCTCGTATGGTGGGAGAGAAAACTTTAGAACATAAGTAAGTGTGGTAATATTCTTTGCTCATGGTCGGAATTTAAATTAGCAATAAGGAAGCAATTTTAGCCATTGGGTTATCTACAGTAAAGAAATGATGGAATGGAAAACTTTAAGGCAAAGTAAAGGTCAAACTATACAAACTTTCACAGAATAATTTAGGAAGAAATCTCTTGCATTAAACATTCCTTTGGATTGTTATGAAACTTTGATGAAGTATATTGGCGCACTTCACATTTATATTCATCATACATTTCTCTTGTTTAACCCACCAATATTGACAAAGTTTGTGTGCAAGCCACTCACCTTGACAACAAGGGAAAGCATGTTCAAGAAGATCCCACAAAGAAACCTTCCAATCTCCCACATAAGCCATCTAAGAATTTTAAAAGGAAGGACAAGAAGATTGCCACACTGATGAGAGAAAGAGGAAAGCCATCTTACACTCATTGCAAGAAAAGTGGTCACGATGAAGAACATTGTTGGAAACTCCATCTAGAGAAGATACCAAAAAAGTTCAGTGGAAAGGGGAAGACAAAAATTGTGGCTACAGTGCAACAAGATCTTGGTTTTGATTCAGGAGATGAAGGAAATATCACAACAGTTGGAGTACAAGGTAAAGATTCCCTTCATGCTAGTTCAAATTCCAATAATGAATCTTGTGATGATGAATAAAAGAGGAATGAATTATTTCATATAAGGGTTGTATCTAAACACACTAATATAGATACATTATTTGATTCGGGTTCCCAAGTAAACTTGATATCTGAAGCACTTGTCAAAAAGATGGATCTTGAAATGAAACCACATCCAAAGCCTTATCCTCTTGGTTGGATATGTGATAAAGAAAAAATTAATGTCACCAAACAATATAGGGTCATATTTTCTATCAATTCAAAGTTGATTGATGAAGTGGATTTGGATGTTGTATCACTTGATATATGTGGCATAATGTTGAGGAGTCCTTATCTTTATGATAGAAAATAAGTCTTCTTTCGTCATGAGAAAAAATACCACTTTACTAAGGGGGGAGTGGAATATATTGTTAGAGCTCACAACATGAGGGTAAACACAACACTTGTTAGTGCAAGACAAATGAAGAGATGCATACACACTAATAAGAGATATCTACTCATGGTCATAAGAGAGAAAGATGTCGGAAAATTCGATGCTTTCCAGGGATGTGATCCTTCTCATAAAAAATAATTAATTGATATTGTTTCGAAGTATGATGATATTTTCTAGGAACGAAATGGATTACCTCCTAAGAGATAAATCCGACATGAGATACGCCTTCATTACGATTATCCTCTTCCTAATGTGGGCCTACACAGGATGTTAGTTGTAGAGATGACAAAGATCAAGAAACAGGCACAAGGATTATTGGATCAAGGGGTCATCAGGCCCAATTCATCTCGTTGTGGTTCTTATATCATGATGGTGCCAAATAAGGATGGCACATGGATAATGTGTGTCGATTACGAGGCCTTAAATAAAATCACGGTGAAAAATCGATACCCTCTTCCTCGTATATATGATTTACTTAATCAGTTAAAGAATGTTGTTTATTTCACTAAGTTGGATTTGCATAGTGGATACAATCAGATCAGGGTTGCAGAACATGATGCATGGAAGACTGCCTTTAAAACCAAGAAGGGATTGTTTGAGTGGTTAGTTATGTTGTTTGGGCTTTGTAATGCTCCAACAACTTTCATGCATGTGACAAATGATGTATTCAGGCCTTTCCTAGATGATTTTGTGATTCTATATTTAGACGACATTCTTATTTTTAGTAGGACTTGGGATGAACATGTGAGGCATGTAATGAAAGTATTGGATACTTTGCAAAGGGAAAAGTTGTATGTTAAATTTTCTAAATGTGAATTTGGAAAGACTGCACTTCTGTACTTAGGTCATATTGTAGGAGGAGGACAA
The DNA here is from genome assembly GCA_000966675.3 of Picea glauca. Classification (NCBI taxonomy): domain Eukaryota; kingdom Viridiplantae; phylum Streptophyta; class Pinopsida; order Pinales; family Pinaceae; genus Picea; species Picea glauca. Next base: position 699,368 of record JZKD02S1626584.1, read on the forward strand.
TTATTAATTGATCCTTCCAATATTGATGTAATTGTAAATTGGCCTGAGCCCAAATGTGTAACCGAGATATAGATCTTATTAGGTGCAGTCCAATATTGGAGGAGGTTTATTTCAAACTTCTCCTTTATAGCAACTCCTTTGCATACCTTAATCAGTGTCAAAAACACTTTTCAGTGGGAAGGAAAGAAACAAAAATATTTCGACACTTTGAAGGAAAATATTAGTACCACACCAGTATTAGCACTTTCGAATATTCAACAGCCCTTTAAGATCGAGAAAAATGCCATTGGATATGCCATGGGTGAACTATTCATGCAATATCATAAGCATATATGTTACCACTCTAAAACAAGCCTATTTGTTCAGTATTTAATGGTCAGTTCAGTATTTGATGGTCAGTTCACCTGGAACAATAAGAAAATGAGCCAACATAAGGTTGCAACAAGACTCGACACATTCCTATTGTCAAAGTCAATCATATTTCAGGGGCTAACCCTAGACTGAAACATTCTCCCATGGGGGTGATCTGATCACTGGCCAATACAACTCAAAGTCGTATTCCAGACCACACCAGAAAACTGACTCTTTAGATTTGAGAAATTCTGGATGGAACACCTGAATTTCAAAGAAAAGATCAAACAATGGTGGTGTGAGGAGAAACCAAAGAAAGGGACAATAATTTTACAACTCTACAAGAAACTAAAACATATCAAATATAGAATCAAGGAGTGGAACAAGGACACCTTTGGGAATATAAACCAAGAGAAGAATAGAATTGAAGAAAAAATAAAAAAGATCCAGGAAACCTGCATTTTGGAGGGCTACAACGAGGAGCGGAAAAAGGAGGAGATATAGATGACCCAGGATTGGGATGAATGGTGAAAGAAAGAAGAAAATCTTTGGCGACAAAAGTCCCAGATCATATGGATAAAGGAAGGAGAAAGGAACACCAAGTTTTTTTATAGAACAACCATGGCCAAAAGAGACCACAACAAAATCTTGAATATAAGGGACCATAATGGCATAGAAATACAATCCCATAAGAATATCGAAACAACTCTAGTAAACCACTTCCACGGCATAGCCTAGGAGCCTAACCAAGATAGAAAGGAGGCCATATGAACATCTAGAACTGAGGGTATGCACATCTAGTAAAAAGAGGAAGGTTGCACATATGTCAAGTGAGGGCATCGTTTCGAGTCAGATAAGCTGCCAAAGATTTGAAATAACAGGACTGAGAAAAAGCTTCAGATAGACAATACAGAAAAAGATTCAGATAGACTGGTTTCCCCTAACCAACTCCTACGCAAGCTCTTTATCATACCAATATTGATGATCAATACTTATGTTTTATCCATCACGTCACGACTTGTCCTTGAATTACTATTGGAGAGGCTCTTGGCAAGCTTCTGGTAGATTACTATCCCTTTTTTCGAATATTAAGAAATGCATATGATAAGGGTAAGCTTATAATGGATGCAGATATTTCCTTGGAAGACTTGGGAGATCACTCTCTATCTATTCCTTGTGCTCTTGACTTTATAGGTAACGTTCCAAGATCGGATACCATCACAGACTCTCCACTGCTTCTGTTTTAGGTAAGTCATTGTTGTTTTCAGTTTAATTGTTATTTGTTTCTGCATGCATAATTGTAATTTTTTTTTATTTAAAATCATGGGAATAAGTAATTGGTAGGTTTGATCTGATCTGAGATTAAGTAATTGGAAGGTTTGGTTTGATCTGATCTGAAGTTTGATATGATATGAGAATAATTAATTGATGAGAATAAGTAATTGGTAGGTTTGAGATGATTGCAACTATAGCCTAAAATAATTCAATAGCTTGTAAGTCAAATATATCAATAACTTGAACTTGTGTGATTTAGTAAGTTCTAGATTATCCTTGTTCAACCTCACTAAAACAAAGACATTGATTGTTTGGTTTACTTAAATGCGGGTTGTCTAGTTGTTACCTTTATTATTGATCCATGGTCATGAACATAAAGATGTGGTGGAGTGTGATGAAGAGACAAGCCCACCAGTGTACTTTTTCTTGCCTTTCCCTCCTTACTCAATGAGTTATTTAGAAATATCCACCATAGTGAATCTTGTGTTTTTTCTTCATATTTTTTTTTAATTGATTTTTCTTCATAGTGAATCTTGTGTTTTTTATTCATATTTTTAATTTAACTCCCAATTTTTTTTTGTAATTGCACTCATTGGGACATCGATCAGATTAAGTTTTCTTCTCACTAATTTTAAAATCCGCTTACTATTCATCCAAGCAGTTGGGTTCTGTTGGAACAAACTGAAAAAAGATAAAATATTCGTCCACTTGTTATTCCATTGAAAAATATAAACTCCTTTTTTGTCAAAGCCAAAGATAGGTTGTTGGTATTTTTGTTCTGTACTACTAGCATTTTTATTACTCATAATTTTTGGTTTCTTCATAATTATTCTTGTTAATGCTACAATTATAAATGGTATTTTTGTTTTTGTTTCATAATAAATATAATATTAAAATTAGCTATGTATAAATACATAAATAGGAAATTGAAAATTGAAAACATCTATCCATAAATCAATGTACATTTTGGATTAAATATTTTTCAATATACAATTTTTTTTGTATTTATTTAATATATCTTAAATAGTTTTCTCTCTATAATTTTATTTATTTTTAATTTGATATATTTCAGAAAAATCTATATTTTGATATTCATTTATTAATTAATGATCATATAGTTTATTTTTGGAATGTCATTTATTGAGATATTCTATTTTGTTACATATATGTTATAATTGTTTTAATTGATTAGAGTAGGATGTGCAAAACCAAGATTATTAATTATGTATAATTTTCAAAAATGTCAATTAAAAAAAATCATTATCATCTTTTTTATATTTTTAGTATTTAGAATAATATTTAAATTCTTTTAATATTTAAAATAGTATTTAAATACAAATGTATTTATTATATTCTATTTGTTTT
>JZKD02S1626584.1:708766-725378 GCA_000966675.3 Picea glauca
GTGGCAGCTTATCTCTGAGAAGAGATGTGACAACTACTCGCATTCGCAAGAAGAGGATTACAATGAGGCTCTGAAGGCCTTTTTACAATAAGAAGGAATGCCAAAAACCCTATACATCCAAAAACCTAACCCTAGGAGATGAAGCACCAAAAGTCATGTGGGCCCTGTTTGGGTAAGTGAGTACATCAACTTTCCGGGGTCGTAACTTTTGCATGCGATCTCTGTTTTAGGTGTGTGATAGCTCGTTGGAAATGTATCATAGAGGAGATTCATTTTGGGGGATCAATTATGACTTCAACTATCATATATAACCTCTATATCAAAAAATCTTCATTTGGGCCCTCAAAATGTCCCTAAAGTTAAAACCTGCTAAAAATAATAAATTGCCAAAATTGCCAGAAAATTGTTTTGAGCCATTTGGAAAAGGTGGGTGGCCACCGATACCCACCTGGTCTCCATTGCATTGATTTCCTGGGGGAGAGGGAAAAGTGTTTGTTGAATCTGCATCTTGGTGAGCTGCTTGTCTTGCTGGAGACGTCGTGTTGCTTAGTTTGTGGAAATCTGTCACGAACCTGTTGAAGTTGAGGATGTTCAACAAGTCTAGATACATGAGAGGATGATGTGCAAAAGGAATCTTTGCACTTTGCTGCAGCCTTATCGACCTGCTTCTATTGGATAGAAGTTTCTTGGGGTAAGGCTGTAGTGGTTGCAGTGTCCTTTTGTTCTCCTTTTGAACAGATTGTGAAGAAGCTGAATTTTCCAGCATGAGATATGACCTTGCGGCACTTTTTAGGTGGAATAGTAGTCGCAACTACCTCTGGTATTCTATAGAGATGACCCCCCAAAGTAACAATGACACTACGGGGTCGAGACTCATAAACAACATGGCGTCTCCACATATATGGTTGGCCCAAGAGAAAATCATAGACATTCAATGGGGCAACATCACATAATACCTCATCCCTGAAGGGTTGGATTTCATATGACAATCGACACTACTGGTTGACACGGAGATCTCGTCCTTGCCGAAGGCACCTGATGTTGTATGGTTGTGGGTGTGGTGTTGTTGATAATCCCAACTGTTTGATGACCTCTGCTGAGATGAGTTTTTTCTGGCTTCCACTATCAACAATAAAATGCAGCGGGGTCCCCTTCACCCACATCTGTGAATGAAAAAGGCACTCCCCTTCGTCAAAATCTGTTGGCTCTTCTGGTTGAATTGTTGTGGTCATGACAATAGTAGTGGGGTCTACGTCAATGATCTTTCCTTTACTAGTATTTTCAGAATAACATTATGAATCAGGGTTCAGCTCCTTGTCTTTGATCTTGGCCACCAATGACTGTTTTGAGAGACATTCATTGGTGTTGTGCCAGGGTGGTTTTAACCCTTCTTTTCCTGTGTCTTGGACTGGTTTTCGGGAGAATTTTTGTTAGGGACATCTTTGTCATACTTTGGTTGTTGTAGATTTGCAGACTTGAATTCATGTTTGTTCCGGTGCTTAAATTTCTACTCAATTTTAACAGCATATCGATAAGCTTTACAGAGTGATGAGATGTCCAGAAAATCCATTTCAGTCTAGATGTATCTGTGTAGAGGCCCACGGTATTTCAGAACCAAATGTCGCTTGAAGTATTTGATACCCAGCTTGGTGTGCAAGGTATGGAAGATATTGGTGAACTCTGGAACTTCTTGACCCCTCTCTTACCATAGTGTGGTCCATCTCATGTACTATTCCTCATAGTTGCCAACAGGGTAATACTATTCTTTTACTGCATCCACAAAAAAATCCCAAGTGGGATCGACCCCATATATTCCAGACTCCTCTATGGAAATTTTCTCCCAGTAAGTTTCCCACCAATGTTTGACATGAGGGAGATATTTAAGGAGTGCGAAGGTGATCTTTTCTTTGTCGAAAAAATTATGAATAGAGAAATAACCTTCTAGTAGAGTTAACCATTTTTCTAGGGCTTTTGCATCTATCTTTCCTTCAAATATAGGAATATCAAAATTAACTTATACCTTGAAAGGCGAGGTGCCTCCAAAGTGGCCACTTGATGAAGATGTTCTTGGTGCTATTGGAAAGCATTGAAGGATGTGGGAAAAATTCTCCATCATTTCGTCCCTCTGTCGTGTGAGAGCTTGCTGAAGCAACAGATTGATAGGATCGTCTGCTCTGTCATTTTTCTTTTCTTCCGCCATTGAGGGTTTCTTGGGTGTGCGAGAGTGATTGTCTTCAAGAGAGACAATCTTGAGACCCAAATTTATAGAATCATACCTCATCGGGGACATGCACTGAAAAAATGATCAAGAGCAGCCTGCTCTAATACCACTAATCCGGATTATTTTCGGCAAAAAATGAGATCGAAGATATAATAAAGAAATGCACAGAGATATCGCAGATATTCAATAATATAACATAAATGTATCAGACATGCAACCATAAACACATATATACAGTAATACACGATTTCTATTAATGAAAGAAATGTACATAGACTGTAAAAATACAGAGTGAAAGACTCGCTAGAATGGTGGCAGCTTATCTCTGAGAAGAGATGTGATGGATACTCACATTCGCAAGAAGAGGATTACAATGAGGCTCTGAAGGAATTTTTACAATAAGCAGGAATGATAAAAACCCTAGACATCCAAAAACCTAACCCTAGGAGATGAAGCGCCAAAAGTCATGTGGGCCCTGTTTGGGTAAGTGAGTACATCAACTTCCCGGGGTCGTAACTTTTGCATACGATCTCTGTTTTAGGCGTGTGATAGCTCGTTGGAAAGGTATCATCAAGGAGATTCATTTTGAGGTCTCAATAATTACTTTTTCTATAATTTAGAACCTATATCTTGAAAAACCTTCGTTTGGGCCCTCAAAATGGCCCCGGAAGTTAAAACCTTATTGAAATAGTAAATTGTCAAAATTGCCAGAAAACTGTTTTGAGCCATTTGGAAAAGGTGGGTGGCCAATGATATCCACTTGTATTAGGGATATAAATAGAGGGAGGAATCTAGGGAGAGAGAGAGAGAGAGAGGGAGAGAGAGAGAGAGAGAGATAAGGAGGGAGGGAGAGAGTCTTACCCCTCTCTCCCTCCCTCCATCTCTCCTATTCCCCTATCTTCCATTATCTCTCACTCTCCTGCCCTAACTTTTATTTTCTTGTCTCTCCCACACTCACTCTCTCTTTTTATCCCTCCTTATCTTTCTCTCTACATATATCCCCCCCTATAAACCTGTTACACATTATTTTTGTCACTCTGTTGATGTATCTACAATTATGTGTTTAGGCTCTCATAAGGACTTTTTACCTGAGAAAAGTGGTTGTTGTTTGCTTCCACAAAACATATTTTAAGATGAGTTCGTAGGCTGACTATGTTGTAGGGTGCGAGAATATTGATTCTCATAGGAAACCCTATACCTAGCCTGCGATGTGTTCATAGTCTGCTTTATAGGTAGGGTGCGAACCTATTTTGAAGATTGAAAGGAAAAGGAGGTTACGAAGGTTCTACCCGAGTATCTTCTAGAAAATGAGTTGGCATTCGCATGGTTGGTATCCTACTAAATTCTCATATTTAGTGGGATAATCCTCATCCCCTTAACCATCTCTCCTTCTCCTATATAATGAAAGGTTTCTCAAGGAAGAGGTTAAACAAGATTGAATGGAGAATTGATGAAGGAATTGTGTGAAGAACCCTGTTTGGATTTAAGCTTGAAGACTCTATTTGTCAATCAAGTTGTATTGGATCTTCTTCATGAAAGTGTAGAGAAAGTGTGTGTGTTGGAACCAAGGACCACTGAAAGGAAGCTTGTGACATCAAGGCGATCTGGTTGTATCTTCTACTTTCATCTAATATAATACAACGACATGTCCCTTTCCCATAAAATCACTCTTATTTTATTGCATAACTCCTTGATCATATGCATAGGTTGACATTGAATATACTTTTCTATCTTTACTTTGATTGGTTTTTGTTGTCTTGGACCTGATCTCCAAGAGAACTAGAGCGAAGTAGGAACAAAAGAGACCTAAGGAAGTGATATAAATGTATGTCACTCATTCCTTCTTGGTAGTAGATTCAATGACTGCAACTTACAGAAAGAGTCATGCCCTGTCATGTTTTGTTCTAGGTCCAGGTGGATCTAGGGAGATCTATTAGTGTTCGCATATACTGATTTATCCTGTAACAAAACCTCTCTCTATATCTCTCCCTTATTCCCCATATCTCTCTCTTTCCTACTATCCTCCCTTTATCTCTCCTTAAATTTCTCTACCTCCCCAACCCTCTCTCTCTCCTTCCACTCCCTATCCCCCTATCTCAGAATTTCTCTCTCTATATTAATCTCTCCCTCTCTCTCTCCCTCTCTCTCTCCCTCTACCTTCTCTTCTCTCTTCGAAAAATATCTCTCTCTCTTGACTAGGATTTAAGAACTATGGCTAGCATCACAATTGGAGGTTGAATGAGGCCATCTGCGACATGATTGGTGTTTTCGTTCTTATTCTTGATGTTAAAGTGAAATTGTTGTAGACACGTTGTCAAATCATGATGACTATCATTTTATAACTTTCCTTGTGTTTGTATGAATTCCAAAGGCATATGATTAGTGTAGATGATTGTTTCCTACACTATAATGCAATGCTTCCATTGTCAACATGCCTTCATAATGGACTACATATCTTTCAGATATGTAGTATATATGAACAACATCAGAAAATGTTTCACTGTGATATGATATTGGATTCCCATGCTAACCGAGGAGTGAATCGATAGCATAATATGAATCACATGTCTCAATATCAAATGGCTATTACAGGTCTAGAAAAATAAGGATTGTTTTTTATTAGTGGTGGAATTTCAAATCCTTAAATAATTTCTATTAGGAGGTGGCCCACAAAATTTTCCTTTACTCGACCCTTGGTCACCTAGCTCATGGCCCAAGAAATATGAGATAACCACAAAATAAACCTATGAGATAAGTTGGAAAGGACCATGAAGTTGTAGAGCTCATTCATTTTCTTTGAGGTCGACCAATCATGGATAACTTGGATCCTGGATAGATCCACATGCACACCCTACTCATCTGTGTTGTATCCCAAATATTGGATTCTCTCCATACCGAAGGAGAACTTATCCAAATTTTCATATAACTTGTGTTGTTAAAGGTTTCCCAAGACCTGTGAAATATGCTTCAATTGTTCATCCCAAGATTTTCTAAAGATGAGGATTTCATCTACATATATGTAATACCCCTAGGCCGAACCCAATTGTAAATATAAATACAAATGTAGGTAATTTGGTGAGTTGTTTCAGATCATTCTTGTATGCGCCTTTCATGGCATAGTGCGTGCATGTACTGCACACTAAAATGATGAAGTGTGCACATGCTAGGATACCATGCACAACAACTTAAGTGCGCCCGATTTTGAGGCCGAGAGCCTTTGTGTATATGTTGTGTTTTATAGGTTGTTGAACTAGTTATTATAAGCTAGGAGGCTTATGTTTTGTATTAGGCCAGAGAGCCTAGATGCTAAAGGCCAATGAGCCTATTTTTGTATATGTATTATCATTAATATAAAATACATCAATGCGTGTAGAAAAACCACAATAAAAGAGTATGGGGAACTAAACTCCACTAGTTGGGGAAATGGGAGGGCTAAAAGTTAAGAAAAAGGGATAAGATAGGGAAATAAGCCAAAAAGGAATATTTTGTTAATATTCCTTAAAGTATAAAGTATGGATAATTATTTTATCCTAAGATCTAAATATGGGGACAAGTGGGCCAAAGTATCTCCCAACATGACAAGTGTCAAGTTGGGAACATGCATACATATAGTTTGGAATTAGTTCATTTTTTGGGGCGATTCATCCATTCATGCGATTATTCAGTCATCCATTAAAGGATTCCATGATCATTCACTCACTCAGGGAGTTGTCCTCCGAACCTTCCTATCGCTATACCTAAACCTGTATCCGTAACCATACCTGTTTGTGTACCTGGTTAGCTCTGGAGCTGGACTGAAAAAGCAGGTTGTTAGGCCCATGGGATATTGAAGAGGCGGGTTTTCAGACCCCTGAGAAATCTCTCAAGGTGAGAGAGTTTCTTGGAATTGATTTTCGAAGGTGCTAAAATGTTGCTACATGGTTTTGAGAATTTATGTTCAGCCTGTTGCTGAAGCCCGAAAAGGAAGTGGGGAAGCCAAGGACTATTGGCGTGCCGGTGTACGCGCTAAAATTTGACACCACACGAAAAAATATTGGTGTGCGGGTGTGCACGCTAAAATTTGGTTCCGCGTGGAAAAATATTGGCATGCGGGCACACACGCTAAATTTTGCGTTGCGTGGAAAATATTGGTGTTCCGATGCGCACGCTAAAATTTTGAGCCACAGAAAAATATTGGTGTGCGGGTGCATGCGCTAAAATTTGGTGTTGCGTGGAAAAATATTGGTGTGTGGGTTCACGTGATAAATATAGAATTTCACGGTGCATATTGAGTGATGCATGCGTAATACTGGCGTGTACTGTGCACATGCATAATAATGGTGTATGTGGTGTGTGCAATTTTGACATAGTGGAGAGCGATTTTGTTGGGGCACGCACAATATGGGTATATGTTGTCGTGCAATATTTTAGTTAATGGTGCACATGGAGTAATGGTGCATGGTGGGGGTGTACTAAACATTGGCATGGTGCAGTACATAGAGTAAAATGTGCGCGGAATATTAGCGTGCGAAAGGTATTAGTGCAAGAACCAAAATTTTGTGCGGTAGATATTGGAGCGCAACACAAAAGTAGTGCACACCAGTTATTGGGGGGACAAAGAAGTGATGCACATTGTTTATGGGTGTGTGGAGCATGAATTACCTTGTGGTGTTGTTGTGCATGCTAAATATGGGTGTGCGGGTTGAATTTGTCTGTATTAATTCCTTTGGATGGTGAACAACAATAGAAAACCAACGAATTTTTGCGACATTTTATATTGTTTAAATGTCATGTTTTTGCAGCGCATTTTTTAGGCCCTTAACAATGTTTTTAGCTACTTCCAAACCAGGAGGCCCTTAACAATTTCTTGATTTTTTTGCTTCAAGCTATCCCTGCCTACATGTTCTCTTCCCTGTCTTCCCCACAAACAATCATCAAAAGTATAAGGAACCTACAGAGAAGCTTCCTCTGGCATGGACATGATCCTACAAAAAAGTGGGCCTTAGTGAGTTGGGAGAAAGTTTGCAAACCAAAATCCTTGTGCAGACTAGGCCTCCTAGAAAAAGAAAAGATAAATAAAACCATGGGGGAAACAATTTTGTGGCACTAGCTCAAATATCTAGCTAAACTACGGGCCATACTCTAGAAGCACAAATACACTCTACACATCCTAGATGCACATCTCATTCGGCTGGAAGATCAACTACAAGGCTCTAATGTATGGAACACATCATGTAAAAATAGATCACTCATACAAGTTCATGCACTTTTGAATGTTTGAAATTCTCAAAACGCTTTGTTTTGAAAGGACTCTTGGAAACAACTTCCCCCGTTGCAAGAAATGGATAACATTCACCCCTATTAGTATCACATCCAATATTTTGAGCTCCTCAAAATTGCAGACCTATGGCTTAACGTCTCTCTTCACCCCACTTGGCGAAGCTTAAAAATGCTCCCACAAGACCTCCACACACCAACATATTGTGGCCTACAGCAATGGTGAGACACGATAAGACAAAGGAAGATCTGCATTAGTGAGAATCTCGACATTCTTCGTTGGGGGTAAACCCCCACTGTAACTTTCACAATCAAAGAGGGCTATCATCTACAAGAAAATTTCCACAACCAACCGAAAGATCACTTATGGAATATCATTTGGAATTCCAAACTATGACCAAAAGTATCCACCTTTCTTTGGATTTTAGTACAAAATAGAATATTGATTTGGGATAATCTCAGGAAGCGAGGCTTCATGGGACCATCAATTTGGCATATTTGTCATCATTCTCATCATTCTCATCATGGGAATTCTCATCATTCTCATCATTCTAGCCATAAATCCTTTTTTAAAAAAAAAAAATTTAAAGCTTGATGTAATTTTTTTTTACCTATGTTTAATGGAGATGCTAATCCTGAAAATCTAGATAATTGGATCCAACAGATTGAAGTATATTTTTGTGTTCATCGTATTCATGAAGACGAAGTTAAAGTGCAATTAGATTATGTTCGGTTGGAAGACATCGCTCTCGTATGGTGGGAGAGAAAACTTTAGGACAGAAGTAAGTGTGGTAATCTTCTTTCCTCATGGTCGGAATTTAAATCAGCGATAAGGAAGCAATTTTATCCATTCGGTTTCTACATAAAGAAATGATGGAATGGCAAACTTTAAGGAAAAGTAAAGGTCAAACTGTACAAAGTTTCACAGAATAATTTAGGAAGAAAGCTCTTGCATTAAACATTCCTTTGGATTTTTATGAAACTTTGATGAAGTATATTGGCACACTTCACATTTATAGTCATCATACTTTGCTCTTGTTTAACCCCACCAACCCTGATGAAGTTTGTGTGCAAGCCACTCACCTTGACAATAGGGGAAATCATGTTCAAGAAGATCCCACAAAGAAACCTTCCAATCTCCCACATAAGCCATTTAACAAGTTTAAAAGGAAGAACAAGAAGACCACCACACTGATGAGAGAAGGAGGAAATCCATCTTGCACTCATTGCAAGAAAAGCAGTCACGATGATGAACATTGTTGGAAACTACATCTAGAGAAGAGACCGAAATAGTTTGGTGGAAAGGGGAAGATAAAAATCGTGGCTACAGTGCAACAAGATCTTGGTTATGATTCAGGAGACAAAGGAAATATCACAACAATTGGATTACAAGGTAAAGATTCCCTTCATGCTAGTTCAAATTCTAATAATGAATCTCATGATGATGAATGAAAGAGGAATGAATTATTTCAAATAAGGGTTGTATCTAAACACACTAATATAGATACATTATTTGATTCGGGTTCCCAAGTAAACTTGATATCTGAAGCACTTGTCAAAAAGATGGATCTTGAAATGAAACCACATCCAAAGCCTTATCCGCTTGGTTGGGTATGTGATAAAGAAAAACTTAATGTCACCAAAGAATATAGGGCTAGATTTGATATTGATTCAAAGTTGATTGATGAAGTGGATTTGGATGTTGTATCACTTGATATATGTGGCATAGTGTTGGGGAGTCCTTATATTTATGATATAAAATAATTCTTCTTTCGTCATGACAAAAAATGCCACCTTACTAAGGGGGGAGTGGAATATATTGTTATAGCTCACAACATGAGGGTAAACACAAAACTTGTTAGTGCAAGACAAATGAAGAGATGCATAAACACTAATAAGATATATGTACTCATGGTCATAAGAGAGAAAGATGTCAGAAAATCTGACGCTTTCCAAGGATGCGATCCTTCCAATAAGAAAGAATTAATTGATGTTTTTTCTAAGTATGATGATATTTTATAGGAACCAGATGGATTACCTCCTAAGAGGTAAATCCAACATTAGATACACCTTCAATACGATTATCCTCTTCCTAATGTGGGCATGCACAGGATGTTAGTTGTAGAGATGGCAGAGATCAAGAAATAGGCACAAGGCTTATTGGATCAAGGGGTCATCGGGCCCAACTCATCTCCTTTTGGTTCTTCGATCATGATTGTGCCAAAGAATGATGGCACATGGAGAATGTTTGTCGATTACCAGGCCTTAAATAAAATCATGGTGAAAAGTCGATACCCTCTTCCTCGTATATATAATTTACTTGATCAACTAAAGAATGTTGTTTATTTCACTAAGTTGGATTTGCATAGTGGATACCACTAGATCAGAGTTGCAGAACATGATGCATGGAAGACTGCCTTTAAAGCCAAATAGGGATTTTTTGAGTGGTTAGTTATGCCATTTGGGCTCTGTAATGCTCCAACAACTTTCATGTGTGTGATGAATGATGTATTCAAGCCTTTCCTAGATGATTTTATGATTCTATATTTAGACAACATTCTCATTTTTAGTGGGGCTTGGGATGAACATGTGAGACATGTAAAGAAAGTATTGGATACTTTGCAAAGGGAAAAGTTGTATATAAATTTTCTAAATGTGAAAGACTGCACTTGTGTACTTAGGTCATATTGTAGGAGGAGGACAATTACAAATTGATCCTTCCGATATTGATCTAATTGTAAATTTTCCTTAGCCCAAAAGTGTAATCGAGATATAGAGCTTCTTAGGTGTAGTCCAATATTGGAGGAGGTTCATTTCAAACTTCTCCTTTATAGAAAATCCTTTGCATGCCTTAATCAGTGTGAAAAACACTTTTTAGTGGGGAGGAATGAAGCAAAAATATTTCGACACTTTGAAGGAAGATATCAGTACCACACCAATATTGGCGCTTTCGAATATTCAACAGCCCTTTGAGATCGAGACAAATGCTAGTGGATACGCCATGGGTGCAGTATTCAAGAAATACCATAAGCCTATCTGTTCCCACTCTAAAGAAAGCCTATATGTTCAGTATTTAATGGTCAGTTTAATATTTAATGGTCAGTTCACCTGGAGAAATAAGCGAATGAGCCAGCATCTGATCGCAATGAGACTAGACAAATTCCTAGTGTCAGATTCAATAATAATGCAGGGGATAACCCTAGACTGCAATAGTCTCCCATGGGGGCGATCTGATCACTGGCCAGTACAACTAGAAGCTGGATTCTAGACCACACCAAAAAACTGAACCTTCATATTTGAGAAATTCTGGATGCAACACTTGATTGTCAAAGAAAAGATCAAACAATGGTGGTGTGAGGAGAAACCAGAGAAAGGGAAAAGGATGTTCCAACTCTACAATAAACTAAAACATATCAAATATAGGCTCAAGGAGTGGAACAAGGACACCTTTGGGAATATAAACCAAGAGAAGAAAAAAATTGAAGAAAAAATAAAAAATCTCCAGGAAACCTGCATTTTGGAGGGCTACAATGAGGAGTGGAAAAAGGAGGAGATCCAGATGACCCAGGATTGGGATGAATGGTGCAAGAAAGAAGAAACTATTTGGCAAGAAAATTCCTAGATTAGATGGCTAAAGGAAGAGACCACAACAAAATATTGAAGATAAGGGACCAAAATGGCAGAAAAAGAGAATCCCATAAGGATATAAAAAAAAATCTAGTAAAACACTTCCATGGGATAGCCCAGGAACCTAATCAATATAGAAAGGAGGCCATACAAAAGGTAATCTAGCATATCCCTCACCTGGTAACAGATGAAAAAAACCGCAACCTGATCAAGCCCATTGCAGAGGAGGAAATAGACCAAGCACTCCAAGAAATGCCCAATGGAAAATCCCCAAGCGAAGATGGTTTCACATTGGATTTCTTCAAAGCCTGCTAGGAAATTGTCAAACATGACATCTATAGGGTAGTGGAAGACTCTAGAAGGTCAGCCTCCATTCTGAAGGAAATAAATGATGTGTTGATTACACTCATCCCCAAATAAAAAGAATCCAAAACCCCTGATCGTTACAGACCTATAGCACTATGCAATGTGGTGTATAAGATAATTTCCAAGGTTATAGAAAATAGATTGAAACCACTCCTACCCACACTAGTTTCACAAGAGTAGGTAGGTTTCATGGAAGGAAGGAAAATAATGGAAAATATCATCCATGCCCATGAACTTATCCACACCCTAAAGCTACAGAAAAGAGGAGGAATGATAATGCAAATAGACCTAGCGAAAGCTTATGACAAAATCAGTTGGCACTGTATGGTCAAGACTGTGGAAGCCTTCGGTTTCACCCAACACTGGATCAGATGGATGGTCGACTTAGTTTCGACAACAAGCTTCTCACTACTCATAAATGGAGCCCCTGCCAAACCTTACTGCCCCACAAGAGGAATCAGGCAGGGAGACTTGTTTTCCCACTTCATTTTCATCTTAATGATGGAAGGACTCAATCGAAGCATAAAAATCACAACCGCAATAGGGGAAATAAAAGGTATCAAACCCTACGAGAATTTCCTAACTTATACACACCAACATTTTGTGGATGATACCTTACTACATGGCACACCCACAGTCAAAGAAGTGAAAGCCTACAAATGAATCTTAGACGAGTTCAGGGAAGCCTCGGGGGAAGAGATAAATTAGTCCAAATATATGATCTTCTTCTTTAATGCCAACCCTGCCATCCAAAGGAATTTGGCGAACATCTTGGTATTTCAATGAAAAACCCTCCCAACCAAGTACTTGGGCATCCCCTTGATAGAAAAATCCTACAAGATGTCAACTTGGGAAGAAATAGTCAACAACCTACAAGACCAGGTAAAAAGATGGACGTACAGGTCCCTCAACCTAGCTGGAAGACTTATTCTAACAAAGTCGGTTTTGCAAGCTATCCAAAATTTTATGATGTCAGTCTTCCCCGCCCCCAAGGGGATTATATAAAAAATAAGAACCATACAAAGTGAATTCCTATGGTGAGGAGCGAAAACAAGGAAAAAATGGGCACTAGTGGCTTGGGAGAAAGTATGTAAGCCAAGAAGCAAAGGAGGCCTAGGACTACACAACCCAAAATTGACCAATGAGGCATATGGAGAGAAGCTCTAGTGACAATGGTTCAAAGAAATGAACACTCCATGGGTCAACCTATGGAAGGAAAAGTATGCCCACACATTAGTGATCAGTATACAATCCACTTCAGAGGAACCAGGAAAGGTTTTGCAATCTGGAACTTAGGCTGGCGCAACATGACTTGGATCCAGACAAACAAATTTTGGGAAATAAGGTATGGCAGAACCGCCCGATTCTGGGAAGATACCTGACAACAGGAACCCAAAATTGAAAAACCTGGTCAGGAGGAACTACAACAGTAGATTATGGAGCAAGGAAAAACCCAAGTCTACCATTACTGGAAATAAGAAACAAACTGCAACAAATGGAGAATCTGGAACACTCTCACTCCATAGATAAGAGATTAGACCACAACAGCAGTAAAAGAGGTGGAGGAGGAATTGGGGAGAAGAAAAATAACAGTCACGGATGGCAGTGACCAACTGAGATGGGGGCACAAAGCAGGCTCAAAATTCAACCTTAAATAAGTACACTACTACATAGCAAACCAGAACCAAGAATACATGACACAACAATGGGAGAATCTTTGGAATAGCCCCCATTGGCCAAAAATAAAAATCTTCCAGTGGCTAATACTACACAACCAAATCCTAATGTGGGAAAACTTAAAGAAGAGAGGTTTTATAGGCCCCTCAAGATGTCACCTATGTGAAGAAAAGGAGGAAACAATGAACCATCTCCTGGATGAATTTCCCTACATAGAAAAAGTATGGGACTAGGCGGCAAGCATCTTCCAACAGTCTAATAGGGTCAAAGGTAATATTTCCACAAATATAACCACATGGAAGTGAAACTATGGTGAAAATGAAGAGGTGAACCTCTGTTGGACCCTCATCCCCGCCATGATCATTTGGGCAATATGGAAGGAACATAATAGGCGTATCTTCAGGAATCAAAGATGGACGGCTGGAAAGATAAAGGAAATAGTTAAAGTTGTGACAAGAGAAATGGTACAGAGCAGCAACTTCTAAATAGGAGGAGCGCAACTCACAGACCAGGATCTAAGAATCCTAGAGGCTTTTTAACTGAAAAGAGGACACAACCCTAGGTAGGTGAGAGTTTTGCTGCAAATACAAGTAGGTGAGTGCAACTAGAAACCTCCACAAGAGGGCTCCCTCAAGATGAATTTTGATGGGGCGTTGAATGGTAACCCAGGATGGACATGTACGGGGGGAGTAATCAGGGACAATCAAGGAAAAATTATCCAAATGTACACTGGGAGTCTAGGGAACTCAACTAACAACACTACAGAATTTCAAGCCCTAGAGACTGGCCTCGAGATACTACGCAGGGAAGGGATGACCAATGTAGTAGTGGAAGGAGGCTCCATGTTGGTCATCAACACAGCAAGGAAACTCCAAAACAACACCAAAGTGGGAAAAATCCAGAGGCACTAGTGCTTGGCATACTCCCTACAAAAAATTTAGGAACATTTGCAGACAGAGACCACAGTTGAGTTGTGCTGGGTCTGAAGGTCAACAAATGGACTAGCGGATAGAATAACTAACGAAGGGGTTGATAAGGAAGGAAGAGAAATGGATTCCACATGAAATCAAATCCTGGAAGTTAAGTTTTGGATAGACTATTCCCAACTAGTGACAAAGGACTATGATGACATCTGAAGTACGGGTGACCACATTGAGGCTGGAGACACGGAATTAATTGAAGGGCAATTCAGATCCAGGCATAATCCGATAGGCCACATTCTCAACATGAGTTACAATACAGATCACGATCATCACCACAAGAGGAGGTGTGACACCATGGTCCTATCAATAGAAATAAGTACAACGGTTGGTCATGGGAGAGAGGAAAGGGTAATCCACAGCCGACAAAGGACAAAGATCAAAAGGGTAGCTTGAGGGCAGTGATGGGTACACCTGAGCCACACACAGGTTCCAAAGGAGGAAATTATTGGCATAAAAAGTACAAGGAAAATGATTGGCATTGGGACGACGACAGGAATCCCAAGAACACACACTCTAAAACAAAGAAAAAGGAATGAAAGGTATGCCTTTACGGGAGATCCATGATCACTAGGGAAAAATCACCTCCGGGGAAACCCCATAAAAGAAAAAACATTAGGGATAGCAACGGACCAATGAGTAGAAATTACAGAGACCGGGAAGGGGCGAATAGAGGTGGAGGACGAAGTCATGAAAAAATCCACTGCATTCAAACATATATGGTGAGAATGAATAATACACAGAGTAAGAGGGGGACCCAGGGGGAGGAACTCCCAACAAGTGCCTGAAAGATCACTAGGATGGAACAGGTAGTCAGAGAGGCCAAAGGCACCTTTCTTGAGTAGGTTGATACAAAATGAAATGCATTCATCTACAGATGGGAGAGGGAATTCAACAACAACCACCAGGGAAAATACTGGGTGGAACTCATCAAAGAAGTCGACGGGATAAGGGACCTAGGGGCCACACAGCCTAGGAAAACCCTCTACCACAAAATGGTGGAGGAAGCATGGTACAAATAAATTTTGATAAGTAAGCTGAGAGATAAAAAGAGCGAGACCAACAAGGGGGAAAAGCAAGGCCACAAGAAGGAACACATATAAATTCTGAGTCGCCTCAGTAACCTGGAGGCTAATGCAAGACGAATAGAAGAGGACCAGAGGAACTAAAGAAAAAAATTGGAAAGACTGGCAGCATAGTTCCAACTCTACCTTCACTATTTCCACCACATGGAAATCACTCTAGAAGACTGATGCGGCACACCAGCCTACATCAGAAGGACATGCACAGTGGAACAAAAAAAGGAGAACGCGACAAGGAAGGAAGGAGAGGAAAGAAACCCATTCTGCTTGGAATAGAACAGCCTGAACCCCAGGTCCTTTTGTATATCAGTGTCCGAGAAACCCTCATTATTCTTTCGTGGCTTTATGTTTTTTCTTATGTCTAGGTTTTTCGAATGAATTTTCAGAGACTGGGTCAGTTTCCCCAGGTGGTGACCCAGACCTCCCTCCGCCTATGTAGACAATGCAACTTCGGGGCCCCTGACCTGGTTTCCTTTTTTGCAGATCAGGGGTTGACCCTCCATTCCTTTTTGTACTATATTTTTCTCAGTAATATATAATCTCAACTCACTTACAAAAAAACAAAGTTATTTTTTTTTTTAATTCCATGACAAAGTTGAGGCCATGTGATTCATTTTTTCATTGAAGTTATTTTGTTTTTTTTAATTCCATGACAAAGTTGGGGCCAGGGAATAATTATTAATGGTATTTATACTTGAAAGAATTAAAAACAAATTTATAGATGGTTAAAGAACAAAAGTATTTTATATCCAAAACAATTAAAATTAACACGTCATCCTATAAAAATCTATGTAAAAACAAAGTTTAGATTATAATAGAATAACTATATTTGTTGAAAATTTAATTCTATGCTCATTAAGTATCATCAAAATAATTTTAAATGAGTGTGATCAAAATAATTTTAAATAGTGGTCATTATCTACCCATACTTATGCTTTAGAAATCTTGCAATGTGGATACCTTATTTAAAATATTGCAATTTATTCATAAAACACATATAAATTTATCAATTTTATGATTAAATGGTTTTAACACTAAAAAAATTGTAATGTCTTCTCTTTTAAGAAAACCACAACATAAATCTCACATATCTAAGAGTATGATGCATTAAATAGTAAAATAAAGTTATATGTTATATATGTAAGTATTAAATAGTAAAATAAAGTTATATGTTATAAAATAAGTGTCTCTACAATTATTATCCCTATATGTTATATGTAAGCACATAAATAAAAAACGGGGGAAAAAATGAGAAAACATGCATCTTAGCATGACAAACTATACCAGATGACGGTGAGTGTGAGGGTGAGATATCATCATGTTGTGGGCCATATTCAAACTCCTCACAACTTTAAGATTTTGAGAAACGAGATTCTAGGATGGAGAGAGAGAGAGAGAGAGAG
>JZKD02S1626584.1:742236-774803 GCA_000966675.3 Picea glauca
CATGATAATCCAATTCTTCAACATGGTTAGAGTGGCACAAAGTTTCATACACTTCTTTAAAATCAGTATCTAAAGCATATTGCTCCACATAACTTTCATGCATTATAGGACTTTGATTAAGAATAAATGAAGCACTAGTAATAGGCCTTGAAATCATATCAGCGACTTTGTTAAAAATGCCCTTCTTATACCTGATAACCAAATGAAACTGTTGAAGAAAACCCATTGCATAATTACTTGCATCTTTTAATTGACCAAGCAAATCATCAATTCTAGGAAGTTGATAACGATTCTTAACTGTAATTTTGTTCAAAGCTCTGAAATCAACACACATATGCCACGTACCATCTTTCTTTGGAACTAACACAATTGCAGATCCACATGGCGAAGAACTTGGTACAATAACCCCTTTGTCTAGCAACTCCTGAATTTCTTTTTTAATCTCAGCATTTTCCATAACTCACATTCTATACATACCAATGTTTGGAAGTGGACAATCTTGTTGTAACTGAATTTCATGTTGGATTCCTCTTTTCAGAGGTAACCCCTTAGGTTCTTTAAACATGTCATAATACTGATTAACAACTTCAAATAGATCGGATTTTAACTTTGCATCACAACCTTGAAATGCTTCGTTCTCAACATCATTTTTAGGTTTGATCATTAAGAGAACAAAATTCTTACTAGCATTAACTAACCTCTTCATTTGTCCTGCATTTATAATTGATAAATTCATCTTCTTAGTGTGGGCTCTAACAATGTACTCAACGCCATCTTTAAACAAATGATACTTATTCTCATGACGATGAAAAATAACTTTCCTATCGTACAAATACAGGCTTCCCAACACAATACCACATATATCCAACGGAATCACATCAAGCTCTACCTCATCAATGAAATTTGCAGTGATAGCAAACCTAAGTTTACACCTTCTTGTTATTTGTAACTTAGCATTATCACATATCCAACCAAGAGGGTATGGCTTAGGATGTGGAATTGTTTCCAACTTAAGTTTCTTAACAGTTTCTTCAGAAATAAGGTTTGATTGAGATCCAGTATCAAATAACGTGTCTATCTTAGTATGCTTTGAAACAACCGTTATGTGAAAAAGTTCAATTCTAGCTTTCTCTTGTTGAGTTACATTGACATTATTATTATTTGAAGAGCTAGTACTTGCAATAGAACCATTACCTTGGTAACCCATGGCTGTGATCTTCATTTCATCACCCGAATCCGAACCTAAATCATGTTGAACAGTCGCAGCAGTCTTCAACTTCCTGTTGTTGCCAAAAATTTTTGGTCTTCTTTCAGGATGAAGTTTCCAACAATGGTCTTCATCATGACCATCTTTCGAACAATGTTTACATGTGAACTTTTCTCCCTCTTTCTTCACAACAACATTCTTCCTGCCATTGCCCTTGAACTTCCTCTTTCCTTTGTCTCCATGGCTGAAAGTCTTCTTGTTGCCCTCATGAGTGTCACTCCTTCCCCTTGCTTCCAAATGAGTAGCTTGAACACAAACTTCATCTAAATTCGAAGGATTAAACATGAGTAAAGATCCAATGTATTTGAGCAAAGTTTCTTGTGAAGACAAATCTACTCCCAAAACCAAAGCTCTTCTCCTAAAATCTTGAGTAAAGATTTTCACATTCTGTCCTTTAGCTTGTCTAAACTTTTTCCATTCCATAGTAGCCTTTTTCTTATATGCCAATGGATAAAATTGTCTTTTAATTGCAACAATGAAATCATTCCAAGAAATTAAAATTTTACCATGCTTTTTCATGTTCTCCTGAGTCTTGGATTCCCACCAAATGAGTGTTGCACCATCCAATCTTAACGAAGAAAGCTGAATTTTGGTTTCATCATCTTGAATTTTCTGTATTCTACAATATACCTCAATTTGACGTATCCAATTATCTAACTTCTCAGCATTAACTTCTCCATTGTATACTGGCAATTCAAATTTAATATCAAGCTTTAATGACGAAATTTGTGAAGGAGTTTTACCATGTCCCTTTGGAGAGTTCAGAAGAGGTCTTGAACTGGTAGAAGAAGAAGAATAAGATGGAGGAGAGGGTGGTGGAGAAGCACCATTCCCTCCATTTCCGTTTGGAGTTTTGTCACCACTGCTTCCCTTATGCCTTGAAGGGTTGGAGCCTTCACCTTGCGACAATATGTTCCTTTCCATCAAGATCTTTATCATATCTCTCAACTCTATGATAGCCTTTCTGAGATCTTCCTCTTCTGTCGAAACACGTTCATGACTTTCTGCATGAGCCATACTTGGTGAATGCCTCCCTGAAACTTGCGATGATGGTATATGCTTCCTCCTTGTCAGATGAGAACCTGGCTCGATAAGTTGACCTTCTCCTCTTGTGAGTTTCAATCTTGTGAGCATCAGAAACAAAACTTGCAAACAATCAAGTCTTCAAAACCCAGTGCTCTGATACCAACTTGATCTAAAATTGAAGAAGGCTTGAAATACTTGAAATTATTGCAATGTAAATGTTATGTGTTTAAAGCAAATGGATCAATTTTGCAACACATAAATTAAGGGATTACTTATGAAAAATACACATAGACAACAACATAATCAATGAACATAAGCACATAAACAAAGTAATTGACAAAGGAGTTCACCCCTCTCTTGGGCTACATCTCCTGGTCCAGCTTCCAATGGATCATTATTATTAATTTCTCAAAGTTCTCATAAACATGCCTTACAATGGTCAAACTGACCAATCGACTGCTCCAATGGATTCAGAGCGTCCAAAAACCCCTGTCTGGGCTCTTTCGGCACCTCAATTGGTCGAAAAATGAAGAAGTTAGGCCTCCTGGAAGTCCCCTTCAAGCTTGTTGTCTCTGCATCTACAAAACACACCCTTGTCAAATGAACCTGACACACACGCAATAAATAGTGTGAAAACCTAGCACCAGGCGCAACCGTGCCAATGGTGCAAACTATAGGAAAGTTATGGGTGCGCCAGCCCCTAATCGCCTAGCACCTCGGCACATGGGTCATAATATGACCTCGCGCTATAATAAAAAGGGCTTTGTTTGCAACCAAATAGAGTACCGACACATGTCGGGTCGTTTACAACCGTTTGAACCATTTTAAAAAAAAACTGTGCCCTTTGCAATGGTGGTTACATATAATAGAACCACGTGATATATATATATATATATACATATGGTTACATGTAAAGTGATATGACCGCGGGCCGGGGCTAAGCCCCGGCCCGACCCCCCACCATTTGAAACAATATGTAAACTTAAATACAATATAACACATATACATATCAAGGCTCAATTGGTGGTCCGTTGGTCGGACGGTCCTTGCGAAGTCGCTATGTGGTGGGGAGGTCCGAGGGTCGAACCCCACGGACTCCAATAATTTTACATAACAACCAAAAAACCAATAAAGGGGTGCCACGTGGCAGCCCATGACTGGGCCACGTGGCACCTTACCATTGACCAAAAAAATTCCATGTGTTGCTTCCTGATTTGACCATGCCTGCCAATCATCATATTCCATGTCATCGTACGGTCGTATGGCCCTGCCACGTCAGACTGTATGGACTGTACAGTCAGCATCATTTTTTTTGCCTGTTTGACTTTATGAACAGATTGCAATATCTCTCGCTCCTGACGTCCATTTGAGACGAAACAAGTTGCGTTGGATTATCAATGATCAGGCCTATGCTATCGTCCGTTTTGAACTAATTCTGAGCACTTGAATTTTTGAGCAAAATTTGATCTCCTGATCACTCATTGCAAGAAAAGTGGTCACGATGATGAACATTGTTGGAAACTTCATCTAGAGAAGACACCGAAATAGTTCAGTGGAAAGGGGAATACAAAAATCATGGCTATAGTGCAACAAGGTCTTGGTTCTGATTCAGGAGATGAAGGAAATATCATAGCAGTTGTAGTACAAGGTAAATATTCCCTTCATGGTAGATCAAATTCCAATAATGAATCTCATGATGATGAATGAAAGAGGAATGAATTATTTCATATAAGAGTTGTATCTAAACACACTAATATAGATACATTATTTGATTTGGGTTCCCAAGTAAAATTGATATTTGAAGCACTTGTCAAAAAGATGGATCTTGAAACGAAACTACATCCAAAGCCTTATCCTCTTGGTTGGGTATGTGATAAAGAAAAACTTAATGTCACCAAACAATATAGGGTCATATTTTCTATTGATTCAAAGTTGATTGATGAAGTGGATTTGGATGTTGTATCTCTTGATATATGTGGCATAGTGTTGGGGAGTCCTTATCTTTATGATAGAAAAGAAGTCTTCTTTCATTATGAGAAAAAATACAACCTTACTAAGGGGGGAGTGGAATATATTGTTAGATCTCACAACATGAGAGTAAACACAACACTTGTTAGTGCAAGACAAATGAAGAGATGCATAAACACTAATAAGAGATATGTACTCATGATCGTAAGAGAGAAATATGTCGGAAAATCTGATGCTTTCCAGGGATGGGACCCTTCTCATAAGAAAGAATTAATTGATATTGTTTCTTAGTATGACGATATTTTCTAGGAACCATATGGATGACCTCCTAAGAGGTAAATCCAACATTAGATACACCTTCAATACAATTATCATCTTCCTAATGTGGGCATGCACAGGATGTTAGTTGTAGAGATGACAGAGATCAAGAAACAGACATAAGGCTTATTGGATCAAGGGGTCATCGGGCCCAATTCATCTTTTTTTGGTTCTTCAATCATGATGGTGCCAAAGAATGATGACACATGGAAAATGTGTGTCGATTACCAGGCCTTAAATAAAATCACGGTGAAAAATCAATACCCTCTTCCTCATATATATGATTTACTTGATCAGTTAAAGAATGTTGTTTATTTTAGTAAGTTGGATTCACACAGTGGATATCATCAGATTAGTGTTGCAGAACATGACGCATGGAATACTTCCTTTAAAACCAAACAGGGATTGTTTGAGTGGTTATTTATGTCGTTTGGGCTCTGCAATGCTCCAACAACTTTCATGCATGTGACGAATGCTGTATTCAGGCCTTTCCTAGATGGTTTTTTCATTCTATATTTAGACAAAATTATTATTTTTAGTGGGACTTGGGATGAACATATGAGGCATGTAAATAAAGTATTCGATACTTTGCAAAGGAAAAAGTTGTATGTAAAATTTTCTAAATGTGAATTTGGAAATATTGCACTTGTGTACTTAGGTCATATTGTAGGAGGAAGAAAATTACAAATTGATCCTTCCAATATTGATGTAATTGTAAATTGGCCTGTGCCCAAAAGTGTAACTGAGATACAGAGCTTCTTAGGTGAAGTCCAATATTGGAGGAGTTTCATTTCAAAATTCTCCTTTATAGAAACTCCTTTGCATGCCTTAATCAATGTGAAAAACATTTTTCAGTAGGGAGGAAAGAAACAAAAATATTTTGACACTTTGAAGGAAAATATCAGTACCACACCAATATTAGCACTTTCAAATATTCAATAGCCCTTTGATATCAAGACAAATTCTAGCAGATACGCCATGGGTGCAGTATTCATGCAATATCATAAGCCTATCTGTTACCACTCTGAAACAAGCCTATCCGTTCATTATTTAATGGTCAGTTCACATGGAACAATAAGCGAATGAGCCAGCATCAGGTCGCAACAAGACTCAATAGATTCTTAGTGTAAAAGTCAATCATAATGTAGGGGCCAACCCTAGACTGCAACAGTCTCCCATGGGGGCGATCCGATCATTGGCCAGTACAACTAGAAGGCAACTTCCAGACCACACCAAGAAACCGACCCTTTAAATTTGAGAAATTTTGGATGGAACACCCAAATTTCAAAGAAAAGATCAAACAATGGTGGTGTGAGGAGAAAGCAGAGAAAGGTAAAAGGACATTCCAACTCTAAAAGAAACTAAAACATATAAAATATAGGCTCAAGGAGTTGAACAGGGACACCTTTGGGAATATAAACCAAGAGAAGAACATAATTGAAGAAAAAATAAAAAATCTCCAGGAAACCTGCATTTTGGAGGGCCACAATGAGGAGTGGAAAAATGAGGAGATCCAAATGATGAAAGATTGGGATGAACGGTGCAAGCAAGAAGAAAATATTTTGCGACACAAGTCCTGGATCAGGTGGCTAAAGGAAGGAGAAAGGAACACCAAGTTTTTTCATAGAACAACCATGGCCAGAAGAGCCCACAACAAAATCTTGAAGATAAGGGACTAGAATGGCATAGAAAGAGAATCCCATAAGGATATCGAAACAAATATGGTAAGCCACTTCCATGAAATATCCCAGGAACCTAACCAATATTGAAAGGAGGCCATGCAAAAGGTAATATAGCATATCCCTCGCCTGGTAACAGATGAACAAAACCAAAACCTGATCAAACCCATTGCGGAGGAGGAAATAGACCAAGAACTCCAGGAAATGGCCAATGGAAAATCCCCAGGCCCAGATGGTTTCACATTGGAGTTCTTCAAATCCTGTTCGAAAATCGTCAAACATGACGTCTATAGGGTAGAGGAAGACTCTCGAAGGTCAGCCTCCATTCTGAAGGTACTAAATGCTACGTTGATTACACTCATCCCCAAATAAAAAGAAGCCAAAACCCCTAATTGTTACAGACCTATAACATTGTGCAATGTGGTGTGTAAGATAATTTCCAAGGTTATAGCAAATATATTGAAACGACTCCTACCCACACTGGTTTCACAAGAGCAGGAAAGTTTCATGGAAGGAAGGAAAATAATGGACAATATTATCCATGCCCATGAACTTATACACACCCTCAAGATGCACAAAAGAGGAGGAATGATAATACAACTGGACCTAGCAAAAGCTTATGACAAAATCAGCTAGCACTATATGGTCAAGACCCTGGAAACCTTTGATTTCACCCAACACTGGATCATATGGTTTGTCAACCTAGTTTCCACAAAAAACTTATCGCTACTAATAAATGGAGCCCCTGCCAAACCTTACTAGACCACAAGAAGCATCAGGCAGGGAGACCCATTGTCCCCCTTCATTTTCATCTTAATGATGGAAGGACTTAGTTGAAGCATAAAAACACAACCGCAACAGGGGAAATAAAAGGTCTCAAACCCTACAAGAATTTCCTAACTTCTACACATCAACAGTTCGTGGATGATACCTTACTACATGGCACACCCACAGTCAAAGAAGTGAAAGCCTATAAAAGAATCTTAGATGAGTTTGGGGAAGCCTCGGAAGAAGAGATAAATCAGTCCAAATCTATGATCTTCTTCTTTAATACCAACCCTGCCATCCAAAGGAATTTGGCCAACATATTGGGCTTTGAACGCAAAACCTTCTCAACCAAGTACTTGGGCATCCCCTTGAAATAAAAATCCTACAAGCTCTTAACTTGGGAAGGAATAGTCAACAAGCTACAAGACCGGGTAAAAAATTGGACGTACAGGTCCCTCAACCTAGCCGAAAGACTTATCTTAACCAAGTCACTTTTGCAAGATATCCCAACTTTTATGATGTCAGTATTCCCTGGCCCCAAGGGGATTATACAAAAAATAAGAACCATATAAAGGGAATTCCTATGGAGAGGAGCAGAAACAAGGAAAAAATGGGCACTGGTAGCTTGGGAGAAAGTATGTAAGCCAAGAAGCAAAGGAGGTCTGGGAGTACATGACCCGCAAGCGACCAACGAAGCCTATAGAGTGAAACTATGGTTACGATGGGTCAAATAAATGTCCAGGCCATGGGTCAACCTGTGGAAGGAAAAGTATGCCCCAGACATTAGTGATCAGGATAAAATCCGCTTCAAAGGCACTAGGGAAGGTTCTGCCATATGGAACTTATCCTGGCGCAACAAGACTTGGATCCAGACACACAACTTTTGGGAAATAAGGAATGGTAGAACCACCCGATTCTGGGAAGATACCTGGCAACAAGAATCCAAAATGGAAAAACCTGGCCGGGAGGAACTACAACAGGAGATGATGGAGCAAGGAAAAACCCAAGTCTACCATTACTGAAAATAATAAATAGACCACAACAAAGGGAGAATCTGGAACACTCTCACTCCACAGACAAGAGACCAGACTGCAACAACAGTAAAAGAGGTGGAGGAGGAATTGGGGAGATGAAAAATAGTAGTCACGGATGGAAGTGACCAGCTAAGATGGGGGCACAAAGCAGGCAGGGAATTCAACCTTAAAGAAGTACACAACTACATAGAAAACCAGAACCAAGAAGACACGATGCAATAATGGGAGAAGCTCTGGAACAACCCCCATTGGCCAAAAATAAAAATCTTCCAGTGGCTAATACTACACAACTGAATCCTAACATGGAAAAAATTAAAGAAGAGAGGTTTCATAGGCCCCTCAAGATGTCACCTATGTGAAGCAAAGGAGGACACAATGAACCATCTCCTGAATGAATGTCCCTATACATCAGAAGTATGGGACTAAGTGGAAAGCATCTTCTGACAATGTAATAGGGTCAGAGATAATATTATCGCAACTATAACCACATGGAAGGAAAACTATAGAGAAAACGAAGAGGTGAACCTCTCTTGTACCCTCATCCCTGGCGTGATCATCTCGGCAATATGGAAGAAACAAAATAGGCGCATCTTCATAAATCAACGATGGACGGCTGGAAATATCAAGGAAATAGTTAGAGCTATGACAAGAGAAATGGTACAGAGCCTCAACTGCCAAATAGGAGGAGAGAAACTCATAGACCAGGATCTCAGAATCCTAGAGGCATTTCAACTGAAAAGAGGACATAACCCCAGGCAGGTGAGATGGTTACAACAACTACAAGTAGGTGAGTGCAACTGGAAACTGCCACTAGAGGGCTCCCTCAAGCTAAATTTTGATGGGGAATTGAAGGGTAACCCATAACATATAGGTGCGGGGGGAGTAATCATAGATGATCAAGGAAAAATTATCCGTTTGTACATTGGGAGTTTGTGGAACTCAACTAACAACGCTGTGGAATTTAGATCCCTGGAGACCGGCCTCGAGAAACTACATTGGGAAGGGATGACCAACGTAGTAGTGGAAGGAGACTCCATGTTGGTCATCAACACATAAAGGAAACTCCAAAACAACACCAAAGTGGGAAAAATCCAGAGGCATTGACGCTTGGCGTACTCCCTACAAAAAATTTAGGAACATTTGCAGACGGGGATCATAGTTGAGTTGCATTGGGTTAGAAGGTCAGCAAATGGACTAGTGGATAGAATAGATAACGAAGGGGTCGACAAGGAAGGAGCATAACTGGATTCCACATGGAATATCATCCCATAAGGTTAGTTTTAGACAAGCTATTCCCAACTAGTGACAAAGGACTATGATGATAGATGAAGTACGAGCGACCACATTGAGGTTGGAGGCATGAAATTAATTGAAGGGCAAGTCATATCCAGGCAGAATCCGATAGGCCACATTTGCAACATGAGTTACAATGCAGATCACAGTCACACCACAAGAGGAGGTATGACACCATGGTACTATGAATAGAACAAAGTATAGGGGTTGGCCATGGGAGAGTTGAAAGGGTAATCCACAACCAACAAAGGATGAATATCAAAAGGTTAGCCTGAGGGTAGTAATGGGTACACCTGAGCCATGCATAACTTCCAAGGGAGAAAATTATTGGCGTAAAAAGTACAAGGAAAATGATTGGCGCCGGGAAGACAACAGGAATCCCAAACACACATAATATGAAATAGAGAAAAAGGAATGAAAGGTACGCCTTTATGGGAGATCCATGATCGCTGGGACAAAATCACCTCTAGGGAAACCCCATAAAAGAATAAACATCATGGATAGAAACAAACAAACGAGTAGCAATTACAGAGACCAGGAAGGGGCGAATAGAGGTCGAGGATGAAGTCACGACAGAATCGACTGCATTCAAACAGATATGGTGAGAATGAAGAACGCACAGATTAAGAGGGGGCCCTAGGGGGAGGAACTCCCAACAAGTGCCTGAAATATCACTAGGATGGAACAGGTGGCTAGAGAGGCCAAAGGCACCTTTCTTGAGTAGGTTGATACAAAAGGAAAGGTGATCATTGGCATATGGGAGTGGGAAGTCAACAAAAAGTGCAAGGGAAAATCCTGGGTGGAACTCATCAAAGAAGCCGACGGGATAAGGGACCCAGGGGCCACACAGCCTAGGAAAACCCTCTACCACAAAATGGTGGAGGAAATGTGGCACACAGAAATGTTGATAAGTAAGATGAGAGCTGAAAAGAGAGAGACCAGCAGGGGAAAAAACGAGGCCACAAGAAGGAACACATAGAAATTATGAGCCGCCTCAGTAACCTGGAGGCTAGTGCAAGACGAATAGAAGAGGACCAGAAGAACCAGAGAGAAAAATTGGAAAGACTAGTAGAAAAATTCCAACTCTACCTTTGCTATGTCCACCACATGGACATCACTCTAGCAAACCGATGTGGCACACCAACCTGCATCATAAGGACGTGCACAGTGGAACAAAAAAAGTATGCGGCAAGGAAGGAAGGAGAGGAAAGCAACCCAATCCTCTTGGAGTAGTGCAACCTCAACCCAAGGTCCTTTTGTCTATTAGTGTATGAGAAACCCTCTTTATACTTTCCTGGCTTTATGTTTTTTCTTATGTATAGTTTTTTCAAACGAATTTTTGGAGACTCGTTCGGTTTCCCCGGGTGGCAACCTAGGCCTCCCTCCGCCTATGTAGACAACACAACTTCGGGGCCCCTGACCTGGTTTCCTTTTTGGTAGATCAGGGGTTGACCCTCCATTCCTTTTTGTACTATATTTTCTCAGTAATATAGAATCTTAACTCACTTACAAAAAAAAAAGTTATTTTGTTTTTTTAATTCCATGACAAAGTTGAGGCCATGTGATTCATTTTTTCATTGAAGTTTTTTTTTTTTTTTTAATTCCATGACAAATTTGGGGCCAGAGAATAATTATTAATGGTATTTATACTTGAAAGAATTAAAAACAAATTTATAGATGCTTAAACAACAAAAGTATTTTATATCAAAAACAATGAAAATTAACAAGTCATCCTGTAAAAATCTATGTAAAAACAAAGTTTAGATTATAATAGAATAACTATATTTGTTGAACATTTAATTCTATGCTCATTAAGTATCATCAAAATAATTTTAAATGGATGTGATCAAAATAATTTTAAATAGTGGTCATTATCCACCCATACTTATTTTTTAGAAATCTTGAAATGTGGAAACCTTATTTAAAATATTGCAATTTATTCATAAAACACTATCCTTATATTAAGGATGGAAAAACTAAAAGTTGAGGCTTGGAAAAGGGCCTTGTGACATTTTTGTCAGTGCTTGGGGCTAGAGTAAACTTGGCCAAATTGAAATTTCTGACTCCCTTCAAAAATAAATAATGAGGCTTTGAAGAAAATCATGTAGCTTGCCATTCTCAAACAAAATATATATGCATTATCATATTGATATTATGAGTATAGAGTATAGACTTGTAGGGGAGGCAACAAGCAATTTTGATGTATATGTTTGGTAATTTACATTCTAATAATACTACATCTATAATTTAACATGTTAATTTTTTGTGAAGTATTTTTTAGTTTGTAGGAGTTTGATTGAGTATTTGTGACATATATATTTATGCATGTTTATATGTTGTGGTTGCACTTGTTTATTTGCATGCTCAATTTTTTATATTTTTGGAATAAGGATGATGGTGTATTTATGAAGAAGGGCACATTACGCTTGTGGCATGGGCTGAAGAATTATATTTCCAAGTATATTCTTAGATGTATGGAATGTTAGTAAGTCAAGAATGACCATCAACATATAACCACATTTGTGCAAATTTTGTCACTTTCATAATGGAAATGGGAAGTAGTACCAATGAATTTTATTACTAAATTTTCAAGAATGGTGAGGCAACATGATTCTATCATGGTTGTAGTGAATCAGGTGATTGAAGACACAATTTGCATGTATGTGATAGATAAATCATCAAAATGGAAAGATTATTAGAGATCAATTGAAATCAATTGAAAGGAACATGGAAGAAGAAGATAGATGGTTATAACTTTGAAAATTTTGCATCCTTCCTATGTAAATTTTATTGAGACCTTGGACAGTACAAGTAGTGATAAAAATATGACATTTGAGTAGTTGATCACTAAGTTGTAGCAGCAAGACAAATGGAAACATCAGTTTGGGAATAGTAGTGTGATTGTGTATTATGAAATGGCACTTACAGTGAAATTTAAGAGCAAGGGAAGAAAACAAAGAGAAGAGAATGATGGAAATAAATATTTCAAGTTAGATAAATGTATAGAAGCTATAAAATGTTTTTGTTGTGGAAAGTTACAACATATAAGAAAAGTTTGCAGAAAACAATCGTGGGATGAAAAACACAACCAAGGGCAATCTTATGATGATCAATCCAAAGAGAATCAAGGTAATGTGGATAAACACATGGAGGAGATACAAAACGTGGTAGGGATGATTTGTACATTGATTCAAGAGAATTTAGACATTAAAAATTTCAAACTTGCATGATGAGTTCTCCATCTGCTACTAAGGAACTAGAAATTTGAAGATGACCAAATCAACACTGTGAAAGGTGAATTTGTAGACCTTGGGGAAAATATAGAGAGGTTGTAGATGATAATATAAATTGGTCAAGTTATGTATCGTTCACCTACATCTATTTATTGTTGTGCATTGATTGTTTGAGAGACAAATTGTATTCTTCCATGTTATTCCTAGAAAACATTCAATAGATTGGACTTTTTCTTCCTTCTGTGAAGAGAACTGGAAGAGAAGAATATCCCTATCAAAAAAATATTGATAAGAGGAGGGGAATATTTTCCTTATGTTGTGTAGGAAAATGGAAGAGAGTGGCATGTATGTTTGATGGTTGGATGAGATGCACATAGTTATTTGTAATGAGTCAACTAGTTGAATGATGAGAGAAATGGGTTGGGTTGAGTGATTTATGAGAGTTTAGCTTGGATTCCTTCACTCTTGTTTCTTCAAATCCCTGCTTAGGGGTGGAATCTACAGTAGATTCCCATGGTAGGGTGGAAAATGGCTTGTACACAACCAATTTTTTGGACTATATTATGTTAAAACGTAAGTGCTCTATTTGTTTCTATGAATATGCAATTTAATGTTATTCAATATTTATCTCTTGTATTGCATCTTCCCTATCTTTGTCCCATCCATTCAAGGGATATAATAAATAAGAACCTTATTTATTTTTAGCGAATCTAAAAAAGGGTAATATTCTAGGTTTTCTGAAACAAGACCAATTATATCTTCTCATTCATTAAAGATTAACTCACTAAGGTTGACACTCAAAGAACCAATAACGAAGGATGGAACAAGAAGTAGAATTGGATTTCAATTTGTCTCTCTACCTTATTTTCATTTTTATGGCGGGGGGAGGGGTTTCGATCTTAAGTTGTAGATATAAAAAGATTATTTATTGTGTTGGATTATATCTAGTTATTTTAGTGAATGTGATACTTCATTGACATACATTTAAACCATTCCAAGACTATATGGAAGGCCATCCCTACTTTTATTATAGTGAAATGGTCTATTGAGGGCCAAACTTTTAATGGCCTAGGAATGGATACATGTCCCATGGTTGGA
The DNA here is from genome assembly GCA_000966675.3 of Picea glauca. Lineage (NCBI taxonomy): Eukaryota > Viridiplantae > Streptophyta > Pinopsida > Pinales > Pinaceae > Picea > Picea glauca. The sequence continues at coordinate 755,921 of JZKD02S1626584.1, forward strand.
AGTGCATGGGATGGGGACACCACAAATAATGGCATGTTGAAAATGTGTGTTTGTTTCAATGTATGTGGAATGGCTTCCTTAGTATGTACATGTGTATGTAGAATTTACTTACTCAATTCATCCAATGACTTTACAAAAGTGATCCTCAATCCTATACTAAATCCTTCATGGGTACAAGAATTCAACCAATTACTCTTCTCACTCCATACATAGTCTATGAAAATAATATGAACCAATCGATAACAATTAAACCTCAACACAACTAGCATAACAACATATCTCTTGACTACTTTAGCTAATACTTATTCTACGTCATGAATAAAAAAATGAACATAAATAATAAAAAATAACATTAATTTTTTTTTATAAAATATTAGAATAAAACATATATGAAAAGAGAATGAGAGGTGAACATTTATATGCTTGGATTAAGGTTTCCAACATTCCCTTAACAATCTACTTACTTTGACAACCTCTTCCTAATTATAAGATGTAATTTAGGTATGTGTTATTTATTACCTCTTTAATCCCTTTTCTTTTAAAGGTATAAATATTTTGTATTGATCAAATGAGGAATCACCCCAGAAATGATGCCATTAGACATAGACTCAATATTAATGCTAACTAAGGAGAAAAAACAACACACGCTAATTAATCTAGGATTCAAGCATGAAAACAAAAAGAAGCACTAGTTGGTGATGGAATCCAACATCACAGGATTGATGCATGAAGGGGATGAGTTTCGATGGGTGGGAAAGTTACATTGAAAACATGCTTAATGAACTAACTCCCTAGTGAAATTTACCTCACCAAGCAGTGGGAAACCCTCCAAGGAGTCTGAGTGAGTCTAGCCAATGTCGATCTCAGGTACAATACTACCTTCCCTGTGTTGTCACTTTGGGTAGGAAGTCTAAAATATTATGGCCACTATGGAACCACCTAATATACCAAAGCAGAGGGGGGACATTCGGAAGTCAACACCAACACTAAAAAAATAGGGTTTATTACTCTGTCGGCCCCAATGCAATCTCGTGCTTGACCCTTGTGTTAGAGGGGCTTCCCAAAGTCAGTGATATATCAACTTGATTTCACTCCCTAACTCAAAAATTTATGTTTGTTTATCAAATTTGGAAAGTTATTCTCACAATCCTATTCCAAATCTCTACACCTAAGCTAAGATGGGTTTGAAGAGCCATAAACAAATTTCTAAATAAATTTTAATTGGCGCTTGATTTTAGGTTGTTTTTACTCAAAGGAATGGTCATGAAACTGATGGTGTTTCGACTCGACTCTTTAAACCATGCAAGAGGAAAATGAAATGCAAGAATTTCAAATTCGATGAAAAATACCTATGGGAAGTTGCAAGAGGTTTTAAGAAAAGAAATGATTTCTTGATTGATTACTATGTGTGCACTGCTAATGAAAAAAAGTATGAGCTAATTATTGAGATAAATGGAAGCAAAATGACACAAAATTTAAAAATACCATGCAAATTTCATAGTTCACTTAGTATACCTATACAACATTGAATCAAATGTCATCATTTCTGACATAGTAAACTTTTATGATTATAGAGACCTCCATACACATATTAAATACTCATAAGGATCATAGGGGCTTCACCTTGTTTACCAATATCTTATCACGTTCATTCATAAAGGGGTTTTTTTAATTATGAAAAATAGAGTCAATATATTGTAGGTATTGGGAACCTTGTTGAAGGTAAACCAACCTTGGAGAGAGATATAATATCATCTACAAAACAACAATTGTGATGTGAACATGTTCTATAATCTTATCAATGAGGCAAGAATGCCTATGTTCATGATGATAATCATGTTAATTACAATATGAAACCATAACATGTGTAACATAATACATTTGAATTTGGGTCATAATACCTCTATGAAATAAATGTTACTTATGGTTGAAATATTCGATGAATGGGTGTTTCCTTGATGAGGGATGAAAAATATTATAATAAATAAATCCCACTAGAAAATTTCTTTGAACATGTTGATAGCTAACCATTGATAATCCTATGTTGATGGCTAAATAATAATGAAAAATAGTCATATTGCATGTTCATTGGTATTCAACTAGATCTAGATATGGTCATCATGATGTACAAATTCTCCATAATGTGGTAATGAGATGTGGTTGAGCATGGGAAAATCCATTAGGTTTTAAATCAATATTGGAAATATCTTCCAAATGTGAGCTCAACCACTAATGATTATGATTGGTACCAAGGTATCGAATGTGAACCCACGTGTTGTGAATACATGTGTTCATGTCAAACATTGAAAAGAACCTGATGTAATAAAGAAAAAATGATACAAATACTTGTTTCATAAGAGGAATGTCACATAAGGATTTCAATTTTTTATGTTCTCTGGAAATTCTTAACCTTTCCAATACATAAGAGGTGTAAACATGGTGATCTTAGTACCCAAGAAATCTATGTTCCTACAAAACAAAGGTTAACAAATTTCCTTAAGTAGGGAAGGGATAGTGACAACAATTACCATGAGAGCATGACATTCAAGTGAAGGTGAAAGAGAGAGGAGACAAGAGGTGAGAGGATACCACACTAGGGTTGAACTAGTGAAGGAAAGAGAGGTGAGAGGAAACAACTATTATGAAGGAGGGTGAAATTTGGAAATTCTAGCCTACAACTAGTGAGGGAATTAGAGGTGGAATTATCGTGAGGTGACATAAATGAAGACATGAAGTGATGATGTTAAAAGGAACCATCAAAGGCATTGATGATGGTGAGGTGATATTATAAATATTTTGGAAAGGAACCATTGAAGTCACTCATAATTGTAAGGTGACATTAGTGAGGGCATGTGCCATTGATTCTAGAAACGCACCGTTTAATGCATGAGGTGAAAATGTTAGCACGGGGATGGAGAAGGAACATAAGGAAACAATGTTAATTAAGCACCATCGAAGGTAGGAGGAGAGCATTGAGAGGAAGGAAATTTTATGGAAATGGAGTTGACGTTATAGTTATAGGCTACAGGATGCAACCACCAAAAATAACCTCTTAGGGAAGATAGCAAGGGAGTTGAGACTAGTCTCAAATAAGGAATACCATCTTGAATCCATCCCTACTCAAGACAATGAACTAAATGGAGACAATAAAACATGAACGGATTGAGGAAATAGGTGGTCAATAAGAGAAAAGATAAGAAAAGGAAGAGAGGAAAAACTTTCCCTAGGCATCTTAAGGATAAGGTAAAGAAGAGATATGAATAATACATGTATGATAGGCTATGATGAGGGGACTAGAAAAATGGAAGGGGGGAAGAAAACAAAGATAGTAGGTGTTACTCTAAGAATATCAAGGTGATAATGGAGAAGAAATAGATGGGTAAGAATACCTAGAAAGAACCATCAAATGGATAGGTAGTAGGATGGAGTTCCCTACAAGTATGAATAGGAGTTCCAACCAAAGGGATCTTGGATGAAAAATATAAAGAAGGGGTAGATTCCATGGGTGAAGGAGGAGTGGAAGGAGGAAGGATAAATTGTAAAGGAAGAGGTTCCAACATAGTAAAAATGCAAGGAAGAATGCCACTTGGTCTTTGAGGGATTGTGTGAGGAGGAGGAGGCATCGATGTAATATTGGTAACTAAATGGATACCACCTATTGTAGTCAAAGTGTGCTAGAAATGGCTCATTATATAAGTTTTTAGAGGCCATTTTAATACTACCTATGAAATAGGATGAAGTCTTGATGGGATCAAGAGGCACATCCTCTCACTACTGGGTCGGGGAAATACTCCAAATGTGTCTAATTTAGACTCAGACTTGGGTTGAGAAGGAAAATTGTTAAGTTGAGAACATAAATTTTGTTTCAGAGAAGTGTCTTCTTGATATGAAATATCTTTTATTAGGGAAGTTCCATGTTGAGAGATGGAATCTTGGATTGGGATTATATATGGTGAACCTCATTGGTAAGAGGAACGATTATTCTATTGAAGGATGTAGTATTGATTTGTAGTGTGATTAGTGTGCTTATGATACAATATCAAGTGTCCTATTATATGCTTCAAAACAATAAAACCCAATTCAAATATGGTCATTGGGAGCGCTGTACAACCCACTTAGACTTCTAGAAGAAAAATATCGAGTTTCTCACCATTTTTGCTGATCCCCTGATCGTCTTTGTCTCTTCTAAGGCTGATTGGGTCTCCTATTTTTCTTGAACTATGGTGTAGGGCCTCCTTGTCTCCTTGTTGTGTTGGGTTGTCACAATTCATGTGGGTAAATGGTATAGGGTTCTATCCAATATGGTATCCACTACGCCAGGGGTTCTCTCTTCCCTCTCAGGACAAGAGGTCAATTACATTAAACATAACTCTAAAAAAAAACTCCTCACTGTGAAAAAATATCTCATAGGGAGCCTTGTCCAAACCTGAACCAAGACTATGAGCAAACCCACAACCATAACTCAACTCATGAGAAAATACCTCACAGGGAGCTTCGTCCAAACCCAAAACAAGACTGTGAGCAAACCTGCAACCAAAACACAACTCATGAGAGTACTAGGGTCATGCAATCACTCCCTTCTTTCTCAAGTGATTGAGAATATTCTCAATAGATAGGTGTATGCAATATGGTCTCCACTGCGCAGGGGTCTCTCCTCCATCTCGCGGGGCTCAAATATGGTCTCCATGTGCTCAAAGTAATTTGAGTTTTTGGTTTTGGTCTCCACGCGCTCGAATTTGAATATTCTAGAAGAATATCTCTATGCTTGTGTAGAGTTGACCTATTTTTTGGAGATAATTAACTTGTGTTTCATGCTTATTTTGTCTTCTTCCACCAAAAATATGCACATGTTGACACTTTTTATTACAATGGTTCAAAAATTGACATTAAAACTATTAGAACACCCTTAATATGGAATATTTGGTCAAAGAATGGGATGTTTTACTTATTAAAAGGATTTCCATGCCAATAGTGGGTCTCTTAGCCCAATCCATGTTTTGAGGTCTAAAATCAGTATCTTCTAATGCACTATAAACCTCTTCTAGGTCATGGTGTGGGACAAAAACCTAAGTTTTTAGGCCACAGAATATAGTTCTATGGACCAATTGTTTAGTGTGAAGTATATGGGTCTCGAGTATTCAACACATGGGCATCATTACAAGGTCATAGGAATGATGGATGGGTCTTGGGTCATTAATCATAGTTAAAGTGGGGAATCAAGATCCTTCAACCCTAAACCTTAATTAGAAAGATCAAGCACCAAGGATGAGTCCTCAAACCACCACATATGATCTTTATAGGGTATCATTAATTTCCAAATGGGATATGGGATCCGTGACTAGGTTATTTATGAACCAATAATTAGTATTAATGTCTAACCAATGTCAAGGGAGAGAAATGATGGCCTTATGTCCTAAATGAAGAGTCTCAAGTCAAGCACCAAAACGAAAAACCATGAATATTCTCAAGTTATGTCATTGAAATAATCCTTGAAACATGACATAGGACCTTGATAGGGTATCTTTTTCCTACTATAGGGATATGTGTTCCATGATTAAACCACAACAAAGGCCCTAAAAAAGAACATGTCTTGGTTCCACACATGGCATAGTTATTGGGTACATGGTTAGTGTTTTGTATCACTTGAGTGGGATATGAGGACCATAAATGTCACATATTAGGCTCAGTCATCATGAACAACACCTAGAAACCACAACACAATCCCTCTCTAGGGGGTCCTTAGCATCAGAGTTGGATAAGGACACCATCAAGAGGTTTTTTGCAGTAAGGATGGGTAGAGATACCTTAACCACAGTTGAGGAAGGAAAAAAAGTACCTGAGGATCTTGTTGAATATTTTTAGGCTTGAGAGCCTTGAATAAGTCCTCAAACCAACACATCACTCATTTGTAAGGATTCTATGAAGGCCTCCAAGTAGGATACATGTGTGATGAGTAGGGTTTTTCCCCTAGAAATGGGTCTTAACACCTAAAAATGGTTAAGGGAGGAGTAAAGGACTTAAGCCATAATTGAACCTTCTAAAGCTCATGTTCCATGAACAACAACTAGAAACCATGATATGATCTCTCACTTCAATTTATTTGGCCTATGATTTGGACATGAGTGTCACTTATATGTTTTGCATACTACATATGGATCTCAGGGCGTTAACCATGGTTGTGGTAGGGAAATAGTCCTCAAGCCCTTAACCATTGTTAAGGGAGGGAAACAACAACTCAAGCCCCAAACATATCATATCTAGCTCAAGCACCATGAACAAGTCCTCAGGTCACCACAAAATACCATGAATGGGTCACAAGACCATAGCTATCATAAAAGAATGAAAACAAGTGCCTTATAATATTGTTGAAGATTTTGAAGATCAAGAGCCTTGAACAAGTCCTCAAACCAACGTAACATAAATTTGCCTTTTAAGAGGGATATAGGCATCAAGATTAGGTTTTGTACATTGAAAATGGGTGTAGAGGCATAAACATGGCAAGTTGGAAACAATGGCCTAAATCCCTAACTAAACCTTCTTGAGATCAACCACCATCAACAATACCTAAAAACCATGACACGAGTCCTGTCTAGGGAGTCTTTGGCATCCAAGTTGAATATGGATGAAATTATGAGGTATTCTTCATCATGGATGGGTCTTAGGTTCATGACTATAGTTAATGAAAGGAAACAAGAATCTTCAACCCAAACCTTGCTTCACAAGCTCAAGAACCATAGACAAGTAGTCAAACCACCACAATATATGACCTATGTAACATATAATTGAACTCCAAGTGGAATTTGGGCACCATGAATAAGTTAGTTTTGAACCAAGAATGGGTCTCAAGGTCTAACCAAGCTCAAGGGAGGGAAACAAGGAACTTGTTCCCTAAGTGAACATTCTTAGGCTTAACTTCTATGAACAACAACTACAACCCACACAACGTCTCATGATATAATGTTGGACGAGTCCTTGAGGCATAACATAAGACCCTTGTAGGTTATTTTTGGACTATTTGAAGGATACAAGTACCATAATTAAACCACAACATATGCCCTAAATAAAAATGTGTCAGACCCCCCATTAGGAATGGTTGTCAAGCTTGTATTTGGTGTTCTTGAGAATCCAAAGAAGGATATGGTACCATGAGTAGGTTTTGTACAATATAAATGGATCTTGAGGGATTAACATGGTTAAGTGGGAAATAAGGGTCTTAAGCCCTAACTGAACCTTCTTGATCTCAAATGCCATGGTTAGGGGAGGAAAAAACTTGGACCTTATTCCCTAAACATCATGTCTTAGGATCAATCACCATAAACAATACCTGCAAACCATAACACAAGCCCTATCTAAGGGTTTTTTATCAGCATAGTTGGATATGGACTCCATTAGGAGGTTTTGTGAACTGAATATATATCATAGGATCTTGACCATGGTCGAGGAAGGAAAACAAGTGCCTCAATATATTGTTGAATATTCTTGAGCTCAAGAGCCTTGAATGAGTGCTTGAGCCAACACATGAGTCCATTGTATGGGTTGTTTGCCATACAATGGACTCATGAGTGGAATGTGGGAACCATTAGTAGTTTTTATGCATTGTAAATGGGTCTTAATTCCTAAACATGGGCAAGGGGGGAAACAATGACATTAATCCTTAATTGAACCTTCACGAGCTCAAGCACTATGAAAAACATCTAGAACTATGACATGAACCCTCACTAGGGGGTCCTTTTCCTGGGAGGTGGATAGGTTTTCCATTAAGATGTTTTGCTCACTAAATACAAATCTCAAGGCCTTGACCACGATCATAATAGGGAAACAATATCCTTATCATGGAAAATAAACCTTCTAGGCATCATGTGTTGTGAACAAGGCCTCCAACCATGGTATATGCCCTGTTTGTGGGGTCTTTTACCTTGGAGTGGTATTACAGGTGCCATTAGGTGGTTTTGTGAAAAATGGATGTGTTTAGAGACCTCTAACTTGACCAAATAAAGAAAATAAGTCCTCTTCCCTTACAAGAAGTTTTTAGTGCTAAAGATTTCATTTTGAAACATGTCAGGGTGAGGGAGTTTTACATGTCAGGGTGAGTGAGTCCTCTCCACATTTAAGAAATTTGGAATTTAAGAAGGATCTAAACTAATTACTTTATGAAATTTTAAATATTGTTTATAAAACATATACCACTTAAATTTAAGAATTTAAGATTTCTATTGCTTAAAAAATTGAATTTGTTTAACAAGATGTTTGTCTTCAACAAATAAGATGGAAATACTATATTTCCATTTTCAGTACAATGAAACTATAAAATTTAGTTGTAATGTTACACACTTAATAATAATAATCAAAATTGTATGGATGTTCTTACAAATAATTAAATGTTTCTGAACATAATGTGTTTGACCCCTATTTGAAATTTCAGGTTTTTAGTAAAATATTTCATTGTTTTTGAATTTTTTTAGGTTACGTTAAGGTGAGAAATATAAAGCCTACTAAGAAGCATTGAATGATGTGGAAGGTGGTATATATACAGTTGGTTATTATTGATATATATGCCAGAATATATTGGACGGTGTATATACTGTCTCTCACAACATTCAATGCTACATAGCTTGTTCACCCACAATCATGGTCACTATCATTGGAATTGGGAAATGTTATGAAAAAGAGTAAAAACGTAGAACATTTAATGTACATCTTATTAAATTTAATTAGAGTGTGTGAACATATATTAAATGTCATTGGAGTGTGCGAACATAACATGTCACACACAATTTCAAATTTCATTGTGTTCGCCTAAAAAACACTTCATCGTCATCGTCGTTACATTATTGAAACGTCGTAGTCCTAGTGTTAATTAGGGGAAGATCCCTTGACGAAAACACAAGTGGTCCATTATGCATTATTTCATCCAATGGTTTTTACCAAGAAATCATGGTTGTAATACTTATTAACAAATAAGGGGTTTAACCACAATATATAAACTTCAACTTAATCAACAATATATCATCAATGCATATAGAAATGCTTTGAAAACATTTCAACATTGGCCCCATTCATAGGTCATTATTTCCCATGTCTAGTCCTAGTACAATGTCTTTTCGTTGTTCCTTTTAAAATCCGTTCAACACACACATTCCCTCATCTAGTACTGCAAGGACATATTAATTTTATGGTGTTGATTAAACAATGAATGAAAAAAGAGGGAGTTTTCATCAAAACTATGACACACATACATTGTATATACAATGTATAACCTGAAAGAAAAATGAATAAAGGTTGATGCAAACTTAAAACTTGTGTCAACCAATTTATGTAGTTTGAAAGAAAAATAGGGTTTATGGTTTACATGATGAATTGATGATGGAAACAAGTGGTTGTGTGAGTCAAATTTGAGTCCAAAAACCCTCTCATATTGTTAAGGCATTTGAATATTTTATCTATGTCAAATTCCAGTGCATACATAAACAGTTTGAAAAAGTTTCAAGATCGGCCTCATTCAGAAGTCACTGTTGCCCATGTCTAGTCCTAGTATAATGTATTTTCGTTGTTCCTTTTAAAATCCATTCAACACACATGTTACCACATCTAGTACTACAAGGACATACTAATTTTATGGTGTTGATTAAACAATGAATGAAAAAGAGGGATTTTTAATCACAATTATGACACACATACATTGTATATACAATGTAGGACCGGAAAGAAAAATCAAGAAAGGATGGTGCAAAATTAAAACTTGTGTCAACCAATTTGTTTACTTTGAAATAAAAATAGGGTTTATGCTTTACATGATGAATTGATGATGGAAACAAGTGGGTGTGTAAGTCAAATTTGAGTCCAGAAACCGTCCCATATTGTTAATGCATGCGAATAGTCTATCCATGTCAAATTTCGGTGCATACAAAAATAGTTTGAAAAAATTTCATTGTTGGCCCCATTCACAGGTCATTGTTGCCCATGTCTAGTCCTATCACAATGTCTTTTCATTGTTCCTTTTCAAATTCACTCGACACACACATTATCGCATCTAGTACTACAAGGAAATATTAATTTTATGGTGTTGATTAAAAAATGAACTAAAAAAGAGGAATTTTTCATCACAACTATGACACAAATACATTGTATATACAATGTAGAACTTTGTAACATCCCGCTCTGGCGCACGGAGAAAAATTATTCTTTGAGGACACTTGCTCGCAAGTGATCTGGACTTTTATGATAAGAAAACATTTATCCTTGATTATGATGCGATATGATAGATGACATGATGTTTTACTGCTTTGACATGGACATGTGTTATTGACTCGGTTTTACTGAGTGTGCAGGGTTTTTGACCTTGAGGATGTAGAGGCATCGACGAGACCCCTTGGACTCCGGATCGAGTCAGGGAGTGTGCTTTGGGGTTGATTGTTTAATGTGATTTTAGTATATTTGATTTGATGATATGATTTAGACATGTTCTGATACGATTGTTGATGATGCAGGCTGACGATAGCTTGCCGACCAGACTCACATATGGAGTAAAGGGGCCACACGCAATTTCCAGAGAGGTTGAGGGAGAGGTGTGGACAACAGCCCTGCCATAGCCTACTAGCACTCCCATCGTGGCTCGAACTGTAGGTTAATGATTACCTAGTTCGAGAGGATCCACGATGTCGTGAGGGAAGACTGCGACAGCCGCTCACGATGATTCTAAGGGGCGCGCAATAAGGTGGGGGCCTTATTCCTTAGAACCCTTAGTCTCCCACAAGTTCACCTAGCGGAGTGTTGACTCCAGGGGTTATTGATGTCTACCAATCATTCAAGAGGCGAGTGGCACCCTTGGAGCATGTGGTGCATCCTGAAGGGCACATCGCACAAAAGAAACACAAGAGGCGAGTGGCACCCTTGGAGCACGTGGTGAAACCTGAAGGGCACGTCGCGCAAAAAAAGCACAAGAAGTGAGTGTCACCCTCGGAGCACGTGGTGCATCCTGAAGGGCACGTCATGTTGATATTGATGAAGGAACAAACCTAGATGGCCCTAAGACTTTTAACACATTAAGAAATTGTTAAAACAACTTCCCTAAATAAGTGTCGCCCTGTTCAGAATCTAAGTCCTAAGTCTAAAACTTCTCTAGGGTAAAATTTTGTTGAACCTTAATAAAAAGACCCTATAAAATTAAAGATAAAAATTTAAACTAAAAACCACATAAGTAATAGTTTTAGTCTTCATAAATTTTTGGGGTAAAATGATGAGAGTAATAATTTAATTAAAATCCGTGGTTTTAAATTGTAAAGAAGAAATAAATTATTTAACTTGTGAAAGTGTAAAAAGATTTCAAATTAATAATAAAAGGAAAAGAGTAAATAGCGCAACTACCTTTTTGGCTCTAATAAAAAAAAGGGGAAAGAAGGGAATAATAAAAATTAGGAAACTAAGGAATGCGGGAAACATAATAAGGGAAAGAGGGGAACTTATGGTAAAAAGCGAGGTCAACATAAATCTGCAATTAAGAACCTTCTAAAAATGAACTAAATTAACAACTTCATTTTAGGGAAAGTATTTAAACCTGAAAGGGAATCTAGGAACACCTAGGAGTAAATTTAGGAGCAACTCTAGGTGGGTGAGGGAAATGAGACAATTAAGAAATTTAAAGAAAATAATTATTGGAGGAAAGAGGGGGATGGACGACACTTGTACGAAGGAGAATATTTAGAATATTTTATTAAAACTTAATTTAAATGTGATTTAGGGAAAGTTGGAGGTTGTAAAAACTCTATAAAAGAAAGGGAAGATGAGTAAGAAAAGGATCAGTTGTTAGCGTAATGTTACGCTGCCGAATTTGTGACTTGACTGATTACTTGTGGGGAGTTGGGACATCCCAGCTCAGATAGGAGTGGTAGCTCGGCCTTGCGAGGCGAGATGGGAGCTAGACGTACCATCTGGATAGTGTGTGGCCCCTTTGAGGCTCGGGGGGATAAGGGGGAAGCAGAGTACCCCTAGCGACTGGCTGGGAGGTACCGGTGAGGTCTCGATGGTCGACGAGCAGGAGCGGCACGGAGCACGTGGACGACACACGGAGAAAGAGATAAGGCAAAGGTATGATTTTTAATTTGGTAGAATAAAATGCATTACAACTCATGCTGGGATTAGTATATTAGTGTAAATGGTTTGATTAGCTAATTTTATTTATTTACTCCGTGTTTCATGTATTGTGGGATAATTTGACCTTGCATTTTTATGCATGCATGGATAAACTTACTATGCATTTATGGGCTTGGTTCCCGTTGATCATCTCTTACCCTATCTTTTTTTTTCTGGTCTTCAAACCTGTCTCTTCTTGGGGCATTTTTGGACCTCTGCAACCATTTTATTTAGGCATACCAATCGTAGCCTCTTCCTCCAGCTTGGGCTGTACATTCACGAAGGTTTTTTTTTCTGCATTTAAAATTTTAGGATTATAGTTTTGCAGTCTGGGCATGCACTGTTAGTTAATGCATTGATTGCTTACATCTGAGGGCATATTAGAGGTGAATTCGTTTGCATCAGAGATCTATATTTTACCTCTGCCAATTTTAGCTAAAATCTAAAACTCGTCCTGTTGGCAATCGTTCTGTCATTGTTATACAGATAATACCGTTGGTTATTGTATGGAATTAAAACTGAATTTGAATTCGTTCTGGCAATAGGTGTTTGGCATTTTCATTTTTGAAAAATTGTATCTGATATTTCGTTCCGGCAATAGGTGTTTGGCATTTTCGTTTTTGAAAATTTGGATATGAGATTTCGTTCTGGCAATAGGTGTTTGGCATTTTCATTTTTGGAAAATTAGATCTGAGATTTCGTTCTGGCAATAGGTGTTGGGCATATTCATTTTTGAAAAATTGGATTTGAGATTTCGTTCTGGCAATAGGTGTTTGGCATTTTCGTTTTTGAAAAATTGGATCTGAGATTCGTTCTGGCAATAGGTATTGACATTTTTGTTTTTGAAAAATTGGATCTGAGAATTCATTTTGACAACAGTTGTATGGGCAATTTCGTTTTGTAATATTGGATCTGAGACTTCGTTCTGTCTTGTATACAGATAACACCGTTGTTTATTTCATGGAAATAAAACAATGAATTTGTCACTGCGGTTTTCTATTAGATTGCTATGCATTTTTTTTGTGATCTCTGCATATGGTGTTTTAATTACTCTACTATTTGGCGGAGGTTACCCCTCACACTTTTCGGCCATTAATTTAGTGCGTTTCGGTGTTAAATTCTTGTGCGATTTGGGGGAAAGAGTCTGTGCGTATTGGTGTTTAATTTCTGTGCGATTTGGGGGGAAAGTTTTTGTGCATGTGGGTGCTTTAATTTTGTGCGTGTTGGTGTTTTAATGCCCCTGCCAGCTGTGTCAAGTCAACCCTTCGCCCTGCAAAAAGAAATAAATTTGATTAAGATTTGTATTCATTCACCTCGGCCAGAGCGTGAGGGTTCCTGAGTTGACTCCTGGCTCCAACAGCTGCCATTCATAGTTTCCGATTGAGGATCGATTCATGGCATGCACTCCCAACTGTCTCTTTGTTAATTTCATGCCCCTTTTTTGGCATAGCGGTGGGGCCGCCAGTTCTATTTTCATTGATAAATTATAGAATGTACTCTTGCTGTTTTATTGCATTATCATTGTAAATATAAATAGAGCATATTGTGATTGTTATGGAAACATAAGCGTTATTTAGATTTGTAAAGATAGTGCTACTCTAATATATTATTAAGGTAATATGTAAATATTAGGCCACTGTAATAGATTGCCCTTGAGTTATAAATTAGAATGTAATGTTGGTGATATAAAAATGGTAATGTCATGATTAGTCTAATGCAATGTTGGTGTAACCCCAAAGGGTGAGTAAGGATATTGTTGTCTTAGTGAAAATGTTACTAAAATTTATTATGATGAATAACCTAAAATGGTATAGTAAGGAGTAATTGCATTATGACTGTAAATTATGTTGTTATTGGAAGGGTAATGTCATTGTAATTATTGTTTCTGAAATTGTAAGAGTAAGGTTTACCAATATCATATACAGTGTAAAGCTAGTATTAGGTAACATATAAAAAGAAATGTCACTGTTATTCTATCTGCAATGTTATGTTAATGAAATTTAATATGATGGGATGTAAGGAATCGCAATGTAATGAATTGTTAGTGAAATGTAATGTAACGTTAAGGTAATGTATTGCAATGGAATCCTGGAATCCTCAATGTTTGATCTATTTATCTAATAGATAGTGCAAATTCATCATACTGGTATCTACGTCACAATCCATATGGTTATTTTATTATTATAGTGTATTTCGCTTAGTTTAAATCAAGTTGCAAATTGTTACTCGCGTGCCTTTAAGAGAGGTGTAAGAACGACCGAATTGTATGGTTATAATAGAATGTATGCACCCTGAAATTGTAGAGGGGTTGGCCGTCGTAACAAAGAGGATCGTTACAAACTTGAAAGAAAAATTAATAAAGGTTGATGCAAACTTAAAACATGTGTCAACCAATTTGTTTACTTTGAAATAAAAATGGGGTTTATTCTTTACATGATGAATTGATGATGTTAACAAGTGGGTGTGTGAGTCAAATTTGAGTCCATAAACCCTCCCATATCATTAAGGCATTCGAATATTCTATCCATGTAAAATTTGAGTGCATACAGAAATAGTTCGAAAAAAATTCAACGCCGGCTCCATTCATAAGTCATTGTTTCCCATGTCCAGTCCTAGTACAATGTCTTTTCGTTGTTCCTTTTAAAATTCTTTTGACACACATTTTCCCTCATATAGTACTACAAGCACATATGTTTATGGTGTTGATTAAACAATGAAAGAAAAATTAGGTATTTTTCATCACAACTATGACACACATACATTGTATATATAATGTAGAACCTGAAAGAAAAATGAAGAAAGGTTGATGCAAACTTAAAACTTGTGTCAACCAATTTATGTAGTTTGAAAGAAAAATAAGGTTTATTCTTTACATGATGAATTGATGATGGAAACAAGTGGGTGTGTAAGTCAAATTTGAGTCCAAAAATCCTCCCATAATGTTAATGCATGTGAATAGTCTATCCATGTCAAATTTCAGTGCATACAAAAACAATTTGAAAAAAATTCAATGTTGGCTCCATTCACAGGTCGTTGTAGCCCATGTCTAGTCCTAGTACAATGTATTTCTATTGCTCCTTTTAAAATTTGTTTGACAAGGACATATTAATTTTATGGTGTTGATTAAACAATGAACTAAGAAAGAGGGATTTTTCATCACAACTATGACACACATACAATTTATATACAATGTAGAACCTGAAAGAAAAATGAAGAAAAGCTGATGCAAAGTTAAAACGTGTGTCAACCAATTTTTTTACTTTGAAAGAAAAATAGAGTTTATGCTTTACATGATGAATTGATGATGTAAACAAGTGGGTGTGTGAGTCAAATTTGATTCCATAAACCCTCCCATATTGTTAAGGCATGTGAATAGTCTATTGATGTCAAATTTGAGTGGACACAAAAAAAGTTTGAAAAAAATTTAATGTTGGCCCCATTCACAGGTCATTGTTTCCTATGTCTAGTCCTAGTGCAATGTATTTCTGTTGTTCCTTTTAAAATTCATTTGACACACATTTTCCTTCATCTAGTACTAAAAGTGCATATTTTTATGGTGTTGATTAAACATTGAAAGAAAAAATAGGGATTTTTCATGACAACTATGACACACATACATTGTATATACAATGTAGAACCTAAAATAAAAATGAAGAAAGGTTTATGTAAACTTAAAACTTGTGTCAACCAATTTGTATACTTTGAAAGAAAAATAGGGTTTATGCTTTACATGATATATTGATGATGGAAACAAGCGGGTGTGTGAGTTAAATTTGATTCCATAAACCCTCCCATATCGTTAAGGCATGAAAATAGTATATCTGTGTCAAATTTTAGTGCATACAGTAATAGTTTGCAAAAAATTCAATGTTGGACCCATTCACAGGTCATTGTTGCCCATGTCTAGTCCTAGTACAATGTATTTTCATTTTTCCTTTCAAAATATGTTCAAAAAACACGTTCCTGCATTTAGTACTGCAAGGACATGTAATAACGTCGGTAAACAAGTACTAGTTGATATAAATTGCACAAGATGCATCCGTTATTTCTTGTATTTGTTTTTTTCTCTCATCTAAGTACTTCTTTGCTCCATAAATTGAATATTAGCAGTATGAAATCATTATTTAAATATGAAATGACCTCTATCACCTTCTTCTTTCCACTAAATGCATGGGCCTAATTGGCATGATGTTGGTTTTGTACAACATAGGCAATGAAAATAAAGAGCACGACCTTAATGATGCGTATATTGTTGGGAGTTCCATGCATGACATTGATCCGAGAAAGATCAAACAAAAAAAGGCCGAGATCAGATATATAGAGTAGGTGTGTGAGTCATATTTGAGTTTGGAAATGCACGTTCTTATTGCCACATAACTCATGGGCCAAAGTTCCATGTTTTCAAACAGTTTCAATGAAGATTATATATAAATGACAAACACATTCATCAAAACTTCATCGATGCAATATTATGAAAACAATGATGACATCTACGATCATGATGGTATAAAAATGAATGAGATTCTCTTGGTTTCAAGAATAATTTATCCTCTACTAGACAAGCCAAACCATGTGAAGGTGTAAGCTCATATGGCCCGTCCCCTCCCCCTCGCGTCACTCTCAATTCCCCAATACCCAATCTATAAAATAGAAAATAATCGAAAACAACATAATAAGATTCATGCATAGAAACTACCAAAACATAAATTAATGAAGGTAAATGAAATTATGTGTTTGTAAATAATATTTTTAGTTTAAAACATACTTTATTATATTGGCGACTATTTTTAGGTTTCACATATTAATTAAACAACATGTAACATAGGATATAAAAATGTCGCATAAAACTTAAAAACATGTAATTAACCCATGACATAAGTAAATTATTTTAAGATAATAATTCATACAAATTAAAATATATAGTCACGTACCTAATCCAAATCAACATTTGTACCATCCTTATTCTATAAATTCTTCTTCATTGAAATTGACATATGTATCATCATCCAGTTCAGAAACGGTGTTGAAAGGATTGACGACATCATCATCATCATCAATGTCATTTTCGAACATATTTTCGTCGACATCATCATCAATAAATGTATTGTCTCTTATGCTTGGATCATGATCTTCTTTGTCTTCTGTGTCTGTCGACCCTGTAAGATCTTTCAACTCTGTCTGATCTAGTGAACTATCTTCTTCTTCAATATCATCTTCTTCCTATGCATGAGTATATTTAATTGTCCTTCCTCTTGGATCACATCTAACAAAAAACAACCAATCCTTCTCACCTAGAACATTTGAGTAAAAGACATGTTCACATTGGCTTGGAAAAACATAGCGACCATGTCATGTTTAAAACATTGTTGTTCTAATCATTGGAAATCCATTGGCATGTTGAATAATATTTCTTTCCTCATCGCGTTCATGCATTCATAACCTATACAATTCAACGTTGAATAGAAATAATTTGAAGGAATTAAATTCACACTCAAGTATATCATTCAAATACCCATAGTATCTATTTTCAGATTCTTGGGGATGTCTGTCACTCTTAGAGGAAACATTAGTGACCTGGAATACTGTAGTTATCCCACTATAAGAAGTTTTCCTAGTTTCATCCAATTATTTGATGCGAAATTTACGACCATTGCACCACATAGCCTTGTGATGTTTCAACTTCAATATGACACATATGTAAAATATGCATTGTCAATTAATAAATTAAATATTTATATAACTTGGAAAGTTTATGAAAAAGACAATACACATGTAGTCACATTAATATTATATAAAATAACTGAATAAAATGGGTGAATTTGTTTTCCTATCCATCTTTCAAACCATATGTTAAATCAGTTTCCCTTTGCATAACATTGGAATCTTCATTACGACAAGCTTCTCTAACCAATTTAGACAGTCATTGCCATGATAACCTATCGCTATGATGTTGCTTACATATTTTAATCCAGACATTCATCCGATCAAGATTGTTTGCAATGTATAAATGCAGTGCATCCCAATGTTGAGCAACTAAATCAAAAAATCATAATTCACCAATATTAAATATTAGCTATAACCATGGTAAATATTAATAATTGGTTAAATAACAAATATTAATATATTAATGAGTATGATCATATACACAAAAAATGAAAATGTATATGTATTGATATAAATCTCCACAATTATTAATATATTACCTCTCATGTTTTTCATTCTACCTTTCCCCAACAGGTGCTCATGATCTTCAATTTTTTTGATGGAGTTCACATCCCAAATGTGATCCAATGCATGCATAGTTGGTGCTACTAATTTGGGAAGGTATTGATTAATATACACAATGGATTGATATACCATATATCCCTCCACCATAGAACCCTCAAGACATTCTCTTTGTCTAACCAAAGCCTTCAATGATTTCAAGGGCCTCTTCACCATCCACATTGACCTTGTGTGTACAATTCCACACATTTCAATCTCCTAAACTTTGTGTATGAGGTAGTGTTCTTGTGCATTGAAAATTGTTGAAGGTATATACTTTTTCATTTCACACATTAGCCGAGGAATTTCTCTCTTCCAATACTTTATATCATATAGATGAGATCATGACACAAGAAAATAACATGTTTCAACATAACATAATATATATTACATTACAAGTAAAACACATGTCATTAAGTACATCAACAAATTGAAAGAAAATTTTTCATATAAATCACAACTACTTACCTCATGTATTTTCCAAGATCAT
>JZKD02S1626584.1:775656-789700 GCA_000966675.3 Picea glauca
GAACTAAATTAGCAACTTCATTTTAGGGAAAGTATTTAAACCTGTAAGGGAATCTAGGAACACCTAGGAGTAAATTTAGGAGCAACTCTAGGTGAGTGAGGGAAATGAGACAATTGATAAATTTAAAGAAATTAATTATTGGAGGAAAGAGGGGGATGGACGACACTTGTGCGAAGGAGAATATTTAGAATATTTTTATTAAAACTTAATTTAAATGTGATTTAGGGAAAGAGGGAGGTTCTAAAAACTCTATAAAAGAAAGGGAAGATGAGGAAGAAAAGGGATCAGCAGTTAGCATAATGTTATGCTGCCGGAATTGACACTTGACTGATTACTTGTGGGGAGTTGGGATTTTCCAGCTCAGATAAGAGTGGTAGCTTGGCCTTGTGAGGTGAGCTGGGAGCTAGACGTACCATCTGGATAGTGTGTGGCCCGTTTGTGGCTCGGGGGGCTAAGGGGGAAGTAGATTACCCCTAGCGATTGGCTGGGAGGTACCGATGAGGTCTCTACGGTCGGCGAGTGGGAGCAGCACGGAGCGCGAGACGTCATCCGAAGCAGGCGATAAGGCAACGGTATGATTTTTATTTTGGTAGAATAGAATGCATTATGACTTATACTAGGATTGGAATATTGTTTGCAAATGGAATGAATGACTGTTTCTATTTATTTACTTGGCGATTAGAATTGTAAATGTTGTAGCTGTTGTTTTTATTTAAACCCTTCATGTGACAAAGTATTATTTTCTCCTACCCTCTTATGTTTGGCGGATACTCCATTTGGGGTTTCGAACCCCAGTGGCTTCTTTGATACTTCTAGTTCCCAATCCCATGCGCAGTTTGTTACATGGGTTTCTGCAGACTGCAGCTCTAATATTTACAACCCTTGCAATTGTATTCAGTCTTCACTCACTGGGTCCTTATGGTTTCACCAGGGTTAGGGTAGTGAAATTCTTCCATCTGACTCTGTGAAATTAATTGCGAGTATCATACTTACATGATGGTAAGTTGTTCCAAAAAGGTCTTTAGTTATCTTGAATCCTTTTAAATTTGTATCAATTACCTCCAGATCAAGAAACTTTATGTAAATGTTGGGCAGATCTCTAAGGAGAATTTTCGTCTGACATTGAAAACCTTCGTGGACTCATATCAAGAAATTAAACAGATAATAATAGTTCGCGGGCGACGTAGAGGAAACCATTATTTTTGTTATGCATAGTTAGTCTTATGTTCTGTTCAACTTGTTCCCATCAATTTGACCGAGAAATCCCATTCTCGATCCGTTTACATTTTTTGTCTGGTTCGCTATTCTAGTTGTCGGCAACACAATGGCTCAAGGGTTTTAACTCTTAAGTCGGTCTCTGAAATTTTCTAAGTTGGCTTGACCTCTGCGCCTTCACGCCCTTGCATTCAAATACTCGCCACCGTAGTTCATCTCCACTGCTAATATCTACATATAATAGTTGGTGGGACAACGTTTTTCCACCAGCTTCACCCACCTTGATTGAGTCTCTCTACACCGTTTAGCTACCACGATTCCTCAGCGAATCTCACAGGGATTTACCCCACAACCTCTGGCAAAATCGCATGTAGTCGTGGATGCATTTTCGATGAGAATGTCTACGGATTCCATTACTGTGTCAGGTGTTTTTGTTGGTTCCTTCAAACCTGTGCTTAATCCCATAGAACGGGCGTTAAAATTATGACGTGGTCATCTTACCTGGCGTTTTAATGCTCCGAAAAGAAATAATTTCATTTCCCCCCTTTTTTTTCTAAGCGTTTCCTTCAACGGTAATGTCAACAAATCTCGAATCCTCCCTACGTGGATGTCTTGATTTTTATCACTGCCGCCTTGTGTCCAGCGTTTGCCCTTTTTTATGAATGATAGTCAGAACCCGTAAAATTCGATTGTTTCTACCCTTATCCCAGTATTATCGTTAATTGCCACCTTGGATGCGTAGCACGCTCTCGACGTGCTTCTTTCTTCCCTTCATCTTGCTCTTAATTCGCGTTGGGAAAAACCTTCAATGTTTTTTTTTTCCTACCATGGTTGGTTAGTATTTGATATTGACAGCACGAGCAGTTTCCCCTTGATGACAGTTGTTTAATTATGTCGTTACCAGCTTAAACAGTGAACGCTAATACAACATTTTGGATTAGGGTTTTAGCAATTATTACCCCCTTTTCATGTGGCGTTTTAAACCGATTTCCATACGTCCAACACCTAGGTGGCGATTGATTACATGAAGGTTTTTACAGCTGATATTTATAACAACAATTGAATGTCTTGTGACAGACCGTGGATCATGACCGATTTTATAAATAGCTTTATTTTAACAAAGTTTGACAATAATATTGCTAAGGTTGTTAGATGTGTTAAATGGTTCCTAACTTTAGAGTAAATGTTTCCTTCTTTATGTCTTCTAACTTTTGGGAGTAAGCGTGATGGCTATTGTCAGCATATATTGTTATTGAAATGTGTATAGGTGAAGTTACCATATTATATAGTTATTTGCAAAATGTAGATGTAATGTTACCGTAGTACTAAATAAAATGTAAACGTTAATGTTTGAAAATATCCAATGTAATGTTATGGTTACTTTATCGCAATATTATTGTAAAATAAATTATAATGTTGTTATGTTATTGAAATTTTATGTTGGTAACATACAAAAGTAAGGTGATTGATATTTTATCTGCAAAGTTATTATAATATGAAAATTTAATGTGGTTATTATTCATGGAGACGATGTTGAAATTTGTTGATCTTGTTAACACCAAGAAATGTAATATCATTGAACTAAGTACACTCAGTTATTATGATTTAGTGAATGGGAATTTGCATTTAATTGAAATGCCTTGTTAATGGAATTCACATTTAATTGGATTCACTATATTTGGATTCGCAATTAATTGAATTCGTAATTAATTGACTTGCTCTTTCGTAGAAGACATGGTTGCTCATTTAATTATTGTCGTGCTTAATTGTAATAATTTCATTTCTTGGTATGTTCGTGTCGGGCGGGATGTAGACACCTCCATGTTCCTCAGAATAGTCGCTAGCCCTGAGACCTTAAATGGTTAAAATTGATGGGAACCTGGGCTTGAGCATTGCTTATGTGTCTTGGAGGTCCTAACCATTGCAGGGTAGGACGGGTGGGTAGTCAGTGTTATTATTGTCTGTCGGTTTTCGTTCTTTGCTTACAGAGGTTTATGTGCATCTTAGATCTCTATGTTGTCATCGCAATGCATGTGTCATGTTCTTCGTCATATGGCGACGCTGGGTCGAATGTATTTATTAACCTTGTACACACGCACACATACACACACACACAAAAAAATAAATTTGCACTTGTTATAAGAAGTTGTCGTCGTAACGAGGAGGTCCTTTACATATGGTATCAGAGCGGGTTCGACCCGTGACTTGGGATTCGCTACAGCTTTCGTTGACATGATTTGATTTGATCATACTGTTGTTGATCGATTTGATTGTGTGCATGTAGGTAATCATGGTTAGAGGATGTCGTGGAGGTAGACGACGAGGTGCTAGGGGAGGAGGCATGACACCTCCAGTAGCATCCACGCCTGAGGGGTCTAACCCCCAGGGAGGCGAGTAGGTTCTCGGATAGGAGAAGATAGCAGTTGGTGACATGGTCGGGATGATGAGATCTTTTCAGCGCATGTCTGAGGTGCTGATCAGCCGCTTGGATGGAGATCAGGCCAGGGTGTCGGCACCTGCTGAGGTTCTGCCGCGCGCACCGGCCGTTACTGGTAGCATTCACTGTGAACTCGAGAAGGTTAAATTTACCAAGTTCTTTGGTGCCCCAGATGGCGCCGCCGCCAAGGCATGGTTAGAGAACATGGCGATGTGCTTCGCACTTCGCGATTATACCTCCAACATGAAGGTCTGCATGGTGGTGTTTCAACTGAAGGGGAGCGCCCTTCTATGGTGAAAGACGCTCCTACCACAATTGAACATGGTCATCGAAGATGTGTCTCGGGAATTGTTCAAGGAATGGTTCCGAGAGAGGTACCTTTCAGAGGAATTCATTGAGCGTCAGCTCAATGAGTTCAATGCATTGCGACAGGGAGGTCATATGGTGCCCGAGTATGAGGCACGTTTTATGGAGCTGCTCTGGTATGCTTCGCACCTTACCACAAAGAAACTTAAGGTCAATCGGTTCGTGTTCAGCCTTAACGGAAGCCTGCTTGCAAAGGTTAGTATTTTGATGCCTCAAACCTTGCACGATGTCGTCCAGAAGGCCCTCATAGCAGAGGAAGAGCTTATCAGTGGGGGTCAGACCAGGACTCCTACGAGACCAGCCGGGCAGGGTTCATCTAGAACATCACAGAATCAGACACCAGCAAGACATACGCTGGGATATTGTGGCTTCCAGAGGAGACCCACTTTCACTACACCCTGACGACTGTCACCTTAGCAGCAGACACCTTATCAGGGACAACAACATCAGCAGCAGCGTCGCCCACAACAACAGCAGTTTAGGCCTGTTCAGCAGAATAGATCAGGGTTCCAGGCCAGTGGGCCGTCATCTTCTACTTTGGGTACCAAGACTACTGGGCCAAAGAAAGGTTGTTGGATGTGTGGGGGGGCACACTACTAGCGTGACTATCCTGTGGAGAGGACCAGAGTGTCCGGATCAGCCGGACCCACTACAGTGGGAGATATGGGCAAGGCCCATCGGATTCATGCAGTGGTGAATAACCGCCAGGCAGAGCACTAGTCGACTGTGCTCGAGACGATAGGTACCATCACTAACCAGACCCTTAGTGTTTTGATAGATCCCGGTGCTACTGAGAGTTTCATTTCTGGTGCAGCTCTAAAAGGGATTAAGGTAAAGCCAGTCGAACAGGATGAGTTTAGCTTCGTAGAGATGGCTTCAGGAGCCAAACAAAAGGTTGGATAAAAATTTACGAGCTGTGCCCTTAACCTGGGAGAGTTTTTCACGAGGGTCAACTTGTATGTCACAATCTTATGATCTTATGACGTCATGATTAGTATGGATTGGTTGGAATCGCATGAGGCGATACTCAATTGTAAGATGAAACGGTTGAGCTTGGTCGACGATGAAGGACAGAGATGTGTGATTATAGGATGGAACCAGGGAGTTTCCCTGAGGTTCATATCTTCCTTACAGTTACAAAAGAGTATGCGCAAGGGGTGCAAGATTTATGCAATCCTTGCGCTAAGAGAAAATGGAGTAGCGGAAGGTCTAGAACACCTTCCAGTGGTGAAGTAGTTTACGGACATATTTCCAGAGGAATTACCTAGGATGCCGCCGGAAAGGGAATTGGAGTTTACCTTAGACCTGAAATCGGGGACCCAACCGATAGCAAGAATGCCTTATCAGATGTCGACCCCAGAGTTGCAAGAGTTGAAAATGCAACTAAAGCAGTTGCTGGACCTGGGACTGATACGTCCTAGTGTGTCACCGTGGGGTGCACCTGTTATTTTCATTCAGAAGAAGGATGGATCGTGGAGGCTTTGCATTGACTACCGTCAACTGAACAAGGCTATGATCAAGAATTAGTATCCCTTACCGAGAATTGATGATCTGTTCGATCAAATGAAGGGTGCGACGATGTTCTCCAAGATCGATTTGTGATCAGGGTATCACCAGTTGCAGATAAAGGAGGATGACATCCCTAAGACCACCTTTAAGACAAGATTTGGACATTACAAGTTTACTGTTTTACCATTTGGACTGACAAACGCCCCAGGAGTATTTATGAGTTTGATGAACGGGGTGTTCTGCGAGTACTTGGACAAGTTCGTCCAAGTGTTCATTGACGATATTTTGATTTACTCTCGTACGACGGAGGAGAATGACGAGCACTTGCGCTTGGTACTACAGTGCCTGCGAGAGCACAAATTGTATGGGAAGTTGTCCGAATGCTCTTTTTATCAATCGATGATTCACTACTTAGGGCATGTCATCTCTGGCAAAGGTATTGCCGTGGATCCAGTGAAGTTCAAGGCTATCATGGAATGGCCTGCACCGACGAATGTCATGGAGGTGCGTATATTTATAGGTTTAGCAGGATACTATCGACGGTTTGTCGAGGGATTTTCGAAGATAACAAATCCGATCACGGAATTGCAAAAGAAAAACAAGTTTGTTTGGACCGAGAAATGTGCAGAAGCATTTCGAAGGCTTAAAGAGTTGTTGACAACAACACCAATACTAAAGGTCTCTGACATGGACGTGGACAACTTGGTATGCACAGACGCATCCAAGGAAGGCTTAGGTGGAGTCTTGATGCAAGACGGACGAGTAATCGCTTACATTTTGAGGAAACTGAGAAGGCATGAGGAGAACTACACGACGCACGATTTGGAGTTATTAGCCATCGTATATGCCTTGAAGGTTTGGAGACACTACCTTGTTGGACGAAAATTTGAACTAAAGACTGATCATTGTGGACTACAACACATTTTTACGCAAAGCGACCTGAACGCACGACAACGGTGTTGGTCGAAATTGCTTAGCGAGTACGACTTTGATATTACTTACATAAAGGGAATGGTGAACCGAGTGGCGGATGCTTTGAGTCAGAGGCCACGCATTTTTTCGGTGTTGCCTCTTCAGACGAATCTACGTGAAAAGATTCTAACCTTACAGCGTGACGACATCTGGTACAAGGAGGTCAAGGGCCTTATTGGACAAAACACAATGATGGTACCACGATATGAGGGATTTTATTTGGATAGCGATGGGTTATTGAGGTTTAAAGGTCAGATGTATGTACCGCCAAATGACGAGTTGAGGATGTTGATCCTGAGCGAGGCTCATAGAGCAGTTTACATGGCTCACTCGGGAGTTACGAAGATGAGGGAAGACCTTAAGCTCTTATTCTTCTGGAGGGGAATGAAGGATGACATACTTAACTATGTGGGCAGGTGTCTGGAGTGTCAGCAGGTAAAGGCTGAACATAAACACCCGGCAGGATTACTTCAACCACATGCCATTCCGAAATCGAAATGGGAGGTCATTTCGATGGATTTTATTGTTAGATTGCCAGTGAAGGCAAGGAGACATGACTCGATTTTCATAGTAGTAGACACTCTGACGAAGAGTGCTCACTTTATTCCTGTGCGTATGACGTATCAGGCACCTGACATTGCTAGAGTTTTCATCAGTGAGATTGTGAGGTTACATGGCGTGCCTAAGAGGATTATATCCGATTGAGGATCGGTGTTTATTGGACGATTTTGGACGAGTTTCCAAGAGGCCTTGGGAACCCAACTTAAATTTAGTACTGCATATCACCCAGAGACTGACAGGTAGATAGAATGAACTAACCAAACCTTGGAAGACATGTTGCGCATGTACGTGATGGACCAACAAAAGCGTTGGGAAGAATTCTTGCCACTAGTAGAGTTCGCTTACAACAACAGTTACTAGAGCACCATTAAGATGGTGCCTTTCGAGTTTCTTTACGGGAGACTGTGTCGGACGTCCTTGAGTTGGGATCGGCTTGAGAATAGGGTCCTAGTGGGACCAGAAGCGATCCAAGAAATGGAATAGCAAATGCAAACCATAAGACAAAGGATTAAAGAAGTGCAGGATCGACGGAAGAGTTATGCCGATGCGCACCGAGTCGACCGTAGTTATGTGGTCGGTAATCGATTCTTCTTACGGGTTAAACCGCATAAGAGTTCAATCAAGTTTGGAAAGGGAGATAAAATCTCTCCTAGGTTCGTGGGACCTTTCAAGATTGTGGAGAAAAAGGGGCCCATGGCCTATCAACTAGCCTTGCCTAATTCTTTGAGGCGTATGCACAATTTTTTTCATGTATCTGTTTTGAGACATTATATTAGTGATCCTACACATGTGATTGACATGAGTTCCTTGTAGGTATCAGACGAGGGAGCGCACACGGCTAAGCCAGTCCACAACTTAGATCATCATGTTCGACAGTTACGATGTTGAACGGTAGATTAGGTCAAGGTCCAGCGGGACAATTATAGTCCACACTCGGCGACCTGGGAGGACGCATATGATATGCGCCAACAGTTTCCATTTTTGTTTGACAGATAGACTTATGATACTGTGATACACTTATTTTGGCATTTATACTATGAAACTTCAGGATGAAGTTTAGACCAAGAGGGGGTGTATGTAACATCTTGCTCTCGCGCACTGAGAAAACTTATTCTTTGAGGACACTTGCTCGCAAGTGATCTGGAATTTTATGATAAGAAAACATTTATCCTTGATTATGATGCGATATGATAGATGACATGATGTTTTACTGCTTTGACATGGATAGGTGCTATTGACTCGGTTTTACTGAGTGTGAAGGGTTTTGGGACCTTGAGGATGCAGAGGCATCGACGAAACTCCTTAGACTCCGGATTGAGTCAGGGAGTGTGCTTTTGGGGTTGATTGTTTATGGTGATTTTAGTACATTTGATTTGATGATATGATGTGGACATGTTTTGACATGATTGTTGATGATGCAGGCTGATGATAGCTTGCCGACCAGACTCACATATGGAGTAAAGGGGTCACACACAATTTCCAGAGAGGTTGAGGGAGAGGTGTGGACAACAACCCCACCACAGCCTACTAGCACTCTCGCCATGGCTCAAACAGTAGGTTAACAATTACCTAGTTCGAGAGGATCCACGATGTCATGAGGGCAGACTACGACAGTCGCTCACAATGATTCTAAGGGGCACGCAATAAGGTGGGCGCCTTATTCCTTAGAGCCCTTAGTCTCCCACAAGTTCACCTGGCGGAGTGTTGACTCGAGGGGTTATTGATGTCTACCAATCATTCAAGAGGCGAGTGGCACCCTTGGATCATGTGGTGCATCCTGAAGGGCACATCACGCAAAAGAAACACAAGAGGCGAGTGGCACCCTTGGAGCACGTGGTGCGTCCTGAAGGGCACGTCGCGTTGATATTGATGAAGGAACAAACCTATATGGTCCTAAGACTTTTAACACATTAAGAAATTCTTAAAACAACTTCCCTAAATAATTATCACCCAGTTCATAATCTAAGTCCTAAGTCTAAAAACTTCTCTAGGGTAAAATTTTGTTTAACCTTAAGAAAAAGACCGTATAAAAATAAAAATAAAAATTTAAACTAAAAACCACTTAAGTAATAGTTTTGGTCTTCATAATTTTTGGGGTAAAATGAAGAGAGTAATAATTTAATTAAAATCGTGGTTTTAAATTGTAAAGAAGAAATAAATTATTTAACTTGTGAAAGTGTAAAAAGATTTCAAATTAATAATAAAATGAAAAGAGTAAATAGCGCAACTGCCATTTTGGCCCTAACAAAAGGGGAAAGAAGGGAATAATAAAAATTAGGAAACTAAGGAATGGGGGAAAACATAATAATGGAAAGAGGGGAACTTATGCTAAAAAGCGAGGTCAACATAGTAAGGAATCTGCAATTAAGAACCTTCTAAAATAAACTAAATTAGCAACTTCATTTTAGGCAAAGTATTTAAACCTGTAAGGGAATCTAGGAACACCTAGGAGTAAATTTAGGATCAACTCTAGGTGGGTGAGGGAAATGAGACAATTAATAAATTTAAAGAAATTAATTATTGGAGAAAAGAGGGGGATGGACGACACTTGTGCGAAGGAGAATATATAGATTTTTTTTATTAAAACTTAATTTAAATGTGATTTAGGGAAAGAGGGAGGTTCTAAAAACTCTATAAAAGAAAGGGAAGGTGAGGAAGAAAAGGGATTGGTTGTTAGCATAACGTTATGCTGCCGGAATTGAGACCTGACTAATTACTTGTGGGGAGTTGGGATTTTCCATCTCGTATAGGAGTGGTAGCTCGACCTTGTGAGGCGAGCTGGGAGCTAGACGTGCCATCTGGATAGTGTGTGGCCCCTTTGCGGCTCAGGGGGCTAAGGCGGAAGCAGAGTACCCCTAGCGATTGGCTGGGAGCTACTGATGAGGTCTCTATGGTTGGCGAGCGGGAGTGGCACGGAGCACGGGACGTCATCCAAAGTAGGCGATAAGGCAACGGTATGATTTTTATTTTGTTAGAATACAATGCATTATGACTTACAATGGGATCGGAATATTGTTTGCAAATGGAATGAATGACTGTTTCTATTTATTTACTTGGCGATTAGAATTGTAAATGGTGTAGCTGTTGTTTTTATTTAAACCCTTCATGTGACAAAGTATTATTTTCTCCTACCCTCTTATGTTTGGCGGATACTCCATTTGGGGTTTCGAACCCCGATGGCTTGTTTGATACTTCTAGTTCCCAATCCCATGCGCAGTTTGTTACATGGGTTTTTGCAGACTACAGCTCTAATATTTACAACCCTTGCAATTGTATTCAGTCTTCACTCGCTGGGTCCTTATGGTTTGACCAGGGTTAGGGTAGTGAAATGCTTCCATTTGACTCTATGAAATTAATTGCGAGTATCATACTTGCATCATGGTAAGCTGTTCCAGAAAGTCTTTTAGTTATCTTGAATCATTTTAAATTTGTATCAATTAACTCTAGATCAAGAAACTTTATGTAAATGTTGGGCAGATCTCTAAGGAGATTTTTCGTCTGACATTGAAAACCTTCGTGGATACGTATCAAGAAATTAAACAGATAATAACAGTCCACATGCGACGTAGAGGCAACCATTATTTTTTCTATGCACAGTTAGTCTTATGTTCTTTTCAACTTGTTCCCAGCGATTTGATCGAGAAATCCCATTCTCTATCCGTTTACATTTTGTGTCTAGTTCTCTATTCTAGTTGCCAGCAACACAATGGCTCAAGGGTTTTAACTCTTAAGTCGGTCTCTGAAATTTTCTGAGTTTGCTTGACCTCTACGCCTTCGCACCCTTGCATTCAAATACTTGCCACCGCAGCTCATCTCCACTGCTAATCTCTGCATATAATAGTTGGTGGGACAACGTTTTTCCACCGGCTTCACCCACCTTGATTGAGGCTCTCTACACCGTTTAGCTACCACGATTCCTTAGTGAATCTCACAGGGATTTACCCCACAACCTCTAGCAAACTCGCACACATTCGTGGCTGCATTTTCGATGAGAATGTCTACGGATTCCAGTACTGTGTCAGGCATTTTTTTTGGTGCCTTCAAACCTACGTTTAATCCCATAGAACGGGCATTAACGTTCTGATGTGGTCATCTTACCCAGCGTTTTAATGCTCCTAAAAGAAATAATTTCATTTCCCCCCCTTTTTTTCTAAGCGTTTCCTTCAACGGTAATGTTAGCAACCCTCAAATCCTCCCTGCGTGGATGTCTTGATTTTTATCACTGTTGCCCTGTGTCCAGCGCTTGCCCTTTTTTCTGAATGACAGTCAGAACCCTTAAAATTTAGTTGTTTCTACCCTTATCCCATAATTCTTGTTAATGGTCACCTTGGATGCGCACCACATTCTCGACGTTCTTCCTTCTTCCCTTCATCTTGCTCTTAATTCACGTCAGTATTTGATATTGACAGCATGAGCAGTTTCCCCTTGATGACAGTTGTTTATTTATGTCATTACCAGCTTAAACAGTGAATGCTAATACAACATTTTGGATTAGGGTTTTATCAATTACTACCCCTTTTTCCCGTGGTGTTTTAAACCGATTGCCATATGCCCAGCACCCAGGTGGCGATTGATTACATGAAGGTTTTTACGGCTGATCTTTATAACAACAATTGAATGTCTTGTGATAGACCGCGGATCATGAACCGATTTTATAAATAGCTTTATTTTAACAAAGTTTGACAATAATATTGCTAAGGTTGTTAGATGTGTTAAATGGTTCCTAACTTTAGAGTAAATGTCTCCTTCTTTATGTCTTCTAAATTTTGGGAGTAAGCATGATGGCTATTGTCAGCATATACTGTTATTGAAATGTGCATAGGTGAAGTTACCATATTATATAGTTATTTGCAAAATGTAGATGTAATGTTACCGTAGTACTAAATAAAATGTAAATGTTAATGTTTGAAAATATCCAATGTAATGTTATGGTTACTTTATTGCAATATTATTGTAATATAAATTATAATGTTGTTATGTTATTGAAATTTTATGTTGGTAACATACAAAAGTAAGGTGATTGATATTTTATCTGCAAAGTTATTATAATATGAAAATGTAATGTGGTTATTATTCATGGAGATGATGTTGAAATTTGCTGATCTTGTTAACACCAAGAAATGTAATATCATTGAACTAAGTACACTCAATTATTATGATTTAGTTAATGGGAATATGCATTTAATTGAAATGCCTTGTCAATGGAATTCACATTTAATTGGATTCACTATATTTGGATTCGTAATTAATTGGATTTGCAATTAATTGACTTGCGCTTCCGTAGAAGACATGGTTTCTCATTTAATTATTGTCTTGCTTAATTGTAATAATTTCTTTGCTTGGTCTGTTTGTGTTGGGCGGGATGTAGACACCTCCATGTTCCTCAGAATAGTCGCCAGCCTTGAGACCTTAAATGGTTAAAATCGATGGGAACCTAGGCTTGAGCGTTGCTTATGTGTCTTGGAGGTACTAACCATTGCAGGGTAGGACGGTGGGTAGTCAATATTATTATTGTCTGTCGGTTGTTGTTCTTTGCTTATAGAGGTTTATGTGCGTCTTAGATCTCTATGTTGTCATCGCAATGCATGCTTCATGTTCGTCGTCATATGGCGACTCCGGGTGTACTTATTAACCTTGTACACCCGCACACATAGACACACACACACAAAAAAAAATTGCACTTGTTATAAGCGGTGGTCGCCGTAACGAGGCGGTCCATGTAACAACCCTCCTAGCTTAGGACATCTACTCGGTCAACCGGTGAATTATTTTTTTTTTTAAAGTGTGTGTGTGTGTGTTGAAGAACAACCCCCCCGACTCTACGTCAACACTCGAACCAACAGGACGCAAGTAAGACGAACACAATCAAGACGACCCGACATATCATAGCGACAACAAGAAGCAAACGCCGTCGAACAGGAGGCGGACAACTAACAGTTGTAGTCAGAGACAAACACCAGGGTTTAGGCACAGTACTGTCACAGAATGAAGGAATCCGACAGTAGAGTCACAGTAGTGGAACTGTGCTTTTAAACAACCCAAGACTACTGATACGGCTCAGAGTGTGTCGCAAGAGTGGAACTGTGCCTTTAAACAGCCCGAGACTCTTGATACGCCACTGGATTCCTTCCACCAGACTTACTCACAGACACCAATACTAAGCTACAATAGGTGTCTATATCCCGCCCGACACGAACCGACTACGCAATACAATTCCACCAAGTGCTGCAATCAGGGACAACCATGACCTCTACGGGAGACGCAATTCAGGAGGACTCTAATAACGACCCACTCCTATTGAGACCCGTAGACATCAATCAGGATCAATGCTCCATTAATCATTATCAATCTGCGAGACTTTATTCTGAGGTACTACCATTAATTTCAACCCCCCAATATTTGTTATAAGGTCAGTAGGCACTATTTTAGGGACAAGAAAGAAGCACAAGCGCATTGCATCTTTCCGTTAATTTCCACCAATGCGCAATAATATCATAACCTAAGGGTAAACCCTGGAACATTTTCACCCTCCATAATAACTTGCCCTTCCTCCCAAATACTCCCATATTTGTAATAACCTTACAAAATAAAAGCAGTGCAATTTAAACATCGTCATTAGTATTCCATTTAAACAACATTGACATCACAATTCAACCTCATCCTAATATTCAATTAGGCCAATAACAACATTGCGATCTAAACATTATTACCATATTGTAGTAACCTTCCAAATATTAGCAGTGCAATTTAAACATTGTCATTAGCATTTTCATTTAAACAGTATTGACATCGCAATTCGACATCATCATAGACAATTAATTAAGCTAATAATAMCATTGCAATCTAAACATTATTACCATATTGTAATATCCTTACAAAATAATAGCAGTGCAATTTAAACATCATCATGAACATGCATTTAACAAGAGTAACATTGCCACTTAAGTATCCTCATTAACATTGCAAATCAACCCGCATTAACAC
>JZKD02S1626585.1:18459-59922 GCA_000966675.3 Picea glauca
ATTTGTATATTTAAATGACAGCATTATGGTTGATTTTATAGAAAGTGAATCAGTGTTAATAAGCAATTTCACAGTGGACTGGATACAGTAATATAATGGCATAAGGGATAACGATTTAACATTGTTGACAGTAAATATGTTGACAACGATCTTGTTGGTTATATTGTTTATGACGATCTTCATTACAGTATTAATTTTTACTACAGTGAATCTATTACGTAGAAAATTTCTCTCGCTTCCTTGCTGCCTGCTGGGATTTGGTTTTACCAGATTTATATGGTACGCACCTTTTTATAAGCGTAGCATCCAGGGAGTTAAACTTATTAGTATGCTTATCTCTTATTCTTAAATTATAGAATTAAACTCTATGATGAACTGTGTTGAAGATAGCCTCACTATCATTGAAGGATCCAGCTAATTCCAACCTTAATTATATAATTGTTATGATAGATTGAAATTCCATCCACCTATAATAAAGTTGATTTAACCCTGTAGGATCTTTAGTTTTCCTAAGGTTTTTGTAGTTGAAACCTTCTTCTAATTTAATCCTTATACTATTATCGCCTTCACTATCAACACATTGGTTCCCTGGAATTAATAGTTATTCATGGGCGATTTTTATACAGTCGGGGTTTTAGAATGGTTTAGAATTGCATAAGAATGGTGTTATCCTTTCAACATTGTAGAGATACAAAGATCTTTAACTACAGCAGTCAGACGATTCTTATGAATGAGTAATTCTGGATTGAACTGAAGGAAACGAGAAGTCGATTATGAAGGTAGCACTAATATGTCCTTCCTGTAGGAATTTGTGGATATCCTCTTACCTTTTGCGCTGGCCGTTTATTTCGTTTATATTATGCTAAAGTCATATTTGCAGTAGTCAATAAATTTTTATTTTTGTTTCCATGCACATAAATTCTAAACCCTTATCTGCAGCCATCAATAATGCAGAATCTGTCATTTGCATTAAGTCTTGTGTTGGCACACTGAGATGGAAGTCTTCACGTGCATTTAATCTTCTGTTGTCACTATAAATGCAATTTATTCACCAGCGGCATTACACATGCAACATTTTAGAACCTGCACCCGTTTATGCACATCTTTCATCCATTTATTGTCAATTTGTTGGTCTTCTTCGGGCAGACTGAATGTCAATCCCTAGCATATCGTGTTTTGTTGTTGAGATCATTTAATCATCTCATAGTCTTGTTCTGCCTTAGTTTTATAAATCCGACCGTTTTTGTTTTGTTTGAAACAAAGATGTAGAACTCCTTCCAGCGTTGTGAGGATGCAACCTCTGACCATTTTATCTCTACTTTTGTTCTCGAAAACTGAAGTGCATTATACACAGTATATGAAATTATTAAAGATATATATTTTACACATATATATGGAGTCTGACTTCAAGATATAATTATATTCACGTTCCTATTTATTTTCACGTTTCTAATGATGGCAACCATTAAAGAGTAAGCTTAGATTTTATCATTTGGACGCAGGATTGACGGTTGGTTTCTCATTGTTTGCGCAAATAGATGGTATGTCTTGAATGATAGTCACGTATTTTTTATTCTTGTGCATTGGAATTTATACGATGATGATGCCTAGAGTTTAGCCCCTTGGGCTTATGGAATTCGCCTAGTGGCTAGATCTTAGCTTTTGCGCAATCAAAATAATGAATGTATTACCTAACATCGATGAGTAGCTTGATTGATTTTAGAATGCTTCGTT
Organism: Picea glauca; assembly: GCA_000966675.3. NCBI lineage: Eukaryota > Viridiplantae > Streptophyta > Pinopsida > Pinales > Pinaceae > Picea > Picea glauca. Next base: position 20,194 of record JZKD02S1626585.1, read on the forward strand.
GATTCCTTATAATGAATGTTACTAGAGGATTTTTGGATTGCTTGCGCCTGGAACTGAGTTGAGGAGTAAATTGTTTACACCTTAGTTATTTAGCACGCAACTGAGTTGAGGCGTAAATTGTTTACACCTTAGTTATCTAGCACGCTTTTCACCATGTTACTGTATGAACCCCGGTGAAGGAATAATTGTGCGCATTGATTAGACGTGCCAATTATGTATATCTGGAATTTGATCATGTGCTTACCTTGATTATGATGTTGATTGTTGTAATTGATGACAGAATATTAATATTTTTCTCGTGCACCGAAATTGTTGATGTATAACTGATGGATTGATTGATTAGAATGATCATGCACAATTCATCATTGGGATGTATGTCTAGTTGAGTATTTAAACTCCTTGCATGCACTAAATTTTTAATGTAGTGTTGATGGTTTTATATTTGGTTTGAGTATTTAAACTCCTTGCATGCACGAAATTTTTAATGTAGTGTTGATGGTTTTATATTTGGTCTCTTGCATGAAATGCAAGTTTATTCTAATGAGTGATTGCACTTTGTATCGGATTCGTGCCATGAATATGTTATTGAATTTCTCCTTGGACATAGGGTGGTCTCTAATGTGTTACGTGAATGACTACGCGTGTGCCACATTTAGATTGATGTTTCAATTTCATACTCAACACTCAATAAAAAGAGAGAGAGAATGTGTGACCTGTTGTATGTCGCTTTTGTCGTAATGGCCATTATAATTACCCACTCATATTTTTGTTTCTCCACATTTATGAGGAGTCTAAAAAAACCATGATAACCGATATCAATGAAATCTATAAATGTAGAAGTCTTTGTGAAGGGATTTATAATGTAGTAGTTCTTTTTTCTAAAGAATTTAGTGGACAAAGAAAGCAAAACAATTGAATATATGTAGGTTCAATTTTATATCTACACTTGGAAATGACATAGATGTCAACGATAAGTTTCTTAATTGATTAACATAATGAGCATGGAAATGTAGCTGATAATTACAGTGATGGTGAAAAAAAACTCCATATTTTTCTACTTCACATTGTTCTCATGTCATGAAAAAACTTTGTGTAATAATATTGTATTTCACTCTTTACAAATTCTTCTGAAATGGATAACAATAGATAAAGGGATCCATAGAAATAATTTCTAATATCTATGTTGGTATGTGGTTTCATATTCTAATGTGGCTCCATATTCTAGGAACCATATCCATTTCACTACTATTTTATAAAAATAAATAAATAAATAAATCAGCATACAAACATTAGTATATTTATCAATATAATTAATCAATTTTTTTGTCAAATTGAATTAAAAATTTATTGAACATAGTACACGTTTTTGTATTTCATGATACATAAAATGATGATATGGATGACATAAAATTATATCGCATACATATTAATGCCATTAAAAATATATAAAAAAAGAAATAGATTCATTAAAAAGATCAACAACATAATAATAGATAAAAGGAGTTATAGAAAGATCAATTTTAATATATATGTTGTTATGCAACTACATATTATAGGCACCATATCCATTTCTTGGATATTACATAAAAGAGAGAGTAAATACAACATACAAACACCAATACAATTGTGATTATAATCAATAAATTTTTTTTGTCAAAATCAATTAAATATTTATCTATGCATTAATTGATGAGTAATACATGCTATACATGATACATAAATGGACAATATAGATGACATAAAATTACATCACATACAGATTAATGTCTATTGAAAATATGTAGAAAAACAATTATAGAGAGGGATTAATTGATGAGTAATACATGCCATACATGATACATAGATGAGTAATACATGCCATACATGATACATAAATGGACAATATAGATGACATAAAATTACATCACATAAAGATTAATGTCTATTGAAAATATGTAGAAAAACAATTATAGAGAGGGATTACAAATATGCATAAAATGTACATGTCGATATATTGTTTGAAAATACTAGATGTTTTCCAAGTATTACTATAACTTATAATAATCCTTGAATGACTCGTGTTAGGTAATGGTAGAAGATCATGGATTTAATCTATGTTTGGTGTAAGTGGGGAAAAAAATCAATTTGTGATATTATTAGTGCATTGATTATCTGTTGGCATGGGGAGGAAATGATCTATAAACATAAATACTTCGTCTAATACTAGATGAGTTATCATTCAGATCATAATATATGAATGGAATATGAGCATACTTACAAATAATTATTGCACTTATGACAACATGAAATGGAAGATATTTAGAATATTGTTTGTTTATATTTTTTATCATCTCCTCTAACAAAATCCATCTTAAGCCTCTTCCATCCTTAGAATATCCTTCTTTTTGTTGAATTAGACATAGAACATATTTAAATTCTTCTATTTCATCAATATATAATGCATATCTATAACCATCATTAACAATACATATTAACTAGTTTAAATGCATTATTAGACATGTAGATTTCTTACTATATCCCATGTGAATGAAATGGATAGCTCATTTATTCTTTTCAATATCCAATGAGTACATTATGTACTGATACAAATAATATTCCTCAAAAAAATTCTTCACATTTAACCAATATATTTTATCTTTATAAAACACTCCATCCTCAAGAGGTTATCCATCATGATGGTGTTTTATAAAGGTAAAATATATTTGATGCATATGAAGATTGTTTATGAGGAAGATGCTTAATATATATACAAATTTACTTATTGAATATTGAAAATAATAAATAAATGGGGTGTACATTTCATCCACATGGGATGTAGTTAGCGATATATGTTTCTAACAATGTATTCAAGTTAATTAATATGTATTGTTAATTATGATTTTTTATCTATATGATCTATTGATGTGGTAAGCGATATATGTTTTTAACAATACATTCAAGTCACTTGATATGTTTTTTTAATGTTGGTTTTACATCGATATGATCTATTGATGATATAGAAGAATTTAAACATGATCAATGTCCAAGTCGACGAGAAGAGGGGTATTTAGAGGATGGAAAAGACTTAATATGGAATCTATTATAAAAGATGACAAAAAATATAAACAAACAATGTTCTAAATATCTTCCATTTCATGTTGTCGAAAGTGTTATAATGATGTGCAAGTATGCTTAGATTCCATTCATATATTATTATTTGAACACTAGCACTATAACTCATCTAGTAGTAGATGAAGTATCTATGTCTACATATCATCAGCTCCTCATCTCTATCGATAATCAATGCACCAATATTATCATAAATATAATTTTTTCCCACTTACACCAAACATGGATTCAATCCATGATTTTATATGATTATCTAACATGATTCATTTAGAGATTATTATTATAATTTATAGTAATACTTAAAAAACATCTATGTATTTTTAACAATATATTGACATGTTTATTTTATGCACATTTGTAATCTCTCTCTATTTCCTTTTCTATATATTTTCAATAAACATTAACATGTATGCAATGCAGTTTATGTCAACTATATCATCCATATATCCTGGATATATAATATATATCTTGGATATATATCAGGTATGACAATAATATAAGTAAATGTTTAATTGAATTTAACCTATAAAAAAAAAAACATTTATTGATTATATTCACAATAATAATGATGTTTGGATGTTGCATTTATTCTTTCTTTTATATTATATAATATTAGAGAAATAAATATGATTCTTATCATAAGAAGTTGTATACCAACAAAGATAATAGAAATGATCTTTGTATGACTTCCTTTATATGGTGTTATCTATTTCAAAAGTTTTTATATATTGTTATCCCTTTATTTTTGTTGTTAATCTTTCTAATAATTATTTATTTATTTTTATATTTTTAATAGATATTAATATTAATATATATGATGTAATTTATGTCATCTATATCATATTTTAAATTATTCTTCTATGATTTTACCATTGCATTTTGTGGTAATGCATTTGAGAGTGAGTTATAAACATCCATGTGTTTTAAATTATACATTTCAATCATTCAAAAAGATTTTAAACTTAAAGATTTACGGCATTACTATTTTCCATGTTGATCCAAATATGAATTCAATTATTTATATTGATCCAAATAAGAGATATTTAAACTTTGAATTCAGTTGTTATTTTGTTATATCAAAAAACACAAAATAATCATATCATTTTTAATGATCTTTTTATGATATCCTTGTAAAGAAAATAATCATTAAATTCAATGTGACATGTTATTTATTAAATAAAGAAACAAGTTTAATTTGTTCAATGTAGAATGAAATTTATCTTATTCCCATCATAGAATATGAATTACTTTATTTTTTTATTTCATATATGTAATTTCCATAAGGTGTTTTATGTGCAATTTTTAATATTATTTGAAATTGTTTAAAAGTATTATGTATATATTTTTGTAGAAATGTCAAACAATAATAATATAGATAAAAATATTGTAAAAAATAAATTAATGTTACCAAATATTATATCATCAAAAGAAAAAATATATCAATATCAAATGTCATTTAAATTATAAAAATAAAAATAAAAATAAAATACATCAACACATGAAGTATCAAATGTCATTTAAATTAAAAATAAATAAATAAAATAAAATATATCAACACATGAAGGAGAGAAATGAATAATATTCAATTATCTCATAATATTCTTTAAACCCATAAACTTCTAAAGGTTGACTGGTATCATGAAAATGTCATATATTTTAAATCCAATACCTACATATAATACTAATGGTACAACAAACTAAGATAATAGAATGAATTGTTCTAATGGATAAGCACCCACCACAGAATATTTTAGGCAAGTTTAACTCTATCATTTTTATAAGTTAAATAGTAGACTTACCAAATAATACATTTAACACAAATGATGCAGGTTGAGATGCAATAGAAAATATGGATGGTATTTGTACTAACATTCCTAGAACATAAATATTATACCACTACTATACAATATATTCTTCACTTAACAACCCATCATAAAATGCAATTTTCAATGTGTTGTATATTTTTCTCTATTTTGACTTGTATATTATATTTGTATTGAATGTTTAGGAACCTATTTCTAACTCTTCTATGTAGAGCATGTTCATTGAAAATATGATGTAGTAGCAGTTAATGAAGAAGAAGTATTTGATAAAAGGGAAAAAAATATTAGAGGAAATTGTAAAGCCCAGGAAAATATTTCTCTTGGAACAATAAAGATTTTATTCAAATGATTCACAAACAAATATGAAAATTTAATTAAATGGATAAAATTATGTTAATTTGGTTGTTTATTTGTAATGTATAATTCATTTAGAAGACAAACATATTCAATTTTTATGATACTAATACCGAGGTGGAATGACCATCGAGAATTGTATGCGCCAACATTTCATTGTCAAGCAATGTCCAACATAGTTTCACGTCATTAAATGATACAATACAAAGGATGTATTTAAACCACTCAATCAATGATGTTCATGCGAGCATTGTTAATGAAATGCCCCAAACCATGTTTATAGAAAATTTGGTTTGATTCCACCAGGTTATGGAGATGTCTTTCGACAATAGTAGTAGAAACATGTTATGTCCCTTAATACCAAATCCTTTCACATTCAATAAGAACTTACATCTTATAGACTATGGTTTAAATAGAAATGTATCAAAACATATAAGTCAAATATTTGAGACACCTTTTCATATAAATTTTCCTCGTGAGATAGATAAGCTATCAATTATGAAAATGTGAAAATATGTAAATGTGTCACATATGTCATGAATTATACCCTGATATCAATATGTCTAAAGGAGTTGAAGGACTTATTTGTCACATATGAAAACAAGAATGGGGATCCCATTGATTCTTTCGATGGAACAATATGGATCTAAGTGAACAACCCTGAGTTTTATTAGTGTTGACATAGGTTGAAGAAATGTTGATATCATGAGTGAATACAATAATAGAAGTCACACATGCTCATAGTGGTGATTATAAATATAGCAGTCACACAATTGGTTTCTCGTAAGATATCAATTCTATTGCTAAAGTCCATCATTGCATTGAATATGTCTACATTTTAATTGTTAGGAGAGAAGAACCCCAATCCAAATACTATGAATGTATTGTGAGTAGATAATGTTTAATGGATGCATTGTTAGAAAATCCAAATGGATAAATATTACAAGGATGTTGAAATTGACCTAGAACCAGTCGAATCTCTTCCAGATCAACCAACAAATGTCTTTGATAGACTACATTATATCAAATCTGATATAGATGACTCAAAATAAAATGATGTAAAAAATTAAATGAATTCAAATAGATCAAGTGAAATCTCATCCTTCCTCCTTTATAGTGATATTATCAAACGCAAGATGAGAAGTGGAAGAAATATGAAATTTTGTACAAAATGAATAGTTTTTTTATGATTTGCAAATGGAATATCCAGAAATTGGGTCATCGCCAATAAATGAATACAACACTAAAGGTTTGATTGCCATGATTTTCCCAACATTGTTCCAATTGGTTGCAACCAAAATTAGTTATTGTTTAGCTACATGAATATGCATTGCGCCTACTTAAGTATTATGTTCAAATATTTGATAAAAATATAAGATTTCACTACCTTTATTGAACATGATAATGAGGCATCAAAGCCAAGGAAAAAATATTGTATTTGTTAAAAAAAATAGAAGATGGAATACCTAGTACAATATATGATTTTCCTAAAGAACTCAATGACTTCCCTGGCACTAAATTGACTAAATGGTTAATATGTTTCAATGCAAAAATTTTAAGGACAAAGACATACTTGAATAAATGTCACAGTGAACTCACTAACATGATAAACCAAGTTGGTTGGTTTTTAAACTTTGTTCTTCACATTAAGTGAATCTAACACTAAGTGTTCAAACTTACATAAGCTTATGTCTTTTAGTCAATTTCTTCCTCTACAAAATTAACATTGTTGGAGAATTTATAATTTTATCAAATATCCACATACTTTTGCAATGTACATGCACCACCACTTCAACATTTTTCGTGAAAAAGTCATTGTCAAATACCTCCATGCTAAGGATTACTAGTGTAGGTATGTATTTTGAAACCCTAACTTGTGATATATCTATTCAATATAATACTTTCGTATTTATACTACATTTATATATTCATTATAAGTTTTATAGGTATGAGTGGCAACACAGAGGATCAACACATATCCATGGTTTCTTTTGGTTAGAAAGTGCACCAGACATGGAGAAGTTGGAATGGAAAAATGAAGCATGAGTGAATGATGCAAAAGAATATTTTGATAACTATGTCACAATATGGAATCCCTATGATATCCACCATCGTATATATATGTTCACCAACCTCTTAATGAATACCATTGCTTATTGGACATTTGTGAAATATTCAGTATAAATATTGTTCATGCAAGATGTACTCCCAACTCATGCTTACCTTAAAAAGGTTCTTCTTCTTGGAAGCAGTGGTACGATATTGTTATTGATTTCAACAGGGTGAAAAAGAATCCAGTATAAACCCAAAGCTAAGAAGGAAGAACGTTAATCAAAGCTCAGAAGAGATGATGCATTTGAAATAACACAGGAGACAGAGTTTTACGAGTGAAGAAATCCTTTTGTAAAGGATCGAATTATAGGATCTGTTCATTCTTAGTTTGGGACAATAAAGGATCATTAGATCAAGGTGAAGTCAGATATTGGGAAAGATTAAATCTCAACCGTTAGATCTGAAGTAGGAGCTTCGGATGGTTTCCCAGCCATTGGATCAATATTTGATCTAGAATGGAAATGTTGAATCGTCAGATCACACTAAAGGAAATAAGTTGGTCAACTCCGACACTGACCACTCTGACGAAAAAGAGTCTAAAACAGTTGAGTTTACCCGAAGGCCGAAGCCCCGAAGTCATGAAATCTCATCGACCGTTGGACCAGAGGAAGAATAGGAAATCTTGTCAACCGTTGATATGAAGTGAAAATATTTAGATCGTGCTAAGGAAGAAGGTGGTCAACTCTGACCTTGACCTACTCCGACGATAAGAAGCTCAGATAAAACAAGAACTCTTGAACCCTAGAGTTCAGGAATAAACAAAGGCCATAGGATCAAGACAGTTGAAAATATAAGGTGGTAGATCTATTTAGCACTTCGGAAATAATTGAAGGATGGTATAAAAGTGCCAAAACTCATGAAGCCGTGAAGTAAGGCATGTGGCAGAAGGCAAATATGACACATGGCCCAATCGGCTAGTGACAAGTGTCAAGGTATATTTGGAACATTAGGTATACGAAAGTGACGAAACAAGGTGACATGTGGAAGCCACTCAGTCAATGCCACGTCAATAGTGATGTCAACCAACTACGTCACTCTATGACTACATCCTCCAGGGATATCCAACTTCTCCTACTAGCAAAACTACCTTAAGCGCCAAAGGTTGAAGTCACGAATAACCTAATACCTGGAGAGTGGGAGCTCCTTTGTGCATAAGTCTACGGTCCTAGATCATGGACATGTGAAGGTTATCAAGAAAAGAGTGTCGATACACCCTTTGGTGGAATTTACTCTAGAAGAATTGGAAGATTTCAAAGGCCTGAGTCATGAAACGTCAAATTCTCGAAGTAAACGAGAACCATTCATCTCAACTCCTTATTAAGTCCATGCCGTCTATTTGTTTGAAGCCTCTGTATAAGCCAGGATCATCCATCTAACAAAAGATTAAATATTGACCGTCTGATCTACTAGTGAATACAGTCCCACATAGAAGAATAGGGGCAGAAGAAGAAATCATTAATAAAACAATTCTTGAAATGGATAAGCTCGTGGTTTCGAGCTCACGGTGGCACAAATTTTGGTTGAAGGGAGCGCATATTGATTAAGACTCAAATTCACAACAATTCAAGATATGTAGACTAATGAATCGATACACAATAATGATTAAACAAGAGTTAAATCATGAGCATTATTAATAAATAATAAAAATGAAAAATGATATTATTTAAAGTTTAATATTATCATTTAAATGAAGAGGTGAAATGGTTCAAATTTCGAATAAAGGGACACAATTCTTCAAATCTCACACCAATTGGAAGACTATATAAACAAGAAAGAATGGTGAAAAAAAAGTGTCTATGTAATCCAGATCAGAAGATCAAAGCAGAAGCAGAGTCCAAGAAGAAGAATTGATTATACTTATGCAGTGAGGGTGGAAGGGAGGAGAAAGGAAGGATTCATATACTTTACTAAGTTAAGTGTGAAAACGAGGGAGTTGGTGCTTCCTAGGGTTGGTGCCTTGGAAACAAGGGAGTTGGTGCTTCATAGGGTTTATTCCCTAAAGACAAGGGAGTTGGTTCTTCCTAGGGTTGGTGCCCTAAAACAAGGGAGTTGGTTCTTCCTTGGGTTGGTGCCCTGAAGAAGGGGATTTGTGTCTCCAAGAGTTGGTTCTCTAAAAAGTATTGGTGTCCTTAACTATCTCATATTCTTATTTATAAAACTTTGCAAATTCTTGTTAATTATATTTATATAATTGATTTTAAATACAAGTCCATTGTTGATTTATTGTGGTGAGTAATAAAATAACAAAGTAACTTCTAATTGTTTAAAAAGGAAATATTGATTCACCCCCCCTCTCACTATTTTCAACAATTGGTATCAGAGCCAGTGCCTTCAACACAGTCTAATAATTGGAAGGTAGACCCTAAAAGAAATGGATCGGCAAGAGGGAATGTCTTCCAACAAAGCACCATTGTTTAACGGAGGTGGTTATGCTCTCTAGAAAATAAGAATGAAAAGCTACATGTTAGCTCTTAGTTTTTATTTTTGGCAATATGTTGTAGATGGTTACACTGCACCAGTTATTCCACCCACAGATATTGTAGGAAAGAAGATTTGCAATGACAATTCAAGAGCATTTAATTCCATTCTAGGAGGAATAACAAATTCTATATGTGTGAAGGTAATTCATTATAAGTCAGCTAAGAAAATCTGGGACAAATTGGAGGTTGTATATGAAGGATATAGCAAATTCAAGGAAGACAAACTACAAACCTATAGAGATCAGTTTGAAACTTTGAAGATGAAAGAAGAAGAGAACATTGTTGAATACTTTCATAGAGTAGATGAGGTAGTTAACTCGATCAGAGCAGCAGAAGAAACTTACCAATAAACCTATTGTACAAAATATCTTAAGGTCATTACCTTTGAGATATGATTTCAAGATTTCCACAATTAAATATAGACTAGAACTTGACAAACTCGCAATAGATCAACTTCATGGAATCTTTACAGCATATGAGATGAGAATAGGGAACAAAAAACCATTGTAACGACCCCCATCGTTGCGACAACATGCGACGCAAGAAGTGCAATTTTTTTTTTGTTTTAAGCAGGAGGGAAATCAATGAAAACAATTAATCAACACAACTTGATGATGAACACAACTTATGCATTTAGGCAACAGACAACAATGACGCATCATACTATCACATCATGCAACTGGACAAAACATGCAATAATCAATAGACAGAATAAAACGGCTACCCGCCCGACACAAGCAAGACAATGCCTACAATCTAAAGGACATCATCAACAACCTGACACATCGTCTTCGATGACCAGTAACTAGAAACTTCTATGGCGTGAAAAACCAAAGGCATTGAGGTGTTACAGAACCAAGTACTAACATTAATTACAACCAAAAAAATTCCCACATCGGGAAGCACAAGACTCCGGCTAGGTTATCATTCGCATCTATCTGTCAAGGAGAGCAATGATCCCCTCATCACGAATCATGCCATCACAAGGCGATAGGTGTGACAGTAACCATGGCGCATCATAACATATATAGACCTTTAACCCAATATAAATCCCTCACACTAGGAGACCAAATTATCTTGTCATAAATACATGAAGACTATACCCAAGAACCCAAGCAACAAGTCGACAAGATGCAAGGTGACATCACTCAAAATTAAATTGTGCAACTAACTGCAGAATTTCTTGTTTCGTACAAGGAAATCATATGGTGTAACAACTATGACCAACCACCATTTACAATTCAACTTAAGGAAAAAGGCAAGCAGTAACCAATTAATTGTTAAACTTTTAACAAAGTAGCCAATAAAACTATTAAACCCTCAACCATAAATCTTGTGCAGGCCCTTAAACTATTATACAAATAAACCATAAACCATTAGTTGTTAAACCATTATGACTAAGTGCATATGAGTGAATCTAATACCAATTAATCTATTAAGCAATTAATCTATTAAGCAATTAATCTATTAAGTAATTAATTTATTAAGCAATTAATCTATTACCCTTGCTGCCCTAATTCTATTACCATTTCCATTAACCAATTAATCTATTACGATGGATAATTGTCATATGATTTTCCCTCAATATTTATATATGTAGGAGAGCTTGGGAAAATTTTGGGTAGGTGTTTCAGAGATACGGATCCTCAAAGATATAGATCCTAGAAGTAGGTAGCCATTCTGGTTGTACAGTCGAACGAAAAAATTTAATTCTCGACCAACTACAGTCAACTATCAACTATCAAGATTGGACATTGTTTCTATAATGTAGTAGACCTGATTATGAAATCTTTGAAGCAAAGAGTTGGTTTTTTCTTCACTGTACCAAGTCGTTATTAATCAAGTCTGTTATCTACGTAATAACCACAACTATTAGTCGAGTGAGTAAATACATAACTAAAATGATGGTAAATACATAACTAAAACAATTAACCGCTAAGCTGGCAAACACCAATATCGCTATCAAAAAGGGTTACTGTATTTTTGGATACATCGATGTCAACACAATAATGAGATGTCTATTAAATATAGATTTTTAAGGGAAAATGGCGGAGTCAAATATGATATTGTTGTGTAATCATATATATCCCTGACTTAAAAAATGATATTGATGAGTTTAATAGGATATCGTTGTGCATTATGATATCATTGTTTAATATGATATCGCATGGGTAATATGATATTGTTGTGCAATATGATATCGCTGTGTAATATAAATATATATATATATATATATCGTTTCCCTTTAAACAGGAATTAACAATATTTTTGTCTATATATCGTTGTCTTTTAACAAGGAAATAACAATATCGTTGTCTTTTAATTGTTTCACTGCTTAACAATACAACTTATGGGAATCACTAGCTAACCAATATTTCGTTGTCTAATAATTAAAATTTATGGAAATCGTCATCAAATAATCACAGTATATTGTTGTCTTTAAAATATATTTGTTGTCTTTTAAATATATCTCTATACAAATGTATCACTATAAAAATATACAGCTATACAATATATTTCTATGCAAATATATCTCTATACAAATATATCGATGCCATCAAATATATCGCTATACAAATATACCAATATATCGCTATGCACGATATTGTTGTTAATTAATTAAGATTTATTGTCATACAATCGTTGTCTTTTAAAAAGGAGTAACAAATATAAAAATAATTTAGCAAGGAATTAAAATATATATCATTGTCATGATAAATCATTGTCCAACAATAAATGATACTATATCTATTTGAAAATCGTTTCCAATCCATCCATATTGTTGTTTAAGAATTGGGTAAAATATGTGTAAACCTGGGCGAAATCGCAGTCTACAAATCATTAAAAATGCAGACATGTCATAAGGAAAACGCAGAAGAAATCAATCACAAGAAAACACGGAGATTTATCATTCAGTAATGAATCAATCAAACGTAGAGATATGCATTCACAAGAAGGCACAAATATGAACCATTCAGCAATGAATCAATCAAACGTAGAGATACTCATTCACAAGAAGGCGCACGGATTAGAGATTAATCATAAGAGAAAAACATGGAGATAAGTAAGGGATAGATAGTTGGGCGAAAATTTATCCTTCACTTATTATCCATGCATAGGAAATCAGGGCATTTAAATCTCAGTCTTAAACACCGGAGTGAAGACAGTCAATTAGGCTCCTGGCCGACTGCTCAGGCACAGACTAATAACTTAAGGATAAGGGAAAGAAGATAAAAACACAAATTTTCTTCGTATTAAATCAATAAAAACAAACGCAGAGAAGTCATTGCAATCAGAGTTTGGGTTCTCCATGGGAAATCAATTCAAAATACAGCGAGCATAAGGCTAGGATAACTTTAAGTTCTCTGATCATAAAACATTGGGCTCATCAAGACAAGTTGCTAAAGGATAAAATGAAATCTCTAGATAGTGTTACATTGATTAAACATAAACTTTAACACAGTAGAAGTACATTACTGAAGGCGCAGGAAAAATATTTAAACTACCATTCAATACAAATATACACATGTGTATCATAGCCAAATGCAAAATCTCCAAGTCATTGTCCCACGTGTGCTCCGTCCAGCTCCCGCTTGCCAACCGATGTGACCTCGCCGGTACCTCCCAACCAACGCTACGAGTACTCTTCTTTCCCCTGAGCCCCCTGAGCCACAAAGGGGCCACGCACACAATACCAGAGAATGCTAGCACCCAGCTCTCCTCGCAAGGTCGAGCTACCACTCATTACACGAGATGGGTATCCCAACTCCCACAAGAGAAATTTTAGTCCAGATAAAATTTCAGCAACGTAACGTTACGCAAAAAGATCAGATCCATATTCCTCCTCCTCCATCCTTTTTATAGAGTTTTTAAGTAATTAGTTTCCCAAATTCTCATTAAATTCCTTTTTCATTTAATTAATTTCGAAAAACCTCCCCCTTACACATGTCACACAATCCCCTAGTTGCACCAGAAAATCAAATTTATTAATTAAATAAATATTCATATTTCCCTCACCCACCTAAAAGTGTTCCTAAAAATGCTCCTCGGTGTCTCACTATTCCCACAATTCTTAAATGACTTGCGCCTTACTTAAATCCTAGTTTAGTTCATAAATAGAAATTTCAAAAGGCTAGATTCCTTACTAAGTTAGACATTCAGCTTTTTCTTTAAGTTTCCCCTTTTCTTTAAGTTTCCCTTTTTCTTTAAGTTTCCTTTTTCTTTTATGTTTCTCTTTTCCTTAAAGTTTCCCCCTTTTTATAACTAAATTTAGAATTAGTAGTTTAGATAAACAACCATTTACTCTTTTTATGAATTTAATCCTTCATTATAATTTCTTTTTTTTATTATTTATTTTTTTACTTTAATAATTAAAGTTTGAATTTCTTACCGCCCTTCTTGTTACATGTTTATTTACTATTATTTGTTTACCACATGTTCTACTTAGACCTAGGTTTTAATTTCACTAGGTTGGGCGATAATTTTTTATTAGGAAAAAATGTTTTTAAACCTTACTTAACACATCATTCATTTTAAGGTCGTCTAGGTCCTAAGGAGGCATAGTTTTATAGGCACTAGGTTTATTAACTTACCAGTTAAAATCACGACGTGCCCTTCAAGACGCACTACGTGCTCCAAGGGTACCACTCGCCTCTTTCTATTTTATTTGTGCGACGTGCGCTTCAAGACTCACTACGTGCTCCAAGGGTGTCACTCACCTCTTTCTGTTTTATTTGCTCAACGTGCTCCAAGGGTTCCACTCGCCTCTTGACTGAATTGGTAGACGTCAAACCCCTAAAGTCAATACTCTGCCAGGTGATCTTGTGGGAGACTAAGGGTCTCTAAGTAATAAGGCCCTTGCCTTATTGCATGCCCCTTAGAATCATCATGAGCAATTGTCACAGTCTTCCCTCACGACATCGTGGGTCTTCTCGAACTAGGTAATCGTTAACCTACAGTTCGAGCCACGGCGGGAGTGCTAGTAGGTTGTGGCAGGGCTGCTGCCACACCTCTCCCTCAATGTCTCTGGTTGTCATGCGTGACCCCTCTACACCATATGTGAGTCTAGTTGGCAAGCTATCGTCAGCCTGCATCCATCAACGAGTCATGTCAGCAATAATAATCAATCATCATAACATCTAATCATATGTACATATGTCACATCAACAACACTTAAACCTAACAATCCACTCCCTAACTTGATTCGGAGTCCAAGGGGTCTCATTGATGCCTCTGCATCCTCGAGCTCCAAAGTCCTGTACACTCAGGAGAACCCAGTCAATAGCACATGTCTATGTAAATACAACCAAATAACATATTATCAAATCCATAATATCTCATAATCATAATCAAAACGACCAATATATATAATAACCCGGATCACTTTCAAGCAAGTGTCCTTAAAGAATAAGTTTTCTCAGTGCGTGCAAGAGCGGGATGTTACATACACCTCCTCTTGGTTTAAAATTTTTCCTGAAGTTTCACAGTATATAAGTGTCGAGATAAATTGTATCACATTATCATAAGTATATCTATCAAACAAAAATGGAAACTGTTGGTGCATATCATATGTGTCCTCCTAGGTCACTGAGTATGGACAATAGTTGTCCCACTGGAACTTGAACTGATCTACAGTTCGACATCATAGTTGTCGAATGCGATGGTCTGGGATGCGGATTGGCTCCACTGTGATCCCACCCTCGTCAGATACCTACAAGGAACTCATGTCAATAACATGTGTAGGATCACTAATATAATCTCTCAGAACAGATACATGAAAAACATCGTGCATACGCCTCAAAGAATCATGAAAGGCTAGTCGATAGGCCACAGGCCCCTTCTTTTCTACAATCTCGAAAGGTCTCATGAACCTAGGAGAGAGTTTAGCTCCCTTTCCAAACTTGATCGAACTCTTATGCAGTTTCACCCATAAGAAGACTCGATTGCCAACTTCGTAACTACGGTCGACATGGTGCACGTCGGCATAACTCTTATGTCGATCCTGCGCTTCTTTGATCCTTTGTCTTATTGTTTGCATTTGATCTTCCATTTCTTGGATTTCTTCTGGTCTCACCAGGACCCTATCCTCAAGCCGATCCCAACTCAAAGGTGTCTGACACAGTCACCCGTAAATGCGCCATCTTAATGGTGCTTTGATAACTGTTGTTATGTGCAAATTCTACCAATGGAAAGAACTCTTCCCAATGATTTTGTTGGTCCATAACATACATACGCAACATATCCTCCAATATTTGGTTTTTTTGTTCGGTCTACCCATCTATCTACGGGTGATACGCGGTACTAAAGTTAAGTTGGGTTCCTAAGGTCTCTTGGAAACTAGTCCAAAATCATCATGTAAACATCGATCCTCTATCGAATATAATCCTCTTAGGCACGTCGTGCAAACTCACAATCTCATTGATGAAAACTCTAGCTATTTCAAGTGCCTTATATGTCGTGCGCACATGAATAAAATGAACACTCTTCATCAGAGTGTCGACTACCACAAAAATTGAGTCGTGTATCCTTGCCGTCAGTGGAAATCCAACAATGAAATCCATCGAAATGACCTCCAATTTTGATTCTGGAATTGCATGTGGTTGTATTAATCCTATCGGATGTATATGTTCAGCCTTCCCCTGGTGACATTCTAGACACCTTGCCACGTAGGTGACTATGTTTTCCTTCATTCCTTTCCAGAAGAATAGGGGTTTAAGGTCTACCCTCATCTTCGTGACTCCAAGATGAGCCATATATACTGCTCTATGAGCCTCATGTAGGATCAAACTCCTCAACTTGTCATTGGGCGGTACGTAAATTTGACTTTTAAATCTCAATAAATCATCGTTGTCCATAGTAAATCCTTCAAATTTCGGTACCATCATTGTGTTTTGTCCGATAAAATTATTGACCTATTTGTACCAGTGATTGTCGCGTTGTAAAGTTAGAATATTTTCATGTAGATTTATCTGAAGAGGCATTACCGAAAAGATGCATCATCTCCGACGTAACGCATCTGCCACTCTGTTCAATGTTCCTTTTATGTAAGTAATCTCGAAATCATACTCGCTAATCAATTCCGACCAACGTCGTTGTCGAGCGTTCAAGTCGCTTTGCATAAAGATGTGTTGTATTCCACAGTGGTCCGTTTTTAGTTTGAATTTCCATCCAATAAGGTAGTGTCTCCAAACTCTCAAGGCATACACAATGGCTAACACCTCCAAATTGTGTGTTGCAAAGTTCTCCTCATGCCTTCTCAAATTTCTCGAGATGTAAATGATCACTCGACCGTCTTGCATCAAGACTCCGCCTAAGCCTTCTTTGGATGCGTCAGTGCATACCAAGAATTTCGCGTCCATGTCAGGGACCTTTAGTATCAGTGTTGTTTTCAACAACTCCTTGAGCCTCTGAAATGCTTCTGCACATTTCTTGGTCCAAACAAACTTCTTGTTCTTCTCCTGCAATTCTATGATCAGATTTTCTATCTTCGAAAAACCCTCGATGAACTGTCGATAGTATCTCGCTAACTCTAAGAAGATACGCACTTCGGGGACATTCGTTGGCGCATTCCATTCCATAATAGCCTTGACCTTTTCTGGATCCACGGCGATACCTTCCCCGTAGATGACAGGCACTAAGTAGTGGATCTTATATTGATAAAACGTGCATTTAGACCATTTCACATACAATTTGTTCTCTCCCAGACACTGCAGTACTAAGCACAAGTGTTCGTCATGCTCCTCCATCATCCGAGAGTAAATCAAAATATCATCAATGAATACTTGGACGAACTTGTCCACGTATTCGCGGAACACCCCATTCATCAAACTCATAAATACTCCAAGGGCGTTTTTCATTCCAAAAGGTAAAATAGTAAACTCGTAATGTCCAAACCTCATCTTAAAGGCGGTCTTAGGGATGTCGTCCTCCTTGATACGTAATTGGTGATACGGCCCTGATCTCAAGTCAATATTTGAAAACATCGTTGCACGCTTCATCTGATCAAACAGATCATCAATCCTTGGCAAAAAATATTGATTCTTGATCATTTCCTTGTTCAATTGATGGTATTCAATGCAGAGTCTCCACGACCCATCCTTCTTCCATATGAATATAACAGGCACACCCCACAGTGACACACTTGGACGTATAAGTCCTAGGTCCAGCAACTCCTTTAGTTTCATTTTCAACTCCTGTAACTCTGGGGTCGACATCTGATAAGGAGTTATTGCTATTGGTTCAGTCCTCGGTTTTAGGTCTACGGTAAATTCCAACTCCCTCTCTGGCAGCATCCCAGGTAACTCCTCAGGGAAGACATCCACAAACTCTCTCACCACCGGAAGGTGCTCTAGACCTTTCGTTACTCCCTTCTTGTTTAATGCAAGGATCGCATAGAGATTACACCCCTTGCACATGCTCTTTCGTAGTTGCAAGGAAGATATGAACCTCATGGAAAATCCTTGGTTCCGACCTACAATCACACATCTTTGTCCCTCATCATCGACCAAGCTTAATTGTTTCGTATTACAGTTGAGTATCGCCTCATGTGATTCCAACTAGTCCATACCAATCACAACATCATAAGATCCTAAGATCGTGACGTACAGGTTGACCCTAGTGACAAACTCTCCCAGGTTAAGGCTACAGCCTGTAACCTTCCCACCAACCTTTTGTTTGGCTCCCGAAGCCATTTCTACAAAGCTAAATTCATCCTATTCGACTACCTTTACCTTAATTCTTTTTAGTGCTACACCATAAATGAAACTCTCAGTAGCACTGGGATCTATCAAAATACCAAGATTCTGGTCAGCGACGGTACCTGACGTCTCGAGCACAGTCGACTGGTGCTCTGCCTGGCAGTTATTCACTGTTGCATGGATTCGATGGGCCTTGCCCAAATATCCCACATTAGTGGGTCCGACTGATCCAAATGATATGTTCCTCTCCATTGGGAAGTCACGCTAGTAATGTGGTTCCCCACATGTCCAACACCCTTTCTTCGGTCCAGTACTCCTGGTACCCGAAGTAGAAGACAATGACCCATTGGCTTGGAACCCTAGTTTGTTCTATTGAACATGCCTAAATTGTTGTTGTTGTAGTCAACATTGTTGATGGTGTTGTGGTCCTCGGTAAGGATTCCTCTGATGAGATGTTGGTTGTCGAGGTGTAGTGAAAGTGGATCTTCTCTAGAAACCATGATATCCTGGTGAATGTCTAGTTGGTGTCTGATGTTGTTGTGCACCAGATGACACCTGCCCTGTTGGTCTCAATGGAGTCTTTCTCTGAACCCCACTGATAAGCTCCTCCTTTTCTATGAGGGCCTTTTGGACGGCATCATGCAAGGTTTGAGGCATCAAAATCCTAATCTTTGCACAAATAATAACATTAATGCCAAACAAGAACCTATTGACCTTAAGTTTCTCGATATTTAGGTGTGGAGCATACCGAAGAAGCTCCATAAAACGGCCCTCGTACTTGGGCACCATACAGTCTCCCTGTTGTAAGGCGTTGAACTCATTGAGATGGCACTCAATGAATTCCTCTGATAGATACCTCTCTTGGAACCGTTCGTCGAACAGTTCCCATGACACATCTTCGACGACCATGTTCAATTACGGCAGGAGAGTCTTCCACCATAGAAGAGTGTTCCCCTTCAGTTGAAAGACCGACATGCATACCTTCATGTTGGAGGTATAGTCACAAAGTGAAAAGAACATCGCCATATTCTCCAACCATGTCTTGGCAGTTGCATCGTCTGAAGCACCAAAGAACTCAGGAAATTTGACCTTCTCAAGTTCGAGATGAATACTACCAGTACCGACCGGAGCGCGTGGTGGACCCTCAGGGGGTGTCGGCGCCCTAACCTCATCTCTATCCAAATGGTTGATCGGTGCCTCAGACATCCCCTAAAATGACTTAATCATCCCAACCACATCACCCACAGCTATATGTTCTTGCCTGACAACCTGTTCGTCTCCCTAGGGGTTATACCCCTCGAGCGTGGATGATACTGGAGGCATCATGCCTCCTCCCCTAGAACCTCGTCGTCTACCTCCGCGGCATCCTCTAACCATGATTACCTACACAAATACAAGTCAATTTAATTAGCAACATTATTATCAAATATCAAATCAACAGAATTCGTAGTGATCCCAAGTCACGGGTCGAACCGGCTCTGATACCATATGTAATGACCCCCGTCGTTATGACTACATGTGACGTAAGAAGTGACAACAATTAATCAACACAACTTACACATTTAGGCAACATACAACAATGACCCATCATACTAGCACATCATGCAACTGGACGAAACATGTGATAATCAATAGACAGAATAAAATGGCTACCCTCCCGACACAAGCAAGACAACACCTACAAGCTAAAGGACATCATCAACAACCCGACACATCGGCTTCGACAACCAGTAACTAGAAACCTCTATGGCGTGAAAAACCAAACACGTTGAGGCATTACAGAACCAAGTACCAACATCAATTACAACGAACAAAATGCCCACATCGGGAAGCACAAGACTCTAGCCAGGTTATCATTCGCATCTATCCATCAGGGCACGCAATGATATCCTCATCAAGAATCATGCCATCACAAGGCGATAGGCGTGACAGTAACCATGGCGCAACATAAAATATCTATACCTTTAACCCAAGCTAAATCCCCCGCGCTAGGAGACTGAATTATCTATCCATAAATACACGAAGACTATACCCAAGCACCCAAGCAACATGTCGACAAGACGCAAGGTTACATTACTCAAAATTAAATTGTGAAACTAACCGCAAGACTTCTTGTTTCCTACAAGGCAATCATATGGTGTAACAACTATGACCAACCACCATTTACAATTCAACTTAAGGAACAAGGCACACAACAACCAATTAATTGTTTAACTTTTAACAAATTAGCCAATAAAACTATTAAACCCTCAACCATAAATCTTGTGCAAGCCCTTAAACTATTATACAAATAAACCATAAACCATTAGTTGTTAAACCATTATGACTAAGTGCAAATGAGTGAATCTAATACCAATTAATCTATTAAACAAGTAATATTGCAGCAATTAATCTATTACCCTTGTTTCCCTAATTCTATTACCATTTTCATTAACCAATTAATCTATTAGGATGGATAATTGTCATACGATTTTCCCTCAATGTTTATATATGTAGGAGAGCTTGGGAAACTTTGGGGTAGGGATTTCATAGATATGGATCCTTAGAGATACAGGTCCTAGAAGTAGGTAGCCATTCTGATTGTACAGCCAAATGGAAAAATTTAATTCTCGACCAACTACAATCAACTATCAACTATGAAGATTGGACATTGTTTCTATAATGTAGTAGACCTGATTATGCAATCTTTGAAGCAAAGAGTTGGTTCGTTCTTCACTATACCAATTCATTATTAATCAAGTCGGTTATCTACATAATAACCACAACTATTAGTCGAGTGAGTAAATACATAACTAAAACAATTAACCACTAAGCTGGCAAACACCAATATCGTTGTCAAAAAGGGTTACTGTATTTTTGGATACATCATTGTCAACACAATAATGAGTTGTCTATTAAATATATATTTTTAAGGGGAAATCGCGGAGTCAAATATGATATTGATGTGTAATCATATATATCGCTGATTTAAAAAATGATATCATTGATTTTAATAGGATATTGTTGTGCATTTTGATATCGTTGGTTCATATGATATCGCATGGGTAATATGATATCGCTGTGTAATATAAATATATGTATCGTTTCCCTTTAACCAGGAATTAACAATATTGTTGTTTATATATCATTGTCTTTTAACAAGGAAATACCAATATCGTTGTCTTTTAATTATTTCACTGCTTAACAATATAATTTATGGGAATCGCTAGCTAACCAATATTTCATTGTCTAATAATTAAAAATTATGGAAATTGTTGTCAAGTAATCACAGTATATCGTTGTCTTTTAAATATATTTTTTGTCTTTTAAATATATCGCTATACAAATGTATCGTTATAAAAATATACAGCTATACAATATATCGGTATGCAAATATATCGCTATACAAATATACAACTATACAAATAGATCGCTGCCATTAAATATATCGCTATACAAATATACCAATATATCTCTATCCACGATATTGTTGTTAATTAATTAAGATTTACTATCATACAATCGTTGTCTTTTAAAAAGGAGTAACAAATATAAAAAGAATTTATCAAGGAATTAAAATATATAGCGTTGTCATGATAAATCGTTGTCCAATAATAAATGATACTCTATCTATTTTAAAATCGTTGCCAAGCCATCCATATTGTTGTTTAAGAATTGGGTAAAATTTGTGTAAACCTGGGAGAAATCGCAGTCCACAAATCATTAAAAACGCAGACATGTCATAAGGAAAATGCAGAAGAAATGAATCACAAGAAAACACAGAAGAATCAATCACAAGAAAACACAGAGATTTATCATTTAGCAATGAATCAATCAAACACAGAGATACTCATTCACAAGAAGCCGCATAAATGAATCATTCAGTAATGAATCAATCAAACACAGAGATAGTCATTTACAAGAAGGCACAAGGATTAGAGATTAATCATAAGAGAAAAACGCAGAGATAAGTAAGGGATAGATAGTTGGGCGAAAATTTATCCTTCACTTATTATCCATGCATAGGAAAGTAGGGCATTTAAATCTCAGTCTTAAACATTGGAGTGAAGACAGTCAATTAGGCTCATGGGAGACTGCTCGAGAATAGACTAATAACTTAAGGATAAGGGACAGAAGATAAAAACACAATTTTTCTTCATATTAAATCAATAAAAAAAAACGCAGAAAAGTCATTGCAATTAGAGTTTGGGTTTTCCATGGGAAATCAATTCAAAATACAGCGAGCATAAGGTTGGGATAACTTTAAGTTCTCTAATCATAAAACGTTGGCCTCATGAAGACAAGTTGTTGAAAGATAAAATGAATTTTTTGTATAGTGTTATGTTGATTAAACATAAACTTTAACACAGTAGAAGTACATTACTGAAGGCACAAGAAAAATATTTAAACTACCATTCAATACAAATATACACATGTGTACGTAGACAAATGTGAAATATCTGATTCGTTGTCCCGTGCACGCTTCGTCCAGCTCCCGCTTGCCAACCGATGTGACCTCACCGGTACCTCCCAGCCAATGCTAGGGGTACTTTTCTTCCCCCTGAGCCCCCCGAGATGCAAAGGGGCTACGCATACAATACGAGAGAATGCTAGCACCTAGCTCACCTCGCAAGGTTGAGCTACCACTAGTTACCCGAGCCTCTTTACGTTTTATTTGTGTGACGTGCCCTTCAAGACACACTACATCCTCCAAGGTTGCCACTCGCCTCTTTCTATTTTATTTGCGCGGCGTGCCCTTCAAGATGCACTACGTTCTCCAAGGGTGTCACTCGCCTCTTGACTGAATTGGTAGATGTCAAACACCTGGAGTTAATACTCCGCCAGGTGATCTTGTGGGAAACTAAGAGCCTATAAGGAATAAGACCCCTGCCTTATTGCAGGCACCTTAGAATCATTGTGAGTGACTGTCACAATCTTCCCTCATGACATCGTGGGTCTTCTCGAACTAGGTAATCATTAACCTATAGTTCGAGCCACGGTGAGAGTGCTAGTAGGCTGTGGCAGGGTTGATGCCACACCTCTCCATCAATGTCTTTGGTTTTCATGCATGACCCCTCTACTCCATATGTGAGTCTGGTCGGAAAGATATCATCAGCTTACATCCATCAGTGAGTCATGTCAACAATAATAATAATCAATCATCATAACATCTAATCATATGTACATATGTCACATCAACAACATTCAAACCCAACAGTCCACTCCCTGACTCGATCCGGAGTCCAAGGGGTCTCATCGATGCCTCTGCATCCTTGAGGTACAAATTCTTGCACACTCAGGAGAACCCAGTCAATAAAACTTGTCTATGTAAATACAACCAAATAACATATCATCAAATCCATAATATCTCATAATCATAATCAAAACGACCAATAGATATAATAACTCGGATCACTTGCAAGCAAGTGTCCTTAAAGAATAAGTTCGCTCAGTGTGCACAAGAGAGGGATGTTACAACCATCAAAAGGAGAAAAAACCTTTAAGGAATCTAAAGCAAACAAGAAACGTGAACATATTTCTAATAAAGATCAGTCAGACATATCATATGTAGAAGAAGCCAACTTTATAAAGAAACTCCAGAAAGGATTCGGAATATATAAAGAAAAGTTACCCTTCAAATGTTTCAATTGTGGCAGAATCAGACACTTTTCTAACAAATGACCCTATCCCAAGCAGGAGGATAATGATGATGAAGAATCCCACAACCAGAAAAACCAATACAAGAAGAAATTTTATAAGAAAAATAAAAACTTCTAGTCCAAATAAGACATCAATTCTTCAGACATAACTAAAGATCAATATTCAAAGCTTCTATTTATGGGAATAAACACTCAAAATAATAATATAGATAATGAAGAAAACTATGAAAGTGAAGGTGAAGTAGATCTAGAAGTTGAACTGATTAGTGCTTTGGAGGAACTAAGAAAGTATAAAAAGAAGAACAAGTTACTTAGGGCACAACTTCAAGAATTTGAAGAATCACATCAATCAAGAGAAATAGATGCATCAAGAACTATCAAAGAATCAGAGAATATCATCAGTGATTTGAAGTCCCAGTTCCTGGAAGATAAAAGAATTGAAGAAGTCATTTTAAAACAAATTAATGATATAAATCAAGTATGTAAGAATCTAGAAGCTGAGATTGAGCTCCTAAAAGGTGAACTTGAAAAAGAAAAGAAGGGATAAAAATTTGAAAATAGTTCAAAGATCTTGGATGAAATTCTCAATAGTCAAAGGTCACCAAATAAAAAGATTGGTTTTGGATACACACAAGACTCAACTTCTACATCACAAGGATCTGTTAAAAGAACAATCAGTTATGCAGATGCTCTTAAAATCCCCTTAAGAAGAGAAGATAATAAGGAAAGGATGATTCCATTGGAGATCGTCCCAAATAAATAGAAATCAACATCCCCTACTAAAGAAAAAGATGACAAGAAGAATACAATCACCAAAATAAATCCCTCTAACAAATATTAGTATATCTTCTTTAGATATTGCTATTCCTGCAATAATTTTGGACACAAAGCAGTACATTGTAAAGCCTATAGAAGGAACAATCCAAAAAATGTCCAAAGAAGTCGAAAGTTCGATACAGATAAAAGGAACTATAATTCTTTCTCTCCATTACAATATTACAATATGGAATTCCTCAAATGTAATAACTATGGACATGAAGCCAATGAATGTAGATTTTCAAATTATGTCAAAGAGATAAATATTCCCAACAATAAAAAAAAGTATGGAAGAAAAGGCAAGTAGAGAAAACAGAGTGTAAAGTAGCTCTGTATGCCAAAAAAAAAGGATGTCAGTGGTATATATATAGTGGATGTTCTAAACACGTGACTGGAGATCAAAGCAAATTTCTCAAGTTAACAAAGAAAGAAAAAGGAAAAGTCACCTTTGGAGATAATGTGTCAGACAAGATACTTGGAAAAGGCATTGTTAGACTAGGGAATAACAAGTCCAAAGAAGAAAATGTACTTTTAGTAGAAAATATTAAGCCTAATATCCTAACTGTAAGTCAAACATGTGATCAAGGTCACATACTTACCTTTGATTCATAGAAATGTGAGATAAGAAGAGAAGATACAGGGAATCTAGTGGAAGTTGCACCAAGAACGTCTAGCAATGTGTACATCCTTGACATGGAAGGAGAAGAAAAATGTTGTTTAGGTCAAGAAGATGAAAGTTGGCTATGTCATATAAGGTTGGGACATATAAGCTTTGAAAACTTAATCAAAACCAATAAGAAGGAGGAAGTAAGGGATCTACCAAAGATTATAAAGCCTTCAAATCCTATTTGTAAACATTGTCAAATAGGGAAGCAAACAAGAGTTAGGTTCAAACAAAAAGAGCATTCCATAACCAAACCATTATAACTTATTCACACAGATCTATGTGGACCTACCTGAACTAAAAGTACTTATGGTGAAAATTATTTTATGTTGATCATTGATGATTACACAAGATTGACATGGGTATACTTTCTAAAAGAAAAATAAGAATCCTTTGAGAAGTTTAAAACATACAAAGCCCTTGTAGAGAATGAAACATATCTCAAAATTAAAGGTATGAGATCAGACAATGGAGGAGAATTCACCTCGAAAGAGTTCATTCAATTCTGTGAAATTCATGGTATCAAAAGACGGTTTTCATCTCCCAAGACTCCTCAACAGAATGGAGTGGTAGAAAGGAAAAATAGAACAGTTCAAGAAGTTGCAAGAACTATGTTAAATGAAGCCAAGCTTCCAGAAAAATTATGGAGAGATGCAATCTACACAGCAGTCCACATACATAATCGAGCTTAGTTGAGACCCAACCATGACAAAACTCCTTATGAACTATGGTTTGGTAGAACATCTGTAAAACACTTTAGAATTTTTGGAAGTAAATGTTACATTAAGAATGATGAAGATAATTTAGGGAAGTTTGATCCAAGATCTGATGAAGGCATGTTTTTAGGGAATTCACCTAATAAGAAAGCATACAGATGTTATAATCTTATAATACTAAAGATAGTGGAAAGTGCAAATGTAAAGATAGATGATCTAAAACTAAAGAAGAGCATATCCCAAGACATATCAAAAATTGATAAAAAAAAATCTCAGTAAGAAGATGATGATGTAGAATCTCAACAAGAAGATGATGATAATGAAACACAAGAAAACGAACTATATACTGATGAAGAAGACAATGAAGAAACTCCCTTGCTAAAATCTCCATCAAAAAGAGTTCAAAAGAATCATCTCGAAAGTCATATTATTGGAAATAAAAATGAAAGAGTGGAAACAAGAAGGAAACTTACATTTGACTCAGAACAAGCAATGTTATCCCTGATAGAACCTAAGTCATTTAAAGAATCCAGCAAAATTAAAGATTGGATAAAATAAATGGATGAAGAAATATACCAAATAGAGAAGAACTAGACTTGGGAACTAGTTCCAAGACCCAAGGACAAAAATGTGGTTGGAACCAAGTGGATCTTCAAGAACAAACTAAATGAAAATGGGGAGATTATAAAGAAAAAATCCATATTATTTTGCAAAGGATATTCCCTAGTGGAAGGTATTGATTTTGAAGAGACTTTTTCTCCAGTAGCAAGACTTGAGGCCATCAGAATATTCCTAGCATTTGCATGCTTCAGAAATTTCAAGATCTATCAGATGGATGTCAAGTCAGCATTCCTTAATGGAACACTAGAATAATAAGTCTATGTTGAGCAACCAGAAGGATTCATGTTAACAGAAAATCATGAATATGTGTGCAAGCTAAAAAAGTCCATGTATGGTCTTAAACAAGCCCTCAGAGCATGGTTCTCAAGACTTGATCAATACCTGCAAAAACAAGGATATAAGAGAGGGACTACTAACAACAACTTATACATCAAAATTGAGGATAAAAACATGATTGTTGTGGTGGTGTATGTAGATGACATCATATTTGGAAGTAATCTTACTATACTAAGCAGAAATTTTGCAACCAGAATGCAACAATAATTTGAAATGTCTATGCTGGGAGAATTGTCCTTCTTCTTAGGTTTACAAGTAACTCAAATAGAAAAAGGAATATTCGTTTCCCAAGCCAGATATATCAAGGAAATGCTAAATAAATTTCAAAATGAAGATAGTAAACCTATGAGTACTCCCATGGTAACTGGATGTAAACTAAGCCTAGAAGATGACTCACCAAAAGTGGACTAAACGATGTACAAATCAATGGTTGGAAGTCTTCTCTATTCAACAAAAACAAGCCCTGACATCATGCCAGTTGTAGGACTCATGCGGAGATTTCAATCTGCACCTAAAGAAACTCACTTAAAATTAGTAAAGAGAATATTCAGATATCTTAAAAGCACCTTAGAACTTGGATTATGGTATCCAAAATATAAAGACTTCAATCTAACTACATACATTGATGCAGATTGGGCCGGTAGTATAGATGATACGTAAAGCACCAGTGGAGGATAAATTTTTTTAGGAAAATTTCGGGTAGCATGGCTAAGTAAGAAACAAACACCCACATCACTATCCATAACAAAGGCAGAATACATTGTTGTTGCATCTTGCTGCACACAAGTTCTTTGGATGAAGCAAGCATTAGAAGATTTACAAATAATATATGATGATCCGATTACTATTAATTGTGATGATACTAGTGCCATAAGTATCTCTAAAAATATAGTAATGCATTCTAAAACTAAACACCTCCCACTTAAATACCATTTCCTAAGAGAACAGGTTACCAAAAAAGTGGTTAAAATAGTGTATGTGGACACCAAAGAACAAATTGTAGACATATTCAAAAAACCTTTTCCCAAGAGAACTTTTGAAAATCTTCAACAAAAATTGGGAGTAATTCACATACCTCATTAAAACTATAAAACTCATATCAAAAGAAAATGGGCACACGGTTAGGGGGAGCATTGCCACATGGGGAGTGAAGAAATATCCCCTCTGTCATTGATGTCAAAGGGGGAGGAAATTGATAAGCAACAGAAATAAAAATATTTCAAAGAAAAGGTTTTCGTCAATGACAAAGGGGGAGAATATTGGACACAGTGGTAGGATATTTTCATTGATTTCAACATGGGGCAAAAGAATCCAGTATCAACCCAGAGATCAGAAGAAATAATGTTAATCAAAGCTCAAAACAGATTATGCATTTGAAATAACATAGAAGACAGAGTCCTACGAGTGAAGAAATCCTTTTGTAAAGGATCGAGTTATAGGAGCCATTCATTCTTAGTTCGAGACAATCCAGGATCGTTAGATCGAGGTGAAGTTAGATATTGGGAAGGATTAAATATCAATCGTCATATCTGAAGCAAGAGATTTGGATGGTTTCCCAGTATTTGGATCAAGATTCAATCTAGAATGGAAATGTTGAACCATCAGATCACACTAAAGGAAAGAATGTGGTCAACTCCGGTGTTGACCACTCCAGTGAAAAGGAGTCTAAAACATGTAATTTTACCCGAAGGCTGAAGCACCGAAGTCACAAATTCTCGTCGACCGTCGGATCAGAGGAAGAATAGGAAATATCGTCAACCATTGATCTGAAGTGAAAATATTCAGAGCGCGCTAAGGAAGAAGGTGGTCAACTCCGGCCTTGACCTACTCCAACGATAAGCAGCTCAGATAAACCAAGTATTGTCCAACCCCAAAGTTCTAGAATAAACAAAGGCCATAGGATTAAGACAGTTGAAAATCTAAGGTGGTAGATATATTCGGAACTTCGACAATAATCGAAGGATGGTATAAAAGTGCCAAAACTCCCGAATCCATGAAGTAAGATATGTGGAAAAAGACAAATATGACACATGTCATAATCAGCTAGTGACAAGTGTTAAGTTATAGTTGGAACATTACGTATACAAAAGTCATGAATCAAGGTGACACATGGAAACCACTCGGCCAGTACCACATACATAATGACATCAACAAGCTACGTCACTCTGGGACTACATCCTCCAGGGATATCCAGCTTCTCCTACCAACAAAACTACCTAAAGCGCCGAAGGCCAAAATCACGAATAATTGAATACCCAGAAAGCAGGAGCTCCTTTGTGCCTAACTCTACGGTCCTATCTCTTGGACATGTGAAGGTTATCAAGCAGGGAGTGTAGATACACCCTTTGGCGGAATTTACTATAGAAGAATTGGAAGACTACAAAGGCATGAGCCTCAAAACACCGAAGTCTCGAATTAAACGAGAACCATTCATCTCAACTCCTGATTAAGTATTGATTGTCGATTTGTTTGAAGCCTCTAGCTAAACCAGGATCGTACATCTAACAGAATATTAAATATTGATTGTATGATCTACTAGTGAATATGATCCCACGTAAAAGAATAGGGGGAAAAGAAGAAAGCACTAATAAAAAAAATGCTTGAAATGGATAAGCTCGTGGTTTTGAGCTCACGGTCACACGAATTTTGGTTGAAGGGATCACCTATTGATTAAGACTCGAATTCACAACAATTTGATATATGTAAACTAATGAACTGATACACAGTCATGATTAAAGAAGAGTTAAATCATGAGCATTATGAATAAAGAATAAAAACGAAAAATGATATTATTTAAAGTTTAATATTATCATTTAAATGAAGAGGTTCAATGGTTCAAATTTAAAATAAAGGGACATGGTTCTTCAAATCTCACACCAGTTGGAAGACTATATAAACAAGAAAGAATTGTGAGAAGAAAGTGTCTCTGCAATCCAGATCAGAAGATCAAAGCAGAAGCAGAGTCCAAGAATAAGAACTAATGATACTTATGCATTGAGGGTGGAAGGGAGGAGAAATGAAGGATTCATATCCTTTACTAAGTTAAGTGTGAAAACAAGGGAGTTGGTGCTTCCTAGGGTTGGTTCCCTGAAAACAAAGGAGTTGGTGCTTCCTAGAGTTGGTGCCCTGAAGATGAGGGAGTTGGTGCTTCCTAGGGTTGGTGCCCTAAAACAAGGGAGTTGATGCTTCCTAGGGTTGGTGCCCTGAAGAAGGGGATTTGTGTCTCCAAGAGTTGGTGCTCTAAAAAGGATTAGTGTCCTTCACTATCTCAGATTATTATTTATAAAACTTTGTAAATTCCTATTAATTATATTTATATAATTGATTTTAAATACAATTCCATTGTTGATCTATTGTGGTGATTAATAAAATAACAAATTAACTGCTAATTGTTTAAAAAGGAATTATTGATTCACCCCCCCCCCATATCAGTATTTTCAACACTTCTTACACATGTATCTATAATTCCTCATGGAAACTTCAATATATCAAAAAATTTCATCAATAATGATGGAAAATATAAATATTAAGTTGCATATAATAATGATAGGTTAAATGTTCATAATATGTCTCTTTTTTCAATGCAGTGTTGATTGCCAAAAAATAATTTCAAAACATGCAATGTTGAAATGTATTGCAAAATATGCTTCCAAATATCAAACAAGACCATAAGTCTATCAATATATTCCAAAAGGAATTTTAAACACTATCGACTCTAAATATCATTCCATATGTGTATATAAAAAATTCCTTGTTGAAATAATTGTAGGTAGATACATAGGATCACAAGAGACCTACCATATGTTGCTAAAGCTACCTCTTGTTCTTTGTAGTCATATGTTTAAATGTTGGTAGGAAGGTTTCCAAAAAGGTTTCTTGCAATTATGATCTTGATCAATTTTCCACAAAATCTAGTTTCCTCCAAATATATCAAAGTAGACAAAATTCATTGAACATTTTTTGCCAATAGATGCTACATGATATAGGTCCTTTAACCCCTTCTGCAAGAAAGAAATTTGGAATCCTAGAGATAACATTGCAATAATTTGAGTATGGCCACATTGTTTAGCTATTCCTAATGACAATTTAGATATCTTTGAATAATTTTGTTTGAGTGAATTAATTCTATATGAACCATTCAAAAACATTTCCATTGATATAGGTATTGACACGAAAATAATTATTATTAAAAATTGGAGGATTTTTATATATTATCCTTAGCATGTTGATCGAGTACCATTGTGATTTTATTGAAGAATATGATGATAGAAACTAATAGGAAATCAATGATGATGATGATATGGATTAATGGAAAATCTTATCTCACCTTATTCCTCTTAATTTCATTCGACTGTCTGACATTGATAGTCTTGGTTGAAAAGAATTTCACTTGAATCATGTATTGGATGATACTACAGGTTTAGATCCAGGACTAGAAAACCCAACTAATTTCATTCAAAACACATGATCGCTTGGAGATATCACATATCACTCTTGGCCACATCTACTTCTGTGTCTTCATTATCTGAAAAGAAATAACTTGCTTTTGAAATTATTATTCAACATTTCAACGAAGCAAATAATGAAGAACCATTGAAAATGATTTTTCAATGAATGATAGGGACTATAAATTCATACCTTATACATTGTATTTCAAAGGTATTTATTGTAACAAGTAAGCTCATTATTTAATTGATAGACAAAATATTTATGAATTGGTAATTAATTGATAAAATGAATATATGATAGAAGATGATATTGCATTCACCCTCATGATGGTTTACTTATAACATTGAGTGGTCACGAGTGAAGAGGTACGTGCCTCGTGGTTATTTACCTAATTAAATTATAATTATTATAATTATTATTATTATTATTATTGTTACATTACCACCTTCTTAAGGAATGCTTTGTCCTCAAAGCATAGTAAAATAGGATTCTCTCTAGTGGAGCATGTTTCCGTAGTGAAATGAAGTTTTTTCTGTTGGTGGTAATTGATTCTTCTTAAGAGTGGACCCTTCGACACCATATAATTTATAGTGTTGACCTTTCCAATAAAATTCCATGAATTGTTCTTCAAGGTTTCTGGCATAAATCCCCAACTGTATCAACCACTATGCACTTAACACCATATCCATTACTTCGGCAAGTAGAGTGTAGAATCTTGTTTGTAGTTCTAGTTCTTGTATTTGAATTGAGATTTTATGACATTTCCCAACTTCCTTGACCTTTTGTCTATTAGCAACCTTAATGGTGAGGTCCTTGGTGGGGTAGATGAAAAGGTTTAGTTTTTTTACGATATCAATGTCTATACAGTTATGAGTACTTCTAGAATCTACAAGTATTGTTAAATTCATATCTTGTATGTCTCCCTTAAGTTTTAGGGTCTTAGGTTGTGGCTTCCTTGTCATGGTTGCCAGCGGAACTATAGGTTTTCCTTCTTATTTTCTTGGAGGTTGGCTCTTATCCTTTCTGAGATGTGGTGGAATATATTTTTGAATTTTGCTTTCTTCATTTTGATTTTTTTGGACACATGAGATTGAAGCTAGTGATGTTTTTTGTGGTATTTCATCATGGTCAAAATATGCATTGTATGTTATAGTAATTTCATCCTTTTTTTCGGTACTTCTACTTGCTTCACATCCACTATTCTAAAGTAGTGTAATGACTTGTACTCACATTTGTGCACTAGTGTCCAATTTTCCCCACGCTTATGACAATTATTTTTATTCTTGTTCTCTCTCTTTGATTCACTATTGGATGAGTCTGATTCCTTCTCTGATTTGCAAGTATATAATTTTTTATTATCACATCTGTGTCTTGGAAACCAATTGTCCCCACAATATCTACATTTGTTCATCCATTTCTTATCTAGGTTAGACTTGTTTCTAGAGCACTTATTGGGTTTTTCATTTGAATATTTGTTTGATGCTTTTGGACCTGCAAATGATGGTTTATTGAACTTGTCTTTTTTTCAATTATCCTTGCTGCACGTATAACACCTTCAATAGTTTTAGTATTCCATAGTTTAATTTCTCTATAGATGTAATCCTTGAATACAAATATATACATTTTTAATAATTGCTCATATGTGAATCAACATTGCCTTGTTGCAAAAACCTCCCATTCGTGTGTATAATCATTTATGTTTCCCTTCTGTTTAAAATGTACGAACTTGTTAGACAAGTCATCGTCCTCTTCGTCATAGAACCTTTTCAGTGGGTCAGTTGTGAATCTTTTCCAATGGAAAGACTAAGTATCACATTTTCTAGACCACCATAGGTACCAGTCATAAGCTTCTCCTTCTAAATTATCTGATGTCATCATTACTTTATGCCGTTCACTTAGTTGGGGGTTTGATTCAAAAATACCATCCATTTTTTTGGTCCAAACGACATCTCCTCTATGGTATTTGTCGTCGTATTTCAGTAACTCCTTTTTAAATTTCTGGTAATCTATGTTCTAAAATTTGTGCATATTTCTTGAAAAAATTATCTCTGGTATTTCTTGGTGTTCCTAATCCTCTAAATTTTGCGATCTAGAACCCTTTGATGGTATTCAAAGGGTTAAAGGTTTTGCACATAATGTGTCCATTCATTCAGTTAACTGATCAATTCTCACGAATTGTTCATTAAGCATCCTTGTACTCTCATCCTTGTCGTTACCCCTCATTCTTAAATAACTGTTTTATTGTTCCTCTGATGTGTTTATTAATGTGTCAATTTTGTCTTCTTTTAGTAATAATTTATTTATTTTTTCCAATAGTACTTTTTGTACTTCACCTAATTCCTCTTGACTCTTATCGACTTTACCAATACGATATTTAATGTTGTTTATTTCACTTTTACAATTAATTTCTTCCTCGTTTTTTTTTCTACTTTCTTCCATATTGTATTGTATTAAATATAATTCCCCTGGAAAAGATTTAATGATGAAGTCTTATATAAGGTGATTATATTATAAAATTACTTTATAATAAGGTAACTATATTAAAACAAGTAATAAATAAAGTAACTTATTTAAAAATAATAATTGTAAATGACTTAATGAGATGTGAATAGGTACGATTGTTTTGAAAAGCCACTAGGGAGAATTTAGGTGGAGGATTGGAGGTACGGCAGTAGTGGGGATAGGGACTAACGTATACGGATGAAACCGTGGTAATTGGGACAGTGATCGTACAGAGGGCGGATGGATAGTGGAATCATAGCAACATACGGATAGTACAGACAGATACGGCAAAAGCGTATAGACAACACAGAAGGTAGTACGACGTACGGTCAGTGGAAATAGGTTCGTGGATGTACGGATTTGCAGCATAAAGTATGGATCTATTTTTTTGCAGTTATATTGTACGAACATGTATAGTTTTGTTTGGATCTGATACCACTGTAACAAGTAAGCTCGTTATTTAATTGATAGACAAAATATTTCTTAATTGGTAATTAATTGATAAAATGAATATATGATAGAAGATGATATTACATCCACCCTCGTGATGGTTTACTTATAACATTGACTAGTCACGAGTGAAGAGGTATATTCCTCTTGGTTATTTATCTAATTAAATTATTATTCTTGTTGTTGTTTTTGTAAATAAAAGAGAGAGAAATATATTACCTTAAGAGCTTCAAAAAAGTACATTGTTCTTTGGTTGCCACATGTTCCGCCACATCAGGGAAACCAGAACAGTTGGCTTCCATAAACATTTGGAAATCATAATGGTATTTTCAGAGTTCAACTTGGCAGCTGTCATATTACTTACATGAGACGTGTTTGGTGTCATGCACTAGAGGACATGGCCACCATGGTTGTAGCTATAGATTATAAAATTTAACAAAACTGAAAAATGATGAAGCCGATTCTTGATATGTAAACAGAGAGAGAAGCTATAAATTTGGCAAACTTGGGCGTCCATCGGTGTCGTAGGTAAAGACAAACCTTTGTCCGCAGGTCAGACAACGATTTCTCTATGGAACATCTGACAAGCCGTTGAACAAGAGGTCAATGCATCGACTGAGAGTGCGTTGATTTTGAGTTTGATCCTCCAAACATCGTCGCATATCAAATATTAGTTGTAGGTGGTCATTCGAAAAGTGATGAGGATTGGGCATAGGATGCTCAATTTTCCCATCCACATTCGCAAGAATATTTGTATCCATATCGAAATCCATCGGTGGAGTTTCTTCCCTGTCCAGCCTAGGGCTAGAGTTCATGGCTATCCACTCTTCCAACTAGCTTGGGGGAATTTCTTCCTCCACCAAGCAGCTTCCTTGCTCCATAGACTGGGCTCGAGGTATAGTGATGATGTTAGGCTCGAGTGGGGCTTCCAAGGGCTACAACTCAAGAGGAGGAATTTATTCTTCCATCGGATAGCTTCCTGTATCACACATATTTTTAGAAAGGGGTGGAGGCAAGTTATGGGCATGAGGGGAGGGAGGGGGAGTCTCATTCCAATTCTGACCTCTTCCAGGGGAGACGATAGGAGGGGAAGGATGTGAAGGTTCAAGGTAGTTGCGCCTCATGATGAAACTATAATACAATGGCTCTCTTTTGGGTTTTCTACGCTCTATGGGCATGGTTGAAGGATAACAACGAATATGGGGAAGTGGAGGAGAAAACCGGGCTAGAGGAGTCATTCTAGTGAAAAGGAAGCTGAGAGAGGTGACTAGCAGTGGTAAGGAGGAAACGGGCGAAATTCCACAACAAGAACACACGAGAGATAGAGAGAAATAGAGAGCCAATTGAATATGGTAAATGACATATTTCCCAGGAGCTCTTACCTTCATAGAGGCTAGTTGAATGCTAGTGGGGGGTGCCATGAAAGTTGAAGTGACATTAGTCCAAGGATGAGTACTCGTTTCAGTACTCCAGAGATGGTTCGCATGCATATCCATTAACTTCCCAGAGGTAGAGCAGTGAACTACCATTAATGTAGTGTTAAGGCTCACCATTCAAATGGTGTGGGGGTATGGGCAGCGACTAGCGGTAATAACTCCCCTAGCTGCATGCACGCCAACATTGTTTCTCTGGTCAGATGTCACCCCATATAGGGAGTTATTATTATTATTATTATGTTTGTTACATTTATCTCACACTCAATTAATGGAAAGAGACCATTGTTATTAGTAGCACTTACTAGTATAGCTTTTTTCAATATGCAAGTTAGAACAATTCATTGAGCACTTAGAATTCATATTAAATACTTTAAACCTTTACGAGGTCAAGTACTTGGGGTGTTTCAGGAGGAAATGTGATATGTTAAATACATTTTGATTGATGAAACAAGCTTCATAGGACCAAGTTTATTCGTATATATTGATTCACGTTTGCATGAATCATTTTCAAAAACCAAATATGTTCCATTTGATGGAAAATCATTAACTCTTATTGGAGACCATGGTCAATTGACTCATGTGAAAAATAGACCATTTATGTAGGTAACATGGATGGTAAGTGTTGACGATTAAAATCGCAATGATGAATTTTTCCCGCAAAGGATTGCTAAAGCGTTATTATTATTATGATAATAATATAATACTAGTAGGTGGGACCCCCTTGTAGAATAGAGGCGCAAGGATAGACATATTACATTCATATATTTTTGTTGTTATGATGTTGCCTACACAGACCTACATATTTTTGATGATGCAGTCTTGGTTTCAATTGATGTGATAAATGAGTGTTTAATGCATTATTGTTAAATGTTGTTGGTATTTACTTGCGACGCATAACAATTTCCATGGGTATGAGGATCATGTTGTTTATAGGTGATATGTTATATCCTTGATTACTAATTCATAGATTGATTACTTATCCATACATGATTATGCAAAGGATAATAAATGGGAGCTATCTTAAAACAAAAGGAAAGGAACTATGTATTAATTCTAAGGCCATGATAAAAGACTACATGTAAACTTCAAATGAAAGTATAAATGGGTACACGTGTTGGTCCTAGCTATTATACTATGTGTTTGGTTAAAGGACTATGAAATTTTTATTAAATAGTTAAATGGAAAGCACATATATTAACGTTGATATGTGATTATTGTTGGAGTTATGGAAAGGGGTTAACATATAGATATGATATATCTCGGGTGGTGCACTATGAAATAGATATGGTATCAGATCTTACGATGGATATGGCATTGAATTATGCATTGGTTATATGGTTTGATTTTAATGGTGGATGTTATGTTAGTGGGATGTCTCGTACATGGAATTGAATGGGGCCAGGTGAGGAAGTGACGTGCATTTACTGCATGTCACTCCAAACCTCCCTATCTCCTATCACCCTAGCATTGTTTCATTGTTGCTCTGTTGGTTGTGGAAGCTCCGCGATTTCAGGTTTCAGAAGGGAAAAATTAGCCAACTCATACTTTAAGTAATTTTCTCACGGGTATGGCTCTTTGTTGTCCATCCATGATGGACTCTATGTATTATAAATCAAATGATGGCTAGGGATCTGCACGGGTTCTGTGTTTTCTTGAATTTTTTGACTGTGTGTCAATATGGTGTTATGGCTTCTCTGTGATGACTATGAAATGTTGGTATTTGTAAGCAGGGTAATGGGTTATTGATTATAAAGTTTGCGCATTGGTTATTTTCTCGGTTAGTTTCGTTTCTATGATGGTTCTCTCTGAAATAATGGTGACTGTGGTGCAATGAGATCTGTGTTTTATGGTTCAATGGTTTTAACCACCAGGTTGTATTTCATTTGTTGTCAACTCATTTCCCTCTCAGTCGTTGTTATAACCTTTATCCAAGTTGCAATGTGTCAATATGCAGTGGTGTGTTTCTTTTGTCTAAACCCCGAGTTGTTGTTGATGGTTCGTTCTTTACTGTCATTTCACTGGAATATTTCCACAAGTTCAGTCTTGATTGGCCCTGAGTGTTAATGCAGGCCTGTGTTTGTGTTGAATGGATACGATTTGTGAAGAGTTTCTACACACCACTCCTCCCATCCCTGCTATAATGATGATTGTTATGTGGCCTCACTGTCAATTGTTTTCGAAAGTTATTCGACCTCCTGGGTGTTGGAAAGAGGCATTATCTCTTTGTGTTTTGAGTACCCTCCATTGTTTAAGTTAACCCTCATTCCTCTCTGCAAAGTGTTAGAGGCACTTGTGTGCAATTGGGTTGTTTAACTTGAATTGCCTTATTCTTTACTCGGGTGTTCACTTATGATTCTTTGAAGGGCTTGGAGTTATAAGACGAAGGACTGTAGTTTTTTTTAAAGAGCATGGCTCTCTATTTTCAGTATTACATTGTGGCATGTGGTTGTTAATCGATGGTAAATGGATATGAGGATATGAAGACCACTATCTCTCTGTGTTTTTTTTAAAATACAAGCGGGCTTTCGCTACCTTTCTGCATTTAATTTTTTAAAAAGAGCCCGACTTGGACTCTGACTTGCCTCTACCCTCCTCGGGCACCTTCTAGGGTTTTTCAAGGTTTGTGTTATCAGTTTAATGATTGTGGAAGTTTAAAGACATGGGCTCCCTCGTTTATAAACCCATCCTCTTGGTTGAATATTTGTGTGGTATTTCTGCGATGAATTTGTTTGAACAAAGAAGAAAGGAAATATGTGGCTACATACAGCCGAGAGTTTTCCTTCTATTCATTTATGGTCTCGATTACTATGTTTAATCCAACATGATCTTGATTTCATTTAAAGATAAGAATACACCTGTATGAGTTTCACCAAGCCCGATTGTTGTTCCAGAGTTTGTGTTTTAAGGCTATAAAACACACCGTCTAGGCATCCAAATATGATAATGCTTTGAAAACTAAGAAACAAAGAAAACTGGATCAGATTCAGTTTCTCAATTGTCTCTGTCTTTCTTCCCTTTGTTCCTGGATAGTTATATCGCGTTCTATCGCTGCCCACGATCGCTCTAACTCGGTTCGATTTGTTGCAGTTTGTAAGATAGTGTTAAACAGATTCAATGCAATACTAGTTTGATCTTGTAAACCGGGTTCTATGTTTGGTTGTCTTCCGTTTAGGACTGTCATGGGTGATTGATTTTTATATTTTTTATAAAAGGGTTTTTAATAAGTTTGTTACTTCAGACATTCCGGTCAGATATTGATAAAACAACTTTAAAACTTAAAACAGAAAATAATGACACAAGTAAGGCCGTTTCCTGGTTCAGTGATAATTATGAAATTGTAAACAGTGATACATGACACAGAGAAATATAAGGCTTTAATCTAGAAATAATCTTACATTTCCATTACAATAAAGAATGGGGACGAGGGTTTTCTAACAAAGGAGAATATTAAGGAACAAAAGGCTACAGGTCTTAAAATTATTGAAATAATTCCAGAGGAAAGACTGTAACACATTCAACATCCAAAC